>CM032447.1:236061781-236148739 GCA_019049505.1 Pachyrhynchus sulphureomaculatus | reverse complement strand
TACCTCAGAATTTCTTCCGAGCTAACGTTAAGAATATGTTTTTTGCTGCTGATTTTGGTTTAGTATAGTTGTGTATCGAGTAATAATGATTATTCTACAGTGTGATAAATTCAAATTGTGAATTTTATTTTAAGTGTTTAATAAATAAATTTATCAATTTCTTTAAATATTTGACCAATCCCAAACGAGTTTTGTATTTATTTTAAATATCTCTATATCATTATTCAAGTCATTAGAACTTTCTTATTTTTCGTATGTGTCAGAGTTAACTTTATATTTGAGAAATGTATTAAAAAGAAAAGAGATACACCACCTAACCACCTGACCAAATTGAGGGTGGAGAACGTGTCAGGACTGAGCAATAAATTTCGAAAAACTTTCAGTTTTTTGTTTGATTTATAGTGGTCCTTTCGCGGTCAATTTTTTTCACGGTTCACCACAAACAGTTGTTGCTGTTGCACCGGTTACCTGCTCTTTCTTTTTTCTCAAACATTAATCAGACGTATATGTCTCTGATTTGAGATAGGTTCGTTTCATTCGAAAAATGAAGCATTGTTACTAAGTAATACCAGTAATATTCTAAAACTTAGATGGAGAGTTTTTTAAAAGCAATTCACTTTCGCATTATATATTCATAGATGTGGTTTCCATTTTATTTTCACATAAAACAAAATGAAATGTACCTATTTTTTTACTTTTCTAGTTGCGGAAAGTACTGCCTTCGTTAGAAATCATCCTAGGTAAAAAAAACATAGTTTCAATTTTTGTCACTCTGTTGATCTTTTGTCGCAATAACTCTAGAACGAATTATCGGCTTCAAATGTGATTCGCATATAGCTCTTGAAATATGGAAGGAACTTATATTTCTTGAGCAATGTCGCTCCATGTAAAAGAACAGACACAATACATTTTTTTAAATTAAATATATATATATATATATATATATATATATATATATATAATATATATATATATATAGATATATATATATATATATATATATATATATATATATACATATATATATATATATATATATATATATATACATATATATGTATATATATATATATATATATATATATATATATATATATATATATATATATATATATATATATATATATATATACATATATATGTATATATACATATATATATATATATATATATATATATATATATATATATATATACATATATATATATATATATATATATATATATATATATATTATATATATATATATATATATATATATATATATATATATATATTATAGGAAATCCACAACATTGTGAGAGTAGCGGTCCAAAAATTTTTGGCCAAATAAAACTCTTAGTTAATAGTCTAGCTTTCGGAATATATTTCTTCCTTCATCAGGACACTCTACAAGCAAAATGGACAGTAAATTTGAGCTAATTAATGAAGCAGATGGCAAAAAAAACTGATTGGTATCACTGAACAGAGAAAATATAGTATCAAAACTGACTTAACATGAGCTATCTTCTAGGAGAAGCATTGTTCAATCAAAAACAACTTGCAAAAACAATGCAAAAACAATTTTATACTAAAAAAACTACATATTAAAACTTGTTAAAAGATTACATTGTCTTAATCATTACTGGTGCAACATATGGTTTCAGGAACTGAAAAAGTGCGAGGTTAGAAAATTCCCGGCATTCTTTGACATTTGGCAGACAGTTCGCGTCTGCGTATTGTACAAAACTGGGCTCAACCCTGAACTTTACGGGGGAGCAATCATAATTATAAATTTTTTTTTTTTTTATTTTTATTAAAAATTTTAAAAAGGAACTTGTTTGATAATGATCTATTTTGAAAGACTAGTGGTCGACAAGGGGGGATCTGGAGAGGTAGATAGCTGTAGTAAGTAAGAGTACACGACGCTAAGGTCGTCCACATCAGTTTTGATGTTCATATTACCAGGTGTGTTGTGGATGGCCACCATCTCCAAAAACCTCCTCTTGTAGTAGTTGGTCTCTGAGTACAGTATTTCAGCTTCTCGAAATTAATCCTGTGGTCGCACTGTGTAAAGTGATGTGCCAGGGCACAAGATTGAGTGCTCCTTCTACAGTCGCTCTTATGAGATGTTATTCTCCCTTGGAGTGATCTAGAAGTCTGGCCAATGTGTGAAAGCTGGCAATCCAGACAAGGGATCTTATATACAATTCCTGTCCTTTGTAGTTTGGGAACTGGCTGTTTCAAATTAGTGAATAGGCATTTGAGGGTATTATCGATCCTCGTGGCAAATTTAATATTTTCGTTCTTAAATACTTTAATTAATTTAGGGGTTAAGCCCTTATTATGAGGTAAGCTTCTGTATACTGTTTATACAGAAGCTTACCTCATATTGAGGGCATATTACTGATATAATTATCAAACAAGTTTCTTTTTAAAATTTTTAATAAAAAAAAAAAAAAAAATTATAATTATGATTGCACCCCCGTAAAGTTCAGGTTTGAGCCCCCTTTTGGTACAATACGCAGACGCGAACTGTCTGCCAAATGTCAAAGAACCCCGGGAATTTTCTAACCTCGCACTTTTTTCAGTTCCTGAAACCATATGTTGCACCAGTAATGATTAAGACAATGTAATCTTTTAACAAGTTTTAATATGTAGTTTTTTAGTTTCTTAGTATAAAATTGTTTTTTGCAAGTTGTTTTTGATTGAACAATGCTTCTCCTAGAAGATAGCTCATGTTAAGTAAGTTTTGATACTATATTTCTCTGTTCAGTGATACCAATCAGTTTTTTTTTGCCATCTGCTTCATTAATTAGCTCAAATTTACTGTCCATTTTGCTTGTAGAGTGTCCTGATGAAGGAAGAAATATATTCCGAAAGCTAGACTATCAACTAAGAGTTTTATTTGGCCAAAAATTTTTGGACCGCTACCCTCACAATATTATATATATACTGGTGCAACATATGATTTCAGGAACTGAAAAAGTGCGAGGTTAGAAAATTCCCGGCGTTCTTTGACATTTGGCAGACAGTTCGCGTCTGCGTATTGTACCAAAAGGGGGGCTCGACCCTGAACTTTACGGAGGAGCAATCATAATTATAATTTTTTTTTTTTTATTTTTATTAAAAATTTTAAAAAGGAAATTGTTTGATACTTATCTATTTTGAAAGACTAGTGGTCGACAAGGGGGGAATCTGGAGAGGTAGATAGCTGTAGTAAGTAAGAGTACACGACGCTAAGGTCGTTCACATCAGTTTTGATGTTCATATTACCAGGTGTGTTGTGGATGGCCACCATCTCCAAAAACCTATATATATATATATATATATATATATATATATATATATATATATATATATATATATATATATGATTTCTTGAACCTTTATGTAAATAAATTTTATTTTGCTATTTCTAGAATTAAAATTATATATATAATCATGGTTTAAGTTTAAAAATATGACAATAATTTAGGTCACAAACATACTTATACACTTTTCTTCGAACTGACAGTTCAAAATATTTAGTTGTCAATGCGAGCATGTGCGCCGTATAACACCTTAAAACTTTTATTTAAACATTTTTTTGATACACTGATTAATAAATGCTCTGAAATCATTATTCCATTCATATATATATATATATATATATATATATATATATATATATATATATATATATATATATATATATATATATATACACATATACATATATATATATATATATATATATATATATATATATATATATATATATATATATATATATATATATATATTTATATATAGCTTAAGTTCAGTAGAATCCAGGCGTGTGAAATGCGCTTTTAGAGGGCGGCTATCGGAGTGACGAGACGAGACCGCATCAGAAACACTATAGTACGCGAAAGGTGTAATGTAAATTCCGTGATAACATCTTTGAAGAGAAAACAGTTAACTTGGTTCGGGCACATGGTGAGAATGAGCGACTGTAGAATGGTAAAGAAAATATGGAAAGTGGCAGTGGATAAGAAGCGTAAAAGAGGTAGACCAAAAAGAACGTGGAATCATGGTGTAGGAAAAATCTTGAAAGAGAAGAACATTACCTGGAAACAAGCGGAGAAAATGGCAGAGGACCGAAAGGAGTGGCGACACATTACCTGTTCCACCACCTCGACACCGTAAGATACGAGAGGAAGGATTAAGTATGCATAGCTTAAGATCAATGGTGTTGGATTCCTTGTGAACAAAAAAACAGTTACGTAAAGTGAAACAATTTCTACGTGTTATAGAGAGACTAGCTTATATAACACTGGATTTTATAGATGAGACCCTGAGAATAGTGAAAGTATATGCTCCCACCTCAGATGACGAAGACGAAGATACTGACGTATTCTATTAACAACTCTTGGAGACAATATGTGGAAATATTTCTAGGTATATCATGATAATTGCAGACTTGCTAAACCAAAATAGGCTAGTGACTTAATATTTACTAAAAGTAAACAAAGACATTGACAGGCATACAAAAAATAAATAGATTACAGATACTTCACAAATTAAATAAACAAAAACCATAAACTTTACTTCCAACTAAAATTTTGCGCACTACCATAAAATGCAATTTTAACTACTTTTTTCCTAATAAATATTTTCCATCTTTTAATAAATAAAGTGACTTCTGAACTTTACACTTCTGAAAATTCAAATTTCCCGCCAAACGGCAAATGACACTCAGCACTGTAAACTCATTTTTGGGTTTTAAGTGACACAGAATCTACCTATAAATTTAATAATAAAAGTATCTACTGAGCAATAACAAGGACGTCATGTAAAAAAATGCTTACTAATCGACTTCAAAAAGAAGGAGGTTCTCAATTCGATGCGTATGCATTTTTTTAATGTATGTTGTATGGATATTTATTTTTTTATTCGAGAGAGTACACATTCGAGAAGGTACCATATAAATTTTATTGAAATTGGTTATATAGTTTCCGAAAAAATCCTGAAAAACTTAACTAACATACCGATAAATATGTATCGACTTGGATGATTCTTTTTAGTGTTCCGTACGGAACACTTCGCTGTGCGTCTGTTTATCTGTCAAAATTTGGCACAAACATAAGAATTTATGGCCCAATTAGAGCTCTGTAGTTTTGAAAGTTAAATTATGACTTAAGGGGTTAGTTTTGGGGGTAAAATCGGAACCGGAAAAAATTTTTTTAGTAGGTCATCGAGTGTGGTGTCAAATGATAGCTTGTGAAAACACGAGTAATATATATATATATATATATATATATATATATATATATATATATATATATATATATATATATAATGTAATACTTGTGCACACTTTTCTTTGTATTATTTTTAAACAATCGTGAAAAATCTCTGCCCCCCCACCTTATCTCGAAAAGTACTGATCAAAAAATTCTGGAATATTCTCCACGAGGTGTAGATTGAACGAAAATTACCACGAGTGCATTACCTTTAATAATTTATCTGGTATATAAAAAAAAAAAACAAAAATTTCAAGATCATCAGTTTTCAGTAAAGATTGGAAACAAACTTTGTTGAAAACTCATTTGGGGTATGTTTTGTACCACCATTTTATACCACCATAACAACATTTTTTTATTTTAAAAGCAATCAACGTACTGAACACTAATTGTGCAAGTTCAACTTGCACTTGATTGGTTATATTTTACTTTATAGTGGCAAAATTTTGAGTGCTATTTTTTTTTGAAGTCGTTTTTTTTTTGTTAAAAAGTTTTATTTGTCCAATTACTATCCCAAAATAAAACACAATGATTTTACTACACCGACACTAGTTGTACCATATTTAGTCTTCCAATGTCACGCAAGTGTTGCTTTTTACGGGAATAAATCTTGTGTACTAAGTTGCCTTGTAACATTCATTTTTTCCTAGATTTTAAGACCATGTAATGTTACTGATTTTTCACTTCAAATTGTACTTATTTTCATTTTTGTATCGAACGGTATATTAAACAGAGATTCCAAGACGTTCGGTATATACTGTGCAGTGCGGGTTGCCGACCGAATCCATCGAATTTGTGGTACGCCGGGATTGGTGAAAAATTTGTATCCGGTTTTGGTTCCGGCGTCGCCATATTACAGGCAGAGTTCGCACGGTTTATTTAAGAGTCCGGTGAACGAAAATCTAGGTCATTTCCACCGAACCGCCAAGTGGGCTGTGTACCATCAAGCCGAGTAGGCGAGGCTAATTGCATCGGAGCCGCCGAGTAGGCTTCCTTCGACTGAGCTAGAGAAAAAGCTCATAACAACCATCATGCGAGCTAAGTAAAGCACCAGTTTCTTAACGAAAAGCCGTAGTGGGCTCTCTAAGTGTTTGCTAGAGAAGTGTGAAATCGGTCGTATTCCATCGAAGCCGGAATAAGAACAGTAAGTTACCAAAACATCCTTCAATAGACCTATCCCTGAGTAGTGCCTTAACAGCAATTTAAACAGACTAAAAAGTGAAGTGAAAAGCACTATTTTTCGTCTTCGGGGGTAGTCATAGTTCAAAATTTAAATGTAATAACTACTAGTTAGGCTAGAATTTTTTTGTAGAACTGCAAAGGTTAGAACTTTTTATTTTTAAAAACATGAATAAATTTTCTTTTAGTTGATTAAAGCTAGTGTCTCACTGAATACCTATTTTTCTTTTCAGGATAAGTTGTACTAGACTGATTCTTTTTAGTAATAACCATAAAACCCTTCAGTATTTTTTCATTTTTTAGCTGAAGTTAGATCCTTTCTATTTTAAAATGAATGGTGCCCAAAAATTTGTACAGCTAAAGCTTTTTAAAAAATAGAAAAAAATTCCAAAAAGACGTACAAAAATTATCTCTTACCCATATCTCTCTACCAAGGAAAACTGAGCTAGTGTTTCTTTAATTTCTTTAGTTCTTTTAAAATCATTAGTCACTCAATTCATTATCAGAAATTAAAGCGGGGCTGCAAGAAAATTGCGCTCAAGCTTGGGGCATCCAATATTCAAACGGTACAAAATTGCGCTCAAGCGTGGGACAAACAACTTCTCACAGGGTACAAAAAAAAAACGATGCCTCAAACTGAGGACAGTTTGCCATGTTACAGCCTATTTCTGTAATGAAAATGAGCAAGAATCGTTTATCTATAGCTACAACGTCAATGGGATGAACATAAAAGTGCAATCGCGTTATTTTAACATAAGATTTTATCTACGAATCAAAATGTTCCCTGTGACTGTTTTGCCGCACATTCTCGGACTTTTAACGCGACCCGATGGCAAAACGTCAAAATAAGCGATAGGCAGTTTTTTCCACGTTTGGACTTTCAGAGAATAAGAAAGATCCTTATCGGGTATTGTTATATAAAAGAATCGGCGGAACCAAAGGTATAGAACGATAGGTAAAAAATAAACCGATTTGGTACAGTCCGTTTAAGTCACATAAATAAAGGATTTGTTAGGTTTTATATTTCGTTTGCAGTAGGTGAGAATCTTTCGAGAAATATAGTTATTTATTTTCAAAAATATTAAGGTTCTTCTGTGTTTTTAAGAGAATAAAAGAAGATATGCGTCAAAGCATTTATAGTGTTTCGTACGGAACATCTATGGGATGATTTCGGTGTCGCTCTGTCTGTCACACCTAATTCTCCCTGAAACTATTTGACGTAGAAGATTGAAATTTGACACAAATGTAGGAATAAATGGCCTAATCAGAACTGTGTAGTTTTGAAAGATAAATGTTGGCTTAAGGGGTTAGTTTTATGTGAAATCGTAAGTGAAAAAATATTACCAGATCAACGAGTGGGGTGTCGAATGAAAGCTTGTGAAAAAACAAGTTGAAAAATAAGTGCCGCTGTAGCGTTCAGTCTACCAAAAATTTGAGATCTACCCTTCTTCTTCTATAACATTCCTATACAATAATAATTGATAAGACGAACAATTTGTTGTTAATATACCTGAACTTTATTAGGAATATATTTACAATTAATATCTATAAATACAGGCAATATCATTTAAAAAGCTAATAAATTGGTCGTCTTCATTCTTCCTTAATATCTTCCAGGATAAATGGTCCAGATGTGACTGAAGATGGTTTAAAGGTACTCCCCTGATTTTCTTTAAGACTGGCATCTAGCCAGGACTATTTAATACCTTGTGTATGAGCTCCTGTGAGCCGATCAACATAGTTTTGCTGGTGATTAACGGTTTCATGATCGAAGTCGCGCCTGCCAAGATTCCTATTCGCTGGTTACTCGTGTGAATGAATAACAGATTTCTCTCTATAACTGACATTAATGTGTTTTCATCTCTCCTTTCCATAATAAAATATCGTACTTCTCGTTTTGATTTCGAACCAAAAATCCACGGTCCATCTATTTGTTTACTATGGTTTCGATTATTTTGCACCGGTGCATCGCTATCTTCAGATTCAGGTTGTTGATTACCCTGTAAGAGCCTTTCCCTGTTATATTTTCGGCAACCCGCTAATTGCGCTTCATCAATTTGTATAGGATCGTCGCACAGTGTGTCGCATAGAACATGCTAGGTGGACAAAATTCATGTTATGATTTCCAGGAAATCTTATTTGCAAAACGTAAACAACACCACCAAACCCCGAATTCCGAGAAAAGGTTGTTTATCAAATTTGCAAGTGGCGAGTCATAAGCGTCAGAAGTCAGGTAATGAGTTTAATGCAGCTCTTTCAATCAATCAGTTGCAATTTAGCGACACTTTCGTGCACATCTTATAGTGACATATTGTAATACTGTGAAAGTTTTTGTGATCAATATTAATACTGAGGGTAATTACTATTTTTTAATGTATTTTTTTTAATCAGAATCTATTAATTTGAATTTTTAGTATTTTTTTTAAATAGCCTATATATTTTAGCGTGTTTTTTTTTTAAAAAAAACTTTGAAAGTTCAGAATATACAGACATTCACCTCTATCCGGGCTAGTTTTTAGATATTATACAGAAATAACTTTATTCTTCGTAAAAATACACATATTGTTTAGCACACTTCAGTAAAACATGTTTTTTTTTTTTTTTTTTCCAGAACACGTTTACTCTATTTCAAGGGTAGCCTTTTTTGAGGAGTGGTTGAAACACACGAAGAATGAAAAAAAACTCGCGTGTATATGACTTTCTTTCTTCAAAATTTCACTTTGGTGACATTACTGAAAGCAGCCAAAAAGAAATAAAGTTGAAGATATCCAACTTGTCTAATAAGTTTGGTGCCAAATGGTTGGCTTCAGGAAAGTCGAAGGAGCGTTTTTTAATTAAAAATAAGAATTGGTTGGATGAAGCAGACATACAGTTTACTGCGAGTTCTTTTGCGCCACAACCTTCAACATCAAGTGAGAATGTGACTCCTGCAGGAAGACCTCGCAAAGATTTCGAGGAATCGTCGTTTAAGACGAAGAAACGTCGCGTCGTGGATCGTCGTTTAAGACGAAGAAACGTCGCGTCGTGGATCTCGTAGAATCCCGAAGTGTCAGTGAATTGGTGACTGCTGCCGAAATTGCTGTGCGTTCAGCAGGGCAAAGGAAAATTGCCAATGTGATTAGAGACATTAGTGAGAGCCCAGATAATATTATTAAGTCTAAAAATACCAGTTCCGTTAATCCTAGGCAATTAAGTAGTGACGAAGCCTTAGCTTACTATATAGATTCTAAGTCAACAACGCATTCTTACAAACAAACTAGGAAGTGGTCCATGAAGGCGGGGCATCATGTGTTTCCGTCATATTTTAGTTTAAAAAAGTCCAAACAGGCCTGTTACCCTGCAGCGGAGCACATTGCTATAACAGAAACTCGTGCTGAAATAAATTTGCAAGCCTTATTAAATAAAACAGTGGAACGTCTAGTATTAGCACAGAATGAAGTTATCAGCAGTGTGTTCCCAAAAAGTCCATCGTTTACACTTGTTAGTAAATGGGGATGTAATGGAAGTTCTGGGCACAGCACATACAAACAGAGATTTGAGAACACTGAATATACGGACGAGTTTCTTTTCGCATTTTCTTTAGTTCCCCTTAAGTTATATGATGGGTCCAAAATTATTTGGCAAAATCCTCGGCCTTCATCAACTTTGTATTGTCGCCCAATCAAATTTACATTTGCCAAAGAAACGTTAGTGGAGACAAATAGATTGTGGGAAGAAGTTAATGCTCTTCTTCCAACACTTATCAACTACTGATGTTTCATCTGGTTATTATTAAAAATAATAATACAGTGTCTTTCATTTAGTTGCACATTCAAGTTTGTAGAAAAATTCGTGCACATACGCAGAATATTTTGTTTTTGTTATACAGTGTTTTGTGCAGCTGGACAAAAAAATACAGGTAAGCGAAATGCAGCTAAATGAAAGACACTGTATTATAATTTTTAATTCTAATAACCATACAAAATACCCTTGCCCTTTAGTTCCGTTATCTACCTGGTAAGCTGATGCAATCCTACCGCGATATGCAAGGGTGGCTGTATTACACACATTTTATCGATATTGAGTACCTGCGGTAAATTGTGATTAAAACCCACATTTATTAACCGATTTTCATGATTAATACCTTATTTTATTTTCCAGATACGCAGCTGTCAGAAAAATGTATAATATTTTGTTTTTCTTTTGTTATTGCGCTTTTTTATCGAAAAAAATAATGAATTTTACACGAAAAAAAAATTTTTTCTCTCCATTAATTTCTAAATAACTCTAAAACGATAAAAGATAGAATAAAATAATATTCAATCAACTTTAATAAAATTTTGTTACGCATTTTTTAATGTTTTATTTATAAAAATCTGACAAGTTGTTCCCGAGTTATCGTTAAATATGTCTGCGTAGCTGACTAATTTAGGGGAAAAAATTAGCCACGCCCATAAAAAAAACCAACGCGATGAATTTTTTCTTAAAATAACTTAATATGCCTAGAATATATATAAACAATTGAAATAAGTGAAAAAATAATTTTGTCCAGCTAACTTGTACTAGTCGACACACTGTGCGTCGTTGCTGCCGATTAATTGTTCTCTGCGACTGACTGACACACTTCGCGGCACAAGTTTTGTCAAGCACTTATGGTATGTGACGACCTTCCAGTCAGTTTTTCACATGTTATACTCGGAATGTCGTGAACGAACATAAACAGCAATTTCAAAATATGATATAGGCTTAAATTAGAACGTAACTTGCCATTCACATCCGTATAATAGAAGAATTCATTTCCGCTTCTAAACAATTTTATTGTTTGGCAACCTTTTCCAGGACAACGTAAGACTGGACTGGACCGTGAATTGAACCTGGAGTGCTTGCTACTGCTTTAAGCATTATGTACCCAGTGAAAATAATTTTATATTATTGTTTATAATTAAACAAATATTTAGGTAGTAAACATTTGTTTTAAACTTTTACCGTTAGATTCTAGATTAAGTCAGATTGATTTATTGGCCTGTCAAGTAAAACCGTGTCTGCGATAATTCATTTTTGGTAGATGTGATCCTAGCGATTTAACAAAAAATCAGTAGGGGGCACCTTTGTCTACGTCGCATTTTAGTAAAAGTTTCAGTCGATTCTGATCGAAATCACGTAAAAATCCAAAATGAATCACGGTTCGAGGCAGGTCACTCGGAAAGTCGAAAAAACGAATCATTTTCACGGGACCTAAAATTGACGCTGCATCAAGGAGCGGAATAAATTAAGAAAATCGAATGTGTCCCACGAAATCATTCGATAACATTTTTGTGCTCATGATGTCAAATTCCGAAGCACGTTTAAGAAACCTTTGCTGGGTGAAAATGAAGTGGAGTAAGAGATAAACCATCGTGTGAGTTGAGGGTGAATGGCTCTTGGGAAGCTGAAAGATACGCTGTAAGGTCAGATGCTAATGTTCTTAAAAAAGAAAGTTTATGAACAATATGTTTTGACGTTAATCACATATGGCGCCGAGACACTCACATTAACAAAACAGTCTCCAAAGAAATTGAGGATATCACAACTGGCAATGGAGAGGGCTATGTTGGGTATCACAACAAGGATAGAATAACGAACATAATCATCAGACAACCAACAAAAGTAATAGATATTATCCCAAAAATTACGCAATCCAAATACAGATAGGCAGGCCATCTAGCCTGAAGGGATGATTATCGATGCTGTAAAAGATTGATAGAATGGAGACGCCGAAAAGACAATAAAAATAAAGGTAGACCACCTACTAGATGGACCGATGACATCAAGAGAGTGGCAAAAAATTGGGTTAACACTGCTTAGTACAGATATCAAGGATATTGGAGGTCTCTATCCAGCAGTGGTTGAGGATGGCTGATATATATACAGTAGAACCCCGGTTATCCGAGGTAACGTGGGTGGCACCCTTCTCGGATAACTGAAAACTCGGATAATCCGGATTTGTTTTTCATTCATTCAAAAAAATAAACACCAATACTTTAAACCGATGTATTAACGTTTTTAACATATAAATAGGTACATACATTATAAAACAGTGAAATAGGTATCTATGCGCTTTTGTTTCATATTGCATTTTCTTTTTCTCGCTGCAATGTTTCTCCATCTATTAAGAAGAAGCAAATCCGCTGGGGTTGCCTCTGGTTGTTGTTCGATATACCTCAAAGCTTTTTCTAAAGAAGCAAAATCTTCTTGATGAGAAATCTTAGTGGAGACTGTTCATCCACCGCCGCTTCGTCATCGTCATCTGATTTTTCGGTTTCCTAAAAGGCATTCGTTATTTCTTCAATACTCATTTCTTCTTCTAAATCATCTACTGTAATCCATTCAACAACGTCTTCTCTTGTCACATTTTCGCAATCTTTTAATTTTTGCATTAATTCAAATAAACTTTTTTCTTTTTCTTCTATCTCGCTGTCAAAATTTGAACAAGACATTTCTCCATGGCTTCTCAATTTCAAAATGGAGTATCATCTTCACTGTCATTATAGTCCTCAAAATCAATAACTTTTGACCAAGATTTTTGAATAGTGGTAGTACGAACAGAATCCCAAGCTTGACTTACCCAGTAAATAACATTTTTCAGTGTAACCTTTCTCATCCCATTGATAATATCCTCCTTTTCTGTGTATTCTAACAGATGTTCAAAATATAAACACCTATAATTTTTTTAAATGTTTTCGAGGATGCCTTGATCCATTGGTTGCATTATGCTGGTTATATTTGGAGGAAAAAATTTTACAACAATTTCGCCCGCATGAAGTCCTTCTCCAGAGAGGAGGCATTATCCATTAACAAAATTGCTTTAATAGGAAGACGGTTTCTGTTCAAAAATTTATTCACAGATGGCACGAACTCTTCTTCAAACCAGTTAGTATATAAGGGCGCATCCATCCATGCGCTCTTCTGACTTTTGTAATAGACTGGTAGGGCTTTGGGTGAGATGTCTTTTAAAGCTCTTGGACGTGCAGACTTGCCAATTACCATCAGTGGGATTTTGTGCTTGCCAGATGCATTGGAACATACCATTATAGTTAATATTTCCTTACTTCGTTTGTGCCCAGGAACTGATTTTTCCTGTCGAGATGCCAATGTTTTTGATGGAAGCATTTTATAATTCAGACCAGTTTCGTCACAGTTTCAAATTTGATCACATGTGTATCCACAATCTTCGATTTGCTTTTTAAAGTTCTGTTTAAACTTCTCAATTGATGACACATCAGCAGAAAGTTTTTCACTACATACAGTCAGTTGTCGTACACCGTACCGTTTTTTCCAGCGGTCAAGCCATCCAGAACTGGCGGTAAACTGATCTATCTCTGGGAATTGCCTACTAATCATTACTGCTTTCTGTTGTAAAATTGGACCTGACAGAGGCACACCTTTTGATCTCTGTTGGTTAAACCACATGAATAAAGCTTCATTAACCTTTTCATAGTCGCCGGTTTTCATTGATTTTCTTCCTGAGGATGAGGAGGCTTGATTTATACACCACTCTTCTATTTTTGTGCGGTTTCTTTTCCAATCTCCAATTATTACCTCACCTACTCCATAATCTCGTGCAACAACTTTAATTGTCTCTCCTGCTTCAATTATTCTGATGGCCTTTAATTTTTCTTCAATAGGAACGACGATTCTTTTACGCTTGTTTTGCTCTATTATAATACGACAAACAAAAATTCAAACAAAGCAGTTCGTATTAATTACACTTAACTACCAGAACTCCAACCAAATAAATTATGTGAGTATACTCGTACTTTTCCGTAGTAAACGCTACAACGCACTGCATTCACGCAAATTTACATGCTGAAGGAGTCCAAAAACATAAATAGGGGAACCCCTCACACGGGCCAAGGTGATTCCCCGAAGGCTGCGACGATTTTAAATGGAAATATATACATACATATTTTAGAAGCTCGGTTAATACGCAGCATAGACGCGCGTACCTCGGATAATCAGGTTCTTAGATTGGCTCGGTTAATCCGGAGCTCGGATAATCGCGACTCAGTTAATCGGGGTTCTACTGTATATATATATATATATATATATATATATATATATATATATATATATATATATATATATATATATATACATATATATATATATATATATATATATATATATATATATATATATATATATATATATATATATATATATATATTTACTCATATATATTTAAATTTACCTAGTTTTATGGTGGCTTATGATACCTGGCCAATGTTGTGTAACTTAAGATGTTAATATAGCTTCATATCAAGCTAACTGTACAAGAACTAATTTAGTTAGTGCCAAAGGTGATATGTAATTTGTCCAAAACAACATTTTTGTCATTTGCGCATAGTCAAACTGAGACTGACAACAACAAGAACCAACAACCAAAATTTGGTGTTTCATATATAAAGCACTCGCTCTTACGATGACGATTTCTCTTAAGGAACAAGTTTGGTCTCAAGAGCGTGTGTCAAGGTTCTAACTGGATAAAATGACTAGCAGAAATTTTTGGAAAATATTAGGACCTTATTTTAATAAAACATCCTCGTTTTCATTATGCACTCTCTGCCCAAAAATAAATTCTGTTGTATAGTTACTCCAATTAAACATTCTTAGTGCTGCCATATTGATTTTCTTTGACAGGTAAATCAAGACGGGGGAAGAGGAAGAACTAGCAGGATGCTAAATAAGGTAAATATGGTAAATAATCCAATACATAAACTTTGCTTAAAAACGAAAAAAACTATGTTCCCTCATATCGATTATTTCAAATAAGTTTGAGGCTCTACGAGCAGTCAAAATGATGGACGCAGTTGATTTTGGAATTCTAAAATCATCTCCAATAAATATTGTAGATGTAGGATGGTTTTCTTTAGTGAAACTATGCATTTTTTGAAGCTCTTTCAAATGCCTTAAACCATTCGTATATTTAAGTACAGGGTTTAGCATTTGATGCGTTTCGGCACAGCGTCAAATACACTGTCACTCTTACCACTATAACTACCCTCATAATGGAATAAATGTCGCAAAAAAGCGGCATCAATAAGCTTGCGTGAGTATTCTCTTCTGGCACAGATGGTAATGGATGTAAAAATAAAATAAAACCACCAGAAAAAGAAATAATTGAAAGGAAAAAAAAACTCTCATAACATAATAAATCAGACAATTTCATTACGACTAAGTAATCAGTAACTCTTATTTATTATAAAAGGCGCCAAAGCAGGTATGTCCGGATCAAGATACACTAACATTGATGGCTAACTATAATGAAACAGCTGATTACTTTCTGACAGGTCGTAATGTGCAGTACTTACGAACTACAGCTTTATTAATATCTCTCATCATCGTAGATCGGTATCTTGTATCGAATCGGTTTTTTGGCCTTCTAATAGAAAATCCATTACACCTGTGCAGGGCGCCGCCCCCCGGGGTGGGCTTGCAATTAAGGCGATCGGTAGGGGGCCGCGAGGTAAGATTCCGGTACTATTAACATCAACGGTGTTTGTGTTTAACTTATTAGTTTATATATATATATATATATATATATATATATATATATTTATATATATACATATACATATATATATATATACATATATATATATATATATATATACATATATATATATATATATATATATATATATATATATATATATATATATATGTATATATATATATATATATATATATATATATATATATATATATATATATATATATGTATATATATATATATATATATATATATATATATATATATATATATATATATATATATATATATATATATATATATATATATATATATATATAGATAGATTTAAAAGTTATGCACTCAAAAGTGTTAGTAGTTAACAAACCTCACCTTCATCCGGTGTGATATCGTCAAAACGTTATGGGAGTTTTAAACTTGTGTCCCTTCGCACTCGAGATAACTCCCTTCGGAAAATGACTCGAGTCTGCTCCAAAGACCATCCCCGTTCTATCTCCACAATTTTCCACGTAGGAACCACTACTATTACCAGCCCCAATCTGGCTCGAGACCCAAAGCTGGCTTCCACTCTTACTTTAACCAGATTGAACCTCCTAAACACTTATTTTACTACCTCTTCAATTACTTGAGTTATTATCAATTCAAGTTCCATTCATAAAGTCCCAGGACACGACAAAATCGATGTTAAAGCCTTAAGAAAACTCTCTAGGAAACGGGTCACAGAAATAACCAATATCATAAGCGGTATCCCGAGACTCGGCTACTTCAGACCATTCTGGAAGAAAGCTGAGATCAACCTAATCAGGAAACCTGGCACCTCTTCTCACGAGGTTAGCAACTACAGTCGAATAGTCTACTTCCTTGCATAGGCAAGGGGACCGAGAAAATTATCCTCGAAGCCTTCAACCGAGTCTGACACGAAGGTCTAGTCCTTAAGTTCATTTTTCACGGTCAGCCTACTAACATCCTCTTCTACTGCATTTTCCAAGCAGTGTCGATCAGGCCACATCTGAAATCAAAGCCATACGAGCCTCCCCCACTTATTTAATATCTTCACTGCAGACATTCCCAAGTCGAACAATACCTCCATCTCCAGATATTTAAACAAGAAGAAGTCCAAAAAATGATCTTCATCAATTCTCCAGAAGCCGAGTTCTCGCTCTCTTTGGAGGTGAAAAGCCGTTATGAATCTATTGCATCGACTCTTACTTCGTAGAGGGATCCTTAAGGAACACCCAGGTCTGGCCGCCTGTAATAATTCGCCAAAAATAACTATCATCGTTCTCTAGTAGAGTAATTAATAAGGAATAAACTCGATTTAATCAATATATATATATATATATATATATATATATATATATATATATATATATATATATATATATGTCTATAGTATACTTTACTTGAGTTTGCACGTAAGAATTACAAATACGTACCTAGCGAAACGCCGCGAGGTTAATTTGGGTTAGTAGCAGGTGATGAGCCCTTTATTTCTTAAATAATATAAATCGTACAAATTACGCTACAGGTCGCAGGCTCAAGCTAGCCTGCGACCCGCCCTAGCTATTTCTGAAGTCTACCCTAAAACTAAAAACAGCAATATCAATTATAAATCATTAACCTATTTTGGCACACCTTTAGTAAACATTTTAAACACTACTTAAATCAAAATAATATAAATATACGAGTAGCTTTAAAAACTAATAACTCACTAGGAAAACTCATAAAAAATGCGAAAGTTAAAACAAAAGTGAAAAATCGGGGGTATATAAGTTGAATTGAAATAGAATTTCAGAACACAAACGAAGTTTTTTTACCAACATAAATCGTTTAATAGAACAGAACCATCAATTTAATGACCAGTTTGAAATATTACATGTAGAAAACAAGGGAAGAAAGTTAAACCTTTTGGAATGCTTAGAGATAAACTGTTTGAAAGAGACAGGTTCCATTCTAAATGAACAAACAGAAATAAATATGACCGATGGGAAATCCCAATTTTTAAATTTATATACCTTATAAAGTTCAATATGAATTCCAAGAATACCCTAATTAACTATTATCAGGCTAATTGTAAAAGTAGATAATAAGGAATAAAACCTAAATGTTTGTTAGTTGCGTTAAAAGTATCAGAAGAAGTTGCCATGTAACGAAACGCGTCATGCAATTTTGTAATAGAAAGTGGAAATTTTGACAAATTGTCTTTCATTACGTTTACCATCTTTGTATTGAAGCAGTGAATGCATGATGCTAAAATCTATTATTTCTCAAAATTTCAAGTAAAACTACTTTTAACACTTACTCGTAAGAAACACCTTAATGTGGTAATATGGCATGAACTTCTGTCAATTGATTATCAATTATTTTTTATTTCAAAGTACGTAATTCTTCCTTACCAAAGCAATTTTACTATCGGCAGGACAAAACCCAAACTATTAAAAACTAATTTCTTTACCATGGCAGACGGTTATCCAAGAAAAACAATTAAACTTTGGGTATTTTTCTTGTGTAGTGATTGATGGTACCGTGGGTTTATTGACAGCTCGGACGCATATACCATTACACCACGTTGATTTATGTTAATCTATTTGCCTTGCGTTATTACTCACCATTAATGTCTCTCAATTTGTTTAAGGACTGGTTATTAACTGTAAGAGAATGATTATTATTATAATAATACTGTCACATGAGTGGAATCAAATACTTAATTGATTTTTATTTTTGTTTCTACTGTTTGCCAATCTATTAAAAATTCAATTTCTCTTCGAAGTTTGTAACATTACATAAACGATTACGGTTTCAGTTATGTAGTCAACTTTAGGACATAAGCCTCCAATAGGTACGTCCATCTTCTTCGATCTTGGCCCCAGTTGTATCCTGTTAGTCTTTTGATGTCGTCAGGCCATTGGGTTGTGGGCGTCCTTTACTTCTTTTTTAGTGATCCGTACGGAACACTTATGGGATCACTTCGGTGTCCGTCTGTCTGTCTGTCACACCCGATTTTTCCCGAAACTATTTGATATCAAAAGTTAAAAGGGCCTAGGCGGTTAAGATGGTGAAAAATGCCCCCAGCGCTTTTGAAAAACAAAAAATATTCTCATGTAGAACATAAAAAAATATGACTTACCTGAAATTTTCAGCCCTCTAGACCTTCCCATAACCTCAAAAATCTATAAAACGTGATTTTCGGTTTTTTGGCGATATCTCTGGTTCTATTCATCGTAGAAACCTCTTTCTTTTTCAAATTGTAGGATTTTTTTATTGCTTACAACATGCTATTTTTTTAAAAAAATTTTGGCGCGAAATTCAAATTGTTTTAAGCGTTTTAAATTTTTAAAATTGAATTAAAAAAAAATTAGAACTTACTCAGGCCCAAAAAAAAAAATATATTGTGTGTTTTATGTCAGACTATGCCTGTAAATTTTTTCAGATTTTTAGAGGTGGGGGAAAATGGTTACAAACGCGAAAAACGGCTTTTTTCGTCGTTTTTCCGCATTTTTACCTATTTTTGGGGCACAGAATTTCGTTGTAGATCCTCAGTTGCTTCAAAATTATATATACATATATATTATTGGATTTTTTATTGCCTACAACATGCTATTTTTTAAAAAAATTTTTGGCGCGAAATTCAAATTGTTTTGAGCGTTTTAAATTTTTAAAATTGAATTAAAAAAAAAACTAGGATTTACTCAGGCCCAAAAAATATATATATTGTGTATTTTTTCAGATTTTTAGAGGTGGGGGAAAATGGTTACAAACGCGAAAAACCGCTTTGTTCGCCGTTTTTTTCCGCATTTTTACCTACTTTTGGGGAACATAATTTTGTTGTAGATCCTCAGTTGCTTCAAAATTATATATATATATATATATATATATATATATATATATATATATATATATATATATATATATATATATATATATCGATATCTACTATTGAATCATTTTATGTAATATAAAGACCATATTGCGCCATTTTTCCCTTTAAAATCACGATTAAGACAAGATTAAGGCAAGTTTAAGACAAGATTAAGGCAAGATTAACACATTCTTAAGTTATTTTAAGTAATTAGTCATACTTCATAATTCATCCAAATATAAAATTTTATAAAAAATAAATCATTTCTGTTTTTAAAAACATCATATAGAAAAAAGATTTTCTATATTTAATTGAATTAGCGTTAACTTGGTAAAAATCAATATTCAACAGATTAAATACATATGTAAGTGTGATTTTTACTTTATAATATAAATATTTTTTTACTTTATATTAATAATATTAAGTAAAAATCACACTTACATGTGTATTTAATTTGTTGAATATGGATTTTTACCAAGTTAACGCTAATTCAATTAAATATAGAAAATCTTTTTTCTATATGATGTTTTTATAAACAGAAATGATTTAATTTCTATAAAATTATATATTTGGATGAATTATGAAGTATGACTAATTACTCAAAACAAAAAAAAATAACTTAAAAAATGTGTTAATCTTGTCTTCATCGTGATTTTAAAGGGAAAAAATGGCGCAATATGGTCTTTATATTACATAAAATGATTCAATAGTATTTCGATAATATATATATATATATATATATATATATATATATATATATATATATATACATATACATATATATATATATATATATATATATATATATATATATATATATATATTTTGTAACCTGAGAACTTGCCCTCTTTTTAATTTCTGAGAATGAATTGAGTGAATAATGATTTTAAAAGAACTAAAGAAATTAAACAAACACTAGCTCAGTTTTCCTTGGTAGAGAAATATGGGTAAGAGATAATTGTTATACGTCTTTTTGGAATTATTTTCTATTTTTAAAAAGCTTCAGTTGTACAAATTTTGGGCACCATTCATTTTAAAATAGAAAGGATCTAACTTCAGTTAAAAAAATGAAAAAATACTGAAGGGTTTTACGGTTGTTACTACAAAGAATTAGTCTAGTACAACTTTTCTTATCCTGAAAAGAAAAATAGGTATTCAGTGAGACACTAGCTTTAATCAACAAAAAGAAAATTTATTCCTGATTTAAAATAAAAGTTCCAACCTTTGCAGTTTTAAGAAATACAAAAAAAATTCTAGCCTAAAAGTAGTTTTTATAAAATTAGAGTCCCTAAATCAGAGGTTTTACTTCTAAAACTTGACTACACCCGAAATCGAAGAGTCGTGATATTCACTTCGCGATTTATTAGTTCAAATTGCTGTTAAGACACTTATTTGCGGGAATAGATCTATTGATGTATGTTCTGGTAACTTACGGTTTTCCTACAGGCTTCTAGGCCTTCCATGGAACACAAAACCGATTTCACACTTTTGAGAAGAGCCTACTTTGGCTACTCCATTTAGAAAACACACAGAGCCCACTACGGCTTTATGATAAAAAACTCGTGCTTAACTTGGCTCTCGTAGATATTGTCGTAAGCCTCTACTGCGGCTCGGTGGAAATTAGCCTGGCTGCGGCTTGATGGTACTCAGCCTTCACGGCGGCTTGGTGGAAATAAGCCACGATTCGTGTCCTCCGGACGCTTAAATAAGCCGTGGGCACTCTCTCTGTAATATGGCGACGCCGGAACCAAAACTCCGGATACAAACATTTGACCAATCCCGGCGTATCGATAGATTCGGTCGAAAACCCGCACTGCACATCGTACGACGAGCGGCTAGAAAATTCCAGTGTAATACACTGCTCGATACAAAGATGAAAAGAAGTACAATATAAAGCGAAAAATCAGTAACATTATATGGTCTTAAAATCTAGGAAAAAATGAAGGTTACAATATATATATATATATATATATATATATATATATATATATATATATATATATATATATAATAATTTTGAAGCTACTGAGGATCTACAACAACATTCTGTGCCCCAAAAGTAGGTAAAAATGCGGAAAAACGACGAAAAAAAAAAAAGCGGTTTTTCGCGTTTGTAACCATTTTCCCCCACCTCTAGAAATCTGAAAAAATTCACAGGCATAGTTTGACATACAATACACAATATATATTTTTTTTGGGCCTGAGTAAGTCCTAGCTTTTTTTTTCAATTCAATTTTAAAAATTTAAAACGCTCAAAACAATTTGAATTTCACGACAAAATTTTAAAAAAAAAAATAGCATTTTGTGGGCAATAAAAAATCCTACAATTTGAAAAAAAGAGGTTTCTACGATGAATAGAATCGGAGATATCGCCAAAGAAACGAAAATCACGTTTTATAGATTTTTGAGGTTATGGGAAGGTCTAGAGGGCAGAAAATTTCAGGAAAGTCATATTTTTTTATGTTCTACATGAGGATATTTTTTGTTTTTCAAAAGCGCTGGGGGCATTTTTCACCATCTTAACCGCCTAGACCCTTTGGCACAAATATAGGAATTGATAGCCTAATCGGAGCAATGTAGTTTTGAAAGTTAAATTTTGGAGGGTGAAATTGGAACCGCAAAAAAATTTTTTTATCTGATCATTGAGTGTGGTGTCAAGTGAAAGTTTGTGAAAAAACGCGAGTTCAAAAATATATGATGTAATATTTGAGCACATTTCTCTTTGTATTATTTTAAAAAAATCTTTGTCCACCTCCCTATCTCATAGAGTACTGATCAAAAAATTTTGAAAAAATTCTGGAATATACTTCGTAAAGTGTAGATTGAGCGAAAATTATGACGAATGCATTACGTTTGATAATTTTTCGTACATTAATACTCCCGCGCATCGCTCTTCTAGAGACAAAATAATTTTATTTTATTTGTTTATAATTCTTCTTCTTCTTAGCCCTCCATCGTCCATCTTTGGACATAGGCCTCTTCCAAATTATGCCAATGTTTTCGGTCTTGAGCTGCTCTCATCCATCCAAAGCCAGCTACTTTTTTCATGTCGTCCGTCCATCTCATTTGGGGTCTTCCCCTACCTCTTCTACCCATATATGGTATCCACCCTTCTATTACAGCATTCCATCTTTCATCACTCTGCCTTGCATTGTGGCCTGCAAAGCTTCACTTCAGTTTTGCTACGTGATCGACACCATCCCTTATTTTTGTTCTTTGTCGGATCCAGAAGTTAGTCTTCCTGTCTTTTAAGCCGATACCCAACATGGACTTTTTCATTGTTCTTTGCGTGTTAGTGAGCTTGTCCATATTTGCTTTAGTGAAGGCCCATGTCTGGCAGCCGTAGGTCAATACTGGCAGCACACACTGATCATAAACTTGAGTTTTCAAGTGGTGTTGCTTTTGAGGATGTATTTTAGTTTTCCGAAACTTGCCCACGCGAGTCTTGTTCTTCTATTAATTTCGGTTTGATTTTTTTCTGTTCAATTTTATTACCTGTCCCAGTATTTCGGCACATTTTCAATGATTCGATCCTTTCCATTGATATTTCGTGGATCGTCAGTGTTTGTCATCGTTTTTGTTTTTGTAAAATTTACTTTTAGTCACACTCTCAGAGGCGTCCGCTAGTTGGTTAAACATGGTTTGCAGGTCCTCAAATTTGTCAGAGATCAGGACGATGTCATCGGCAAATCGTTTATAATTACAATTGCAAATATTCAGATAGTGAATATTTGTTTTACACTTTTATTATTAGATTCTAGATTGAGTTAGATTGATTTATCAGGTAGCTACGATGCTGTACCTATTATAAATTACTGACAAACGTGAAAATACATGTTGGATCTGAATATGTCAAGGACCTAATTAATTTTGCCTAGGTAAGGATTTTATTTTATTTTAAAAGCAAACACGGTACGGAACATTAATGATGCAAGTCCAACTTGCACTTGACCGGTTTTTAGTGTTCCGTACGGAACACTTATAAGATCACTTCGGTGTCTGTCTGTCTGTCTGTCTGTCTGTCACACCCGATTTTCTCCGAAACCATTTGTCATAGAAACTTGAAATTTGGTAATAATATAGGAATTGATGGCCTCATCAGAGCCATGTAGTTTTGAAAGTTAAATTTTGACTTAAGGGGTTAATTTTGGCGGGTGAAATCGGAAGTGAAAAAAAAAATTTTTTTACTAGGTCATCGACTGTGGTGTCAAACGAAAGGTTGTGAAAACACGAGTAAAAAACATATATTTAATGTAATACTTGCGCGCATTTTTCTTTGTATTATTTTCAAAAAATCGCGAAAAAAAAATCGCTGTCCCGCGCCTTATCTCGAAAAGTAGTTATCAAAAAATTTTGAAAAAATCCTGGAATATTCTCCACAGGGGGGTAGATTGAACGAAAATTATCACACCTTTAATAATTTATCTGGTATTTAAAAAAAACAAAAATTTCAAGGTCATCAGATTTCAGTAAAGATTGGAAACAAACTTTGTTGAAAACTCATTTGGGGTGTGTTTTTGTGAAGTCACTGATCATTTTATACCACCGTAACATAAATTTTGATTTAAGGGGTTCGTTTTGAGGGGTGAAAATCGGAAGTGAAAAAAAAAATTTTTTACTAGGTCATCGAGTGTGGTGTCAAATGAAAGCTTGTGCGTGTGAAAGCAAGTTAAATATATATATATATATATATATATATATATATATATATATATATAAATGTAATACTTGCGCACACTTTTCTTCGTATTACTTTTAAAAAATCGCGAAAAATCGCTGTCCCCTACCTTATCTCGAAAAGTACTGATCAAAAAATTTTGAAAAAATTGTGGAATACGAGGCTGGTTTGAAAAGTCCGTGCAAAGTCCGAGAGATGGCACCACCGGCGCGTATCGAGGTCATGTTTAGTTAGTAGCATCTCTTGAATGAACGCACACCAAGTTTCAGCCATATTGGTCTATTTCTTTGTGTTTGGCATTCGTGTGAATCAAGGAAGTCGAGTGATTTTCAAGAAATGGACGAAAACGAATTTCGTGTGGTGATTAAACATTACTTTATGAAAGGCAAAACACCTCAGGAGACTAAAGAGAAGCTTGATAAACATTATGGTGACTCTGCACCTTCGATTAGAATAGTTTATAAGTGGTTTCAAAATTTTCGGACTGGCCATAGGGGCACAAATGACGCCGAACGTTCTGGACGGCCTGTGGAGGTTACGACTCCAGAAATCATTGATCAAATCCATGATATGGTGATGGATGACAGAAGAGTTAAGGTGCGTGAAATTGCTAGTGCTGTGGGCATCTCGACTGAACGGGTACATAATATTTTGCATAAACATTTGGACATGAGAAAGCTATCCGCAAGATGGGTGCCGCGATTGCTCACGCTTGACCAAAAACGGAATCGTGTGAAGTGTTGCAAGGATGGTTTGCAGCTGTTCAAAAAGAATCCGGAGGACTTTAAGCGTCGTTTCGTCACTGTGGATGAAACATGGATACATTACTATACTCCTCAGACCAAACAACAATCTAAACAATGGGTTACCAAGGGGGAATCTGCATCAAAAAAGGCGAAGACCGTTCCTTCGGCCGGAAAGGTTATGGCGACTGTCTTTTGGGATTCGCAAGGGATAATCCTCATCGACTATCTGGAAAAAGGTAAAACTATTACAGGTGAATATTATTCTTCGTTATTGGACCGTTTGAAAACCGAGCTGCAAGAAAAACGCCCGCGATTGGCCCACAAGAAAGTCCTTTTCCATCACGACAACGCACCAGCACACACCTCAGCAGTTGTGGTCGCAAAATTAATGGAAATAGGATTCCAACTCGTTTCCCATCCCCCCTATTCTCCAGACTTGGCTCCCTCGGACTACTATTTGTTCCCCAATTTGAAGAAATGGCTGGCGGGACAAAGATTTTATTCAAACGAGGAGGTGATTGCAGACACTAATGGATATTTTGCAGACTTGGACAAATCCTATTATTCGGAAGGGATCAACAAACTAGAACATCGTTGGACGAAGTGTATAAGCCTAAAAGGAGACTATGTCGAAAAATAAAAAAGGTTTACCCCAAACACATAAGTAGTTTTTATTTTTGCACGGACTTTTCAAACCAGCCTCGTATATATATATATATATATATATATATATATATATATATATATATATATATATATATATATGTATATATATATATATATATATATATATATATATATATATATATATATACATATATATATATATATATATATATATATATATATATATATATATATATATATATATATATATATATATATATGGGTTGTGGAAAATTGCCGTTAAATAATTTTAGTATCGTATATCTCAGGTCTCAGTTGAATAGGGTCACACTTAGCATCAGTTAAAAGCCGACATTTGACAGTAGCAGAAGTGTAAAAACTGTTGGTCTTCGTTTATTTAGGATTAATTGATTTAAATGTCTGCAAAAGTTCGGGTATATTTTATAATGTTATTTTGATAAATCTACAAATGCTGTGCAGGCCTATGAAGCAATTTGTGCTGTTTAGGGTCAAGATAAGTTACCAAAACCATAGCCAAAAGATGGATCCCGTTCGTTCTGGAAATTTCGCTACCAAAGATGCGCCTCGCATTGCTCTACCAATGACGGAGTTGAGAAAGACCGACATGTAAGTAGCCATGACATCGCCAAGGAACTAAATATTCATTAACAAGCAGTTGTAAACGATTTGGAGAAAGCTGGCTACAAAAGGAAGCTCGATGTTTAGGTGTCATATGATTTTATATTAAAAAGTTACTCAGTCAAATTTTCATCTGCTAATCTCTACAGAAAACGTAACGAATTCAAGCCATTTCTGAAGCGGATGATTACAAATGATAAAAAGTGGACCAAGTATGACAATCATGTGAGAAAAAAATCGAAAAAGGACGAAGCCCCACAAACGATGGCAAAGTCCGGATCGACTCCAAAGAAGGTGATAGTGTGTGTTTGGTAGAACTGGAAGGAAATCATGCATCATGATCTGCTGACGCCAGGCCAAACGCTTGAGGCCCAGACGAAACTCTACTATCAGCAATTAACCGATTGAAACAAGTGATTGAAAACGTCATCTTTGAAGACTTGGCAAAAATTAAGAGAGGTTGGCTGAGAAGTTTTAATTCATCCACCGTATAGCCTGAACCTTGCTCCGTTAGACTACCATTTGTCTTGACTCTGCAGAGTTCTCTGGATAATATTAAGTTAGTTTGAAAAGAGGCCTGTGAAAACAACTTCTCACAATTTTTTGCCCAGAAACCACTAGTTCTACAATTACAGGATTATGATATTTCCAGAAAAAGGGCCGGGGGACGTCGAACAAAATGACACATATTTGGTTTAACAAAGTTCTTTCAAAATATAAAAAAAACAAGTGTCTCAATTTTGATCTTAAAAGACTCAATACTTTTTCGGCAGCATATTGTCCTTTTTCTTTTGAACTATAAAATCGATATGAATGATTATTTCACTGTCACCTAAGTTGAAAAATACCTTATGCAGCACAATAAGCTTCATTTAAATCGATTATAGTATAGATATTTGAAAACACACATTCGTGAAATTTAATAGGAAACGTTCTTTTTAAAACCTATTACCTAAGCTAAGTTACTTAGTTTAACTGTATGTCAAATATGAAACTCGATACCGCTTCTATAATTACCTATTTTGAGTTATTTTCTTGGCAGGCCTCAAGTGCGCGAGCTTTTTAGTGTAATTTAGTCTTTACTCCTGCATGAAATAACTTCAGATTTCGGAAACAAATAGACATTAGTCGTTCGCGATGGAACCGGTCAAAGCAACTTCAGTTCTTCTTATTTCTGTGTTTTATCAAATTACCTAAGTCCGATAATAAATTTGAGAGAAATTTTAAGATAAGTGCTAAACATATTTATATAAACCCCACGTGGTATCCAAAAAACCTCTGCCGGCCTTTCGGTCTAAGCGACATGCCCCAGGAGGCTTGGCGAAGCCCCACAGAGAAAGCCCCATAAACAATACCGTAAACACTAGACGAACAGGGCTTTAGTTTGGTGATATTGTTTTTTAGTTAGAAACAGGGTCGGATTATATGTAAACAGTATAAACCAACTGTAGCATTTATATAAATTTAGTGTTTTTTATTTTTTAAAATTTATAAAAAGTTAGATAAGTACGAGAGAGGATTGAAAAATCCTGTAAAAAACAAGATAAATAACATTTCTTTTATCAACACAAAAAATTTACTTCTCAACTTACTCTTCATGGAGCTTAATACATTTAGTCCCCCGAATTCCAATATTTTATTCCTTCAAAACACAAAATCGTTTAAAACTGTGTATACAGTCTGTCGAGTAAGAACGTGACCGTTCGTATTCTTGAAAAAAATGTGTTTCGAGAATATTTTTGGCATCGTGGTATTCCTTGGTGCGATAACCACGGCGCAATTACCTTAGTAAGTTGTCTAATCGCCTCCTGCATCAATAATCGCCTGGCATCTTCGAGATTTTCTGCATGGTCTGCAAATTTTTCGAATTTCGCGAGACAACTGAGTCAAAGTCAAAAAGTTTTTCCTTTGAGGTTTCTCTTTACAAAGAACCAAACGTTTTCAATAGGATTGGCGTCCGGCGATTGTGAAGGCCAGTCTAATGTCTTATCGTCGATCCAAGCGAGTCGTTTCGCGACGTGATTCTTGCCCAGCAAAGGTTTCTTGAACGTGCTTCGAAATTTGATATCATGACCACGAAAATGCTGTCGAATGGTTTCATGGGAAACATTCAAACCCAATTTTCTTAATTTTGCCGCTTCTCGATGCAGCGTCCCATTTCGGATCCCGTGAAACATGATTTGTTTTTCGACTTTGCCTACTGAACCACGTTTTGGCAAGACGTAGACATTTTTCGTCTCGTTAAAATGATTTACTAACTTCTTCACGTACGATACCGACTTTTTAATATATTTAGCAGTCGCAGAATGTCTCATTTTATGCCCCTTTGTGTGCTAACAAAGAAAGACTGCCTCGAATTGGCACATAAAAAGGTGACTCATTTTGGATTTTACGTGATTTCGACGAAAGCTCGGAATCGACTCATATTTTTACTAAAATGTGTCGTAGACAAAGGTTTACTCTACCGATTTTTTGTTGAATCGCATCTACCAAAAATGAATTATCGCGAGCACGTTCTTGACAGGCTGTAATACTAGTTTACAGCACAGATAACCGTATCGCTCGATGAAAATTTCTTCTTCCAAGCCAATTTTTAAGGTTAGAAAACAAAAAGTCACTTGAGGACAAATCTCGGGAATAGGGTGAATGTGGAACTATTTTGAAGTCCATCTCGTACACTTTGGCCATTGCAACGACTGATGTGTGAGCAGGCGAATGGTCTGGCAGCACTTTTTTGCGCGCTAATCTTGGTCGCTTCTGCTTTAACTCACTATGCAAACGGTCCAGTCATCTATAATATATATAAAATTCAACGTCTCTCTGTCTGTCTGTCTGTCCGTTAGTGCGCTTATCATTGGAGAACTACTTATCCGATTTACGAACTTTTTCTTTTAAAACATACATATGTTCTCTGGCCAGGTTATAGGGCTATATTTTATTACGATAGGTAGCATAAGGAATGAGCAGTGACGATAATAGTGAATAAAGTCGGAAAAAAGTTTGCCGCTAGCGCGTTCCCTTGCAATACACAGCCTAAACCATTAAATATGGAACAATATTATGTAGCAGAGAATATCTATGATCTATAATATATATAAAATGCAAGGTCTCTCTGTCTGTCTGTCTGTCCATTAGTGCGTTTATCACGCGAGGACCACTTATCCGATTTACGTGTCTTTTTTTAAATTCATACATATATTCTTTGGCCAGGTTATATAATAATAATAATAATAATCTATATCTATAATATATATAAAATGCAGCGTCTCTCTGTCTGTCTGTCTGTCCGTTAGTGCGCTTATCATTTGAGAACCACTTATCCGATTTACGTGTTTTTATAAATTTATACATATGTTCTATATAATTCGATATATGTCTAAATAATGGGAGATAAGGTGAGATAATGGGAGATAAGCATAAATAATGGGAGAAAAAGAAAAATAATGGGAGATAAGCATAGATAAGTCTAGATAATGGGAGTTATGATGAGATAATGTGAGATAAGGAGAAATAATGGGAGATAAGGAGAAATAATGGGAAATAAGGAGAAATAATGGGAGATAAGCAGAGATAAGCCTAGATAATGGAAATTATGTAGAGATAATGATAGATAAGGAGAAATAATGGGAGATAAGGGGAAATAATGGCAAATATTTTATTACGTTAGGTAACATAAGGAATAAGCAGTAACGATAGTAGTGAATCAAGTCCACGCGAGCGGAGCCGCGGGCACGGCTAGTCTTGTATAATAAAAGCCAGTCAATGTTTTACCTTTTCTCCAATAGTCAATCACGATGACACCCTGTGAGGCCCAAAAAACAGTTGCCACCATCCCGCCAATAAAATTGTTTTCGCTTTTTTCGGTGCACTTTCACCTTCGCCAATCCACTATTTTGACTACCGGCTTGTTTCTGCGGTGTAGTGGTGGATCCACGTTTCGTCTACATTAACAAAACGACGCCAGAAGTTCTTTGGACCGCACTGTAACTTTTTCAAACACGATTTTAAAAATATCCTTTCTGGTGCATTGGTCTGGAGTCAACCAACGAGGCACACACCCTAATTCTTTCTTAGAACTTCATTGAGGATAATATATATCCATTCATATGAGATGCCTACTATCTCAGTAACCTCACGAAGCTTAATACGTCGATCTTCCTTTACGATATCATGCATTTTATCGACCATTTCTTTAGAAGCAACCTGAATAGGGCGTCCTTAACGTGCACCATCTACAGTGCTCGTACGGTCAGTCTCGTTTAAATTTATTTATGTAGAAATAAATCGTCTTGAGTGCTGGTGCAGAGTGCTCATGAATTTCCTTTAGTTCAGTTTCTATATGGGCCGAAGTCCACTTTTTTAAATAAAAATGTTTTATCACTGCACGCTACTCGGTTTTATCCATTTCTACGAAACGTGTAACCTTACCACAGCTGCCAATACACAACTGCGCGTTGCATCACCGTCACGCTTAACACGCGTCATGCTACTTAACAAAATTTCCTGCCATTTCATATAAGTTTACTAGACTTATCAACCCACTCTCGTCTATAATATATATAAAAAGCAACGTCTGTCTGTCTGCCTGTCTGTTACTGCGCTTATTACTCGAGAACCACTTATCCGATTTACGTGCTTTTTTTTTAAAAACATACATATGTTCTCTGGCCAGGTTACAGGATATATTTTATTACGTTGGGTAACATAAGGAATAAGCAGTGACGATGATAGTGAATCAAGTTGGAAAAAAGTTTGCCGCTGGCGCAAAGAATATAATATATATATAAAATGCAACGTCTCTCTGTGTGTCTGCTTTCCGTTAGTGCGCTTATGACTTGAGAACCAGTTATCCGATTTACATATATTTTTTTATTCATACTTCCCTTTCAAAGTTATATAATAATAATAATAATATATTTTTTTATGAGTCTAGCACACGTGCTGCAGGGAAGTCCCTAAAGCACTACAGGAGCAACACGTGTGCGGAAAAAGCGATTCACGTTGTTCTTGAATCTCTGTAAATTGTACTCAGAGGGAAACACGGTCCTGGGAAAATTATTCTAAAGGGATGATGTTCTCCATACAAAAGACTGCTTGAAAAGCGTTGTACGAGGAGTAACAAGCTGAACCTCATACGGATGTGAAGCATTAACGCGACGTGTATTTCTAACATGCACCGCTCTGGGAGGAATAAAGGGGGCTACATCCTTCGAACACTTAAAACCGTTCTTCGATGTTCCAGCGAATCGAGGCCGCCGGTCAGTTCCGGGTTTTCAATCAGACGAACAGCTCTTCTCTGAATAGAATCCAACAAATGCAATGTGTGCTTGGGAGTGGAGTCCCAAACATGGGAGCAGTACTCCATAGTTGGTCGAATTTGAGTTTTGTAAAGAATTAACAGTTGTTGTGGAGTGTAAAGCTTTCTAGTTCGAAATAATATTCCCAACTTTTGAGAAGCTGCCAGGACAAATTTGCTTAAAAATTAACGCCCAACAAATTAAGTGACGATGTTAGAGGAATGGAATGCCCCGCCATAACTATGTCGGGTTCAGCTACGTTAACTTTTTTAGAAAACACTGCCGCCTGGGTTTTTGTAGCGCTAAATTCCACTTGGTTACTGTCTAATAATAATAATAATCTATTATATACATATATATACATATATATATATATATATATATATATATATATATATATATATATATATATATATATATATAAGGGAACGTCTCTCGTTCTGTCTGTCCGTTAGTGCGCTTATCATTCGAGAACCACTTATCCGATTTACGTGTTCTTTTTTTAGATTTATACATATATTCTCTAGCCAGGTTATTGGATAAATTTTATTACGTTAGGTAATATAAGAAATAAGCAGTGACGATAATAGTGAATGAAGTCGGAAAAAAGTTTGCCGCTAGCGCACCCTCTTGCAATACACAGCCTAAACCGTTAAATATGGAACAATATTATGTAACAATAAATACGATATATATAAAATGCAACGTCTCTCTGTCTGACCTTTAGTGCGCTTATTACTCGAGAACCACTTATCCGATTTACGTGTTTTTTTTTTATTCTTAACTTAATATTTATCAAAAAAAAATCTATAATATATATAAGACGCAACGTCTCTCTGTCTTTTTGTCTGTCCGTTAGTGCGCTTAGCACTTAGGAACTACCTATCCGATTTATGCGTTTTATATCTGTTCTCTGGCCAGGTTATAGGATATTTTATTCCGTTAGGTAACATAAGGAATAAGCACTAACGATAATAACACTGCGTTACAAATTTAAAAAAAAAGTAAGTACCCACTTAAATTTTTCCTGTTTATTCATTCACACATACCACTTATTAAGAATACATAAGTACTTTTTGTCTATCACGTACTGTTTTTTAGGTACGATAGTTAATAATTTTAAGTAAAATAATTAAGGAGTAAACTACAGTGTACACGTAGCTTCATTAAATTTTCCAATAATTCGAATAAAACTGCTAAAAAAAACGTATTATTAATACGTTTGGACACAACTAAATATAAAATATATCTTAAAAAGTTTATATTGTACATTAAAAGTTAAAAATATTTAACTTTTTCTCTTATGTTGGGAAATATCTTTTCGTTTTAAAAGCCAGCAGTAATCTCCCAACATAGCTACGTCTCAACGACCTTGAAACCGTTCCTCAAGTCTTTTCACATCCTGATGAAATCGTTCCCCTTGTTCGTCACTCACTGCTCCAAGATTTGATGGAAAAAAAGGAAAATGAGTATGGAGGAAATGAATTTTTAATGACATTCGGCAGCCCATCTTTTTGTATGCTCTTAACAAATCGTTCACTCTGAGTTCTGCATTCTCGGTTCTATGATTTCCTAAAAAACCTTTTATCACGGTTTTTAATGATGTCCATGCGCATAGTTCTTAGTCATTTAGTGTGTAGTGTTTGATCAAATTTATTGTTTTTCATTAATAGGCGTATTTGTGGACCAATAAAAATACCTTCTTTCAACTTTGCGTCACTTAATCTTGGAAAAATAGATTTTAAATATAAAAATCCTTCCCCATTTTTATCCATCGCTTTCACAAAATTCTTCATTAAGCCGAGTTTTATGTGTAGGGGAGGTAAAATGACGTCTTCGGGGTTGATTAAAGGCAAGTATTTTACATTTGACTTCCCACACACAAATTCCGTTCGTGTTGACCAGTCTTTGATCAAAGAATGCTTATCAGTCGCTCTACTGTCCCACATGCCAAGAAAGCAGCAGTACTTAGTAAATCCACCTTGCAAACCAAGTAACATAGCTATTGCTTTGAGGTCAGCGCACAGGTTTCACGTAAAATTTTTGTATTTAATTAAGTCCAATATTTATTTCATATTTTCGAATGTCTCTTTTAAAACAGTTGAATAAGGCACTGGTATTGACGGATATTTATTACCATTATGAAGTAAAACTGCCTTCAGACTTGTTCTGGAACCATCAATAAAAAGACGCCATTCATTTGTATCATAGGGAATTCTAACTCACACATCAAAGATCCAATGTCATTACAAAAACATATATTTTCTGAACTAGAGTAAAAAGTTGCCATTTCTTTACTTCGTTTTCGTTGTACAGATATTTTTGTATCTGGTGCCAACAAGTGCCATTCCTGTAGTCTTGATCCAAGTAATTCGGCTTATCTAACAGACAAATTCAAGTCCCGTATCAAATCATTTAATTCCCGTTGTTGAATTAAATGCGGTTGGAATAGATCACTTGAAGAGGGTCAAAAGTCTGGATCTTGGCAGTCAACTTCCATGTCTTGTCCATCGTTATTTTCATCGCTTGGTATATCTAACTCTTCAGTTTGACTTTTCTTTGGGGGCAAAGGAGGAGTCATGTCTTCACTATATGGTATTGGTTTTGATACAAAATTCACAGAAGGGTACTCGATATTATGCTTAATTTTCTTTTAAAATCCTCGTACATCAGTCATGCAGAAGTAGCAATCGTTAAAATGATTACTAGGTTCGCGCCACACAGTCGGTACTGCAAATGGCATAGATGTTTTGTTTCCGTTCAACCACGAGAGGAGAGTAGCATAACATGATACACAAAACAGTTACGGAATCCAGGGTTTATCTTGATGTACAGTACGTCCAAAATATAGAAAATACGCAGTACATACTTTTTCAGATATTTTTTTTCCTTGAGACTTGAGAATGTACTGTCCACACACGTAACAAAACTTGTTTGGTGAAGTTTTGCACTGACGGTGACTACTTTTTTCAGTATTCATCTTTAAAACTGTTTTATTACACTCTTAATCAGGCAATTTCAAAGAAACTAACAAGAAATGAACATATCCTCTCAATAGATTATCTAGCGATTACATTTATTAATATGAACAATATGAGGGTAGGTTAAGAAAAGGTTATCGGTGTGTACCTTAAAAACAAGACGTGATAGAAATAAAAGACATCCATTGCTTACATACTATAACTAATAGGAAACTATAATAGCAATCAGTTTTTCGGGTACCAAAATCATGTCACGCAGTGTAATGAGTCAAGTCCACGCGAGCGGAGTCGCGGACACGGCTAGTATGTTATAAGATATTGTGTTGCGAACAACAGAATGATACGGAATTGTTCAAATACCTGCAAATTTAGCTATTTTAACAATTTTAAAGGTTTTTTTACAGTCTGTCAAGTAAGAACATACCCACGATAATTCATTTTCGGTAGATGCGATTCAACAAAAAATCCGTAGAGAGAACCTTTGTCTACGACGCATTTCAGTAAAAGTATCAGTTGATTCCGAACTCCCGTCGAAATCACGTAAAATCCAAAATAAGTCACTTGTTTGCCCGTCTATGCAAGGCAATCTTTCTTTTTTCCCATCCAAAGGGGCCTAAAATCACACTTTCCGCGGCCGCTAAATATATTAAAAAGTCGGTATCGTTTATGTAGAAGTGGGTGAATCATTTTAATGAGACGAAAAATGTGGATGACTTGCCAAAACGTTGCTTGGTAGGCAAAGTCACTCTAAAAGTTGAAAAACGAATCGTGTCTTTGTTTTTACTGGATCCGAAATTGACGCTGCGTCAAGAAGCAGCAAAATTAAGAAAGTCGGTTTTGAATGTGACCCATGAGACAATTCGACATCTTCGTGCCTATGATGTCAAATTCCGAAGCACGTTGAAGAAACCTTTGCTGAGCGAAAATCACGTCGCGAAGCATCTCGCTTGAGCCCACGATAAAATACTAGAGTGGTCCTCACAATCTTCGGACACCAACCCTATTGAAAACGTTTGGACAAATTACTAAGATAATTGCGTCGTTATTAGCACACCAAAGAATACATTGATCGAGAAAATGTTCTTAAAATACATTTTTTCAAGAATAGGAGCGGCCACTTTCTTACTTGATAGAGTGTAATTTATTTAACTGAAATAAAGCCAACGTAATTGAATAAATTCAATACTGCCCCGTTACTTGCTAAAAAAGGTTCAGTTCACTGACTTCAATATTTTCTTCCTTTAAAGAAACATACTTTTAAAATATTTCGAGCCTGTATGTTAGTAGCTTTGAGCTCAAAATTCCTATAAAAAATTATTTGTTTTAAAGTTTTTTGTATTTTGGGTTTGGCAAAGTTTTTTTCATTTTTCTCAGAACATTTTTTAACATTAAACAATTCAGATAATGATGCGGCTATAGCGTAGAGGGTAAGATGTCTGCTTTCTACGCCGGAGATCTGAGTTCAAATCTCAAGAAAACTTTACAACGCGACTGTCGGCTCTCTCGGGAAGGCAATGGCAAACCACCCGTAGTCTCATGCCTAGTAAAGCCCTCTCACTTTGGACCGAACCGGCATTAAACTGTAGGTCCCATTTGTCTGTGGAACACTTAAAAAGGCACTAATTACAGGTAAAGGCCAGAGGGTCGCATACGTCCGCATCGGACGTGGTCATTCAAGGAAAAGAATTCATATAATATATTGAATTCCCATCAATACAGGTTCTAAATATGACGGCTATACAGTCCCTGGCCAAATTATTAGACGCACTGTATTTTTTTTTAGTAATTTTATGTTTCTTAAGAGTTTTTATGCAATAATGGTATATTTAAACTACAATATTATTTTTATTTAAAAGAATTGTTGTAGACTACATATTTGTATTTATTTTTAACATATGGCAACACTGTGTTGACAAAGTGATACATGAACGTAAACAACTACAAACCTGTATCAGTCGCGATCGGAATCGAGTCAGGTACGGACGTGTTTCTGTGGCTTTATGGACTGTGATTGTTTGTTTAACAGTTTTATACTACTCAGTTATTAGTTTATTTTGTATGCAGTGTTTTAAAAAAAGTAATTGGACTATTTTCATTATGGGTAGAAAAGGCGATCTTTCACCACGTAAAAAAGCTGAAGTGAAGGCCCTTGTGATTGCGAAAACATTTACAAACCGAGAAATATCACGAAGATTGGAGGTTTCTGAAGCTAATGTACGACGCATAAAAAAGAAAATTGAGTCAGGGAAGGAATTAAGCCCGAAAAGAAAGAAAAGATGCGGTAGAAAACCAATTTTCACTCCACGGTCAGAGAGATGTTTGAAGAAAATTTTTGTGTAGAAAACAGATTTGCTACCACAAAGGTAATAAAATCACAACTCCAGGATGCTAGCGTAAATGCTTCTGAGCGAACTGTTCGAAGAAAATTGAAAGAATTAGATTTTAAGGCCTGTCGCCCCGCCAGGAAGCCCAAGTTAACAGCTGCAATGAAAGCAAAGTGCCTGAAGTGGGCCAAACAATGGCAAGACAAAGATGTGGACTTCTGGAGATCGGTAAGATACAGCAATTTAATCAATAATTGATACATTATTATCATTTTCAGTTAAATAAAGCAAATAAAACATGGAAGTTTATATATTTTTCCTATTTTTGACAGGTCTGCTTCAGTGACGAAAGCACATTCGAAATTTTGCAGAATAAAGCTCAGTATGTGCGTCGTCGTCATGGAGAAAAGTTTCATCCTGATTGTATCGTCCCGACGGTTAAACATCCCACCAAAGTGATGATTTGGTCAGTCATCAGCGGCAAGGGCACTGGACGTCTGTACGTCGTCAAAGGAATAATGAGGCAAGATCAGTACAAAGAAGTATTACAAAATCGGTTGATTCCGCAGCTCAGAGAATGGTTTCCAAATGGGGAACCATTCACTTTCATGCAAGATGGAGCTCCCTGCCATACTGCTCAGTCTGTTAAAGCTTTTTTGGCAGAAAAAAATATCCCTCTGTTGGATTGGCCGGGTAATAGCCCCATTGAAAATGTGTGGGAGCTGATGAAAAGAGTATAATATTTTACATGAAATCTTGCAGTGCGTCTAATAATTTGGCCAGGGACTGTACGTTATTATATATCTCCCTATATACGCTGGCTGTCACCCATTCAATCGGCCACTAATTTCTATCATATTTAGAACATTTTTTTGACTATAGTCGCGCTTTGGACCATAATATTTTATTTCATAAACTTGAGAAAGTTGGAATAAGGGGAATGACCTTAGAATAGATAAAATCTTATCTAACTAACAGAGGGAAAATAGTAAAGTTGTTAGATGGTACAAAATCTAGGGAGATCATAAATACTAGGGGACTTCCCCAGGGGAGTCTCCTTCTCCAATTTTCTTCCTTATACTGAACAATGATCTGCCATCAACAGCAAACAGTAATTTAAATAGTAACGTCTCTCCCGTACTGTACGCGGACGACTCTAACTTCATTGTAAGTTCTAAAAAAGGGGAGATTCAATCAGCCACTCAGAGAATTGTTAATGGAGTCTGCCAGTGGTCATATAACAATGATTTAAAATTAAATTTGGCTAAATCCAAAATAGTACAGTTTATCCCTAAGCGCGTAATCTGGTATGAGAGCTTACTTATTCAATTCCCAAATAAAATATCTGTGGCTTAAATAGACCAAATAAACTTTTTAGGAGTAAAATTAGACTATAAACTAACATGGGAAGCACATATATTAGAAATATGTAAAAAAAATAAATTCATTAGCATATCTCTTTAGACAACTGAGACCAATAGTCAAAGACACTATGCTTCTTACTTTATACTATGGCCAAGTTTATTCTAGATTATCTTACGGAATTATATGTTGGGGTAATGCTACACATATCCAACACTTATTTGTTTGTAAAAAATATAGTGAAAATTATGGCTAAAGCCGCACCAAGGACATCTTGTAGGAACCTATTTATTAATTATAATATTTTGACTTACTATGAAATATATATTTTTTGCAGCGCTGTGTATGTTAAAAGATATATTGAAAAATTCACGCTCCGTAGTAATATTCATTCTTACAATACTCGGCAAGCAGACGAACTTCACAAGCACCTATGTAGGTTGTCAGCTACTAATAATGGTCCGCAATGTATGTTGACTCAGATATACAATGAACTTCCAAAAAAACTAACCGGAATCGCATCTCTAAGTAAGTTTAAATCAGAGCTAAGACGATATTTGGCACCTAAAGCACATTACTCATTGAATGAGTTCTTTATATAGGTTAAGATTGTTGGTACTCATATGTGAATAATGTAATGATTACTATTTTTTTACGTTCATATGTTACATGTATTTTTAATTGTTTTTGACGTATCCTATACTATGTCTTTGTGCTATATTGTGTATCTGCATCAGTCGAAAAAGGAAGTAAATGTTTATTTATTTATTTATTTATTTAATAATTCGTAATTAGTGTTCCGTACTTACAAGATCACTTCGGTGTCTGTCTGTCTGTCCGTCTGTCAAACCCGATTTTCTCCGAAACTATCTGACATAGAAAGTTGAAATTTGGAACTAATATAGGGACTGATCGCCCCGTCAGAGCCGTGTAATTTTGAAAGTTAAATTTTAACTTAAAGGATTAGTTTTGGAGGGTGAAATTGGAAGTCAATTTTTTTTTTTATCAGGTCATGGAGTGGGGTGTCAAATGAAAGCTTGTGAAAACACGGCTTCAAAAATATATATGGTATAATGTAATACTTGCACACACTTTTCTTTGTATTATTTTTTTAAAATTCCCAAAAACCGTTGTTCCCCTCCTTATCTCGAAAAGCACTGATCAAAAAATTTTGAAAAAAATTTTGGAATATTCTCCACAGGGTGTAGATTGAACAAAAATTATCACGAATTCATTATCTTTAATAATTTATTTTGGTTTTCAACAAAGATCGGAAACAAATTTTGTTGAAAACTAACAATTTTTTTTATTTTAAAAGCAATCAACGTAAAGAAACACTAACTGCGTAAATCCGATTTGCACTTGGTCGGTTTTTCTTTCTTTTATGTTTGTTACTTAATCCGGTCCTTTTTACAATCCCATCGTATTTTATTAATATCACCTTTTGATGGTTGTTTATTTTAGATTTTATGCGTTCGGTTCTCCTGTGTTATTGTGGGATCTAGTGCCGTTATGGCCCACATATACCATATTTAATGTTATTGGATTTTGGATTTTATTGTTCATGGGGTCTCTTTTGGGATAGCCGGTCTTAATTATTTGAATTGCTCTAAAAAATCATTTAAATGTGGGAAGTAGGAGTAATAACTCAGTGGTTGTCAGGTCAGGTGAATTTTGTATAACCTTGATATCTATAGACGGCCAATAAATGATCTTGAAATAGAAGTTAGCGTCATTTAAGGAATAATTCATACTTGAAACCTGAGTATTTTGTAATTTTTGGTTTTTTGACCTTTTATGCAGTATCGACTCTCCTCCATACGCTTAAGAAGTCGTTTTTTGGAATCGTTATGTTCTTGGACGACAGAACAGAGTTTAGGTATTTGATGACCGCCTTTCCTTTACTTATTCTACTCTCCATTTCTTTTTCCGTTCTAGACGGTAGAACAGTAGGAAGGAATATTAAATAATTTCAAAATGTTCTGATTTGAAAAATATCCTGTATATATTAGTTAATCTATAACATTAAACATTTGTCACAAGTTTCATATGACAGCGGTACATTTGACTTCCATATTTATTTTATTCATTACAGAATGTCCAAAATATCTACAAACTTCCAAACATGTTTAATATTCAGTCTGCTTAACTTTGCCGTTAGCCCAACCTCATCTGATGAAAATTTTGATTGGTGAATGCATTTATGCAATAAAATGTCATAAGCCAATTAAAGTTATCAGAAAACTTTTTAAGTTAATTAGTTCAGGTTAGCTTGGATATGAACAACATAGGCAACATTTGATTTATTTAATGAATTAATCATATTCCTCTTATTAATAAAATGTTTCGGTGATATGCTTTAACACCCGCTGTCCTAATATCTTGATAATTTTGTTCAGTCAAATAAAGTACGCTATAATCTTTTGAGAGTTTAGGGAAGGAGGATGAGAGCGCATCGTGTCATAAAGAAATCCTCATGCTCTCGTAATCGGAATAAGTTTTAAGCTACAAACGAAGAAGCTAAGTTAGTATTTAACTATTTACTATTTACATAACGTCCGACTTTGTTTTTATTCAGCTAATTTTTGATATTTTTTTACGATTTTATGCGTGTCTTTTTGAAATGGTTATATTACATGGGGTGAAAAGTCCCAAGACTTTTGATGAAAAAACAATCTTTTGCAAAAAAATCGATTTTATTCTTTAACATAGTTTCCTTCAAGAGCGATACACTTATTCCAGCCATCTTTCAATATTTGATATCTGGAAAAAAGGTAATAATCACTGAGGGCTAGATCTGGTGAATACCGCGGATGAGGAAGCAATTCACAGCTCAATTGGTCCAGTTTCACCATCGATTTTATGGACTTGTGAGTTGGCGCATTACCTTAGTGAAACAAAACTTTTTCTTCGCTAAATGCGGCCTTTTTTTTCTTGATTTTACCATTTAAATTGTCCAATAAACCAACGTATCAGTCTTCGGTGATTGTTCGCCCCCTTCTCTAGATAAACCCCAAAAAATCCCAAATCCTAAATCCAAAAAAAAATACTCGCCAAAACCCTTCCACCTGATATTTGTGGTTCTAGACGCAGCCACTCTGAGGACTGTCTGTTGGGCTCAAGAGTGTAGTGGTGGATACCTGTTTCATCTGTTGTCACGAATCGACGCAGAAACTCCTTTGGATTACGCGGAAACATTGCCAAACAGCGTTCTGAATCTTCGACACGTTGCTGTTTTTGATCAATCGTGACAGTACGCGGCATCTGGCACCCATCGGGAACGTAACTTTTTCATGTGCAAACATTCATGCAAAATATGCCTCATGCGTTCTGTTCATATCTTCACGATATCAGCTATCTCTCTCGTTTTCACTTTACGGTCATCAGAAGAATATGTTGGATTTTTTGTATATTTTGGACTGACTACCTCATTTGGACGTCCGGAGCGGTGCATTACTGGTGCTTGTACGACCGCATTTAAGTTCACGTCGACGTGTAGTTACTTTCGACGAAGCGGATGTGCGGTAACACTTCTCGAGCCATTCTTGGGTTCTAGCTGTATTTTTCTTATCAAAAAGCAATGTTTAATCAACAAATGACATTGTCTTTTCTCCATCGTTTTGCAAAAATCAAAAGTAACGTCACTCAAACAACTGTAACTCGCAAACTAATACATAAATTGTCATGAAAACTTAACACGAATCTTCTGAGAGTTGACACTAACTAAAAATCATATGGGTTTGGAACTTTTTATCCCATGAGTACTGTTAAAACTTCTAAGTCAATGGTTATTCCTTAACAATTAAAAAAGACGTAAAGCTCTAAAGTAAATTCCAAACAAGCCAATGACCATCCCATAGATAACACAGGGGAACAGCTGTTTTGGTGTCGAGGTTTTTTGAGCTGATTCTATATCAATTTGACGTCCTGAATTCAAATAACATATTCATTTGTACCTAGGAGCTCAAATTTTTAAGATATACAATTTTAGAGAAATATAAGTTACATTATTGTAACTCAAATCCGTAAGTGTAGTAAACAAAAGTAGATACGAAATTTTTATTTTAGTTATACAAAATACAATATTATGTCGTACTTACAAACAAAAAAAAAACATTGAAGAAATGAAATAGTCACTCAACACTTGGAAAGCTTCTTTTCCGCGACATTCTTGAATGTTTTTTTAAACAGTCCCTTTTTAAACTCCAGCAGTAATCTGCCATCATGTGCATGTCCCATCTTCCTTGGTAGCGGTCCTCCATAACTTTAATATCTTGGTGAAATCTTTCACCTTGTTCCTCACTCATGTCTCCTAAATTTTCTGGAAAACGGCTGTGTAAATAGTGTATTTTAATACTCATATTGCACCCTAAGGATTTGAAACTATTAAGCATCTTGTTAACCATTTCAACATAGTCTTGAGCTTTATGTTTGCCTAGAAAATTTTCTACAACTGCAACAAATGATGTCCAAGCTTCTCGTTCAACTTGATTCATTGAATTTATGAAGGCAGGATCCTTAATTAATTGTCTTATTTGTGGGCCGTCAAATATCCCTGCTTTGAGTTTTTCTGTGCTCAACTGATGCATTTTTACCCCTATATATGCAAAACAAGACCCATTCTTATCAAGAGCCTTTACAAATTGCTTCATTAAGCCCAACTTTATATGTAACGGAGGAAGTATGATTTTTTCTCTTTCAACCAAAGCGTCGTTAATGACATTCTTTTCCCCAACGTCCATGTTTTCTCTCTGAGGCCAATCTTTTCTAACCCAGTGGTGTGTTTTGTCCATACTATCCCAGAGACACAAGAAACACGGATATTTCGTGTAACCACTTTGCTGCCCAAGAAGAAAGTTTACCATTTTTAAGTCTACACAAATCATCCATTGATGTTCGTAATACTTTATCTTCTGCAAGACCAAAGCTATGGTATTATATTCTTCTTTCAGTTTCGTTGATTGAGCTAGTGGTATTGAACCATATTTATTCCCATTATGTAGAAGGACACATTTTAAACTTCGCTTTGAACTGTCAATAAATAGGCGCCAATCATCTGGAATATATTCAGAAAGTCCCATTTCTTTCATGAGTCCCCTAATTTCGTGACAAAATACAAGATTGTCTTCTTGAGAAAAGAATGGTAGCAGATCTTTTTCTCTTGTACGGTAAAAGGTAATTTTAGTTCCTTGTTCCAGTAAATTTTTGTCGTTCAACCTAGAAGCCAGTACTTCAGAAGCTTTTTTCGATAAATTGAGATCCCTGGTGAGATCATTTAATTCATTTTGATTGAAGCGTTGAGGAACTGATGACGTCGCCTCATAGTCACTGTTAGTTTCATTAGCATCAGAACTTTTATTAGCATCAGAAGAGCGATCAGAGGGAAAATATTCGTCATCAGAGATATGTGGTAGCTGATGAAATGTTGGAATCGGTATTTCATCTGAGTGCGGGATAGGGCGTATTGCCGAGTCTAAATTGGGATAAGTCCACTTACTGCGGTTATTTCGATTGATTCCATTAGTATTTACTAAACAGAAATAACAATCATTGAAGTGGTTTTTTTGGTTCTCTCCAAACCATTGCTACGTCGAATTTTAGACATTTTCTTTTTCCCGGTAGTCCACTGCCGTAAATGCTCTGTACAAGTTTTACATACGAGATGCGGGGCCCACGTTTTGTCCTGATCACCAAGCTTAACTCCAAAGTATCCAAGATACGCTCGCTTTACAAAGTCAGTAATAGTTTGTCTGTTTTGTTGAAACATGTATTCTCCGCATATATAGCAAAACACATCAGGTTGATTTACACAACTTCTTCTTGAACTGGAACCTGAACTCATTTTAATTCTGTTCAATAACACAAAAACACTCTTTTCTTAACATAAAATAACACGCCGAATTCGATCTACTCTCATTAGTAAGAACGCACAAACTGACGAGACTTACCCGAGTTAGGTGATTAAAAGGGTCAGTTCAGGTACCTGATAGGCAATGGTTCCACTATTTATAGATTTACCTGGAATTTACTCAATTGCAGACTGACAATAAAACCATTGTACCTACATTAATGAATATATAATAATTTTAGAACTCTCATAAATGAATATACTGAATAAAAACCACATTGGTAGATAAGTTGATGTATCTAAAAAAGTAGGGCTGATAGAGAAAAACGGATTGCATGTATAGATTTAGCGTCCCAAATATAGTTTAAATCAGCTCTAAAATCCCAGGCACCAAAACAAAAATATTTTTTTTGTTGCCCTGTGTAATTTTTATCGTTCCACTTTTTAAATTTAGGCCTTCATCTGCCTTATTTGAGTGTTGGTGAATAAGTTTTAAGTGGATATAAAGAAAATACAATTTAATTCATTCAAGAAATGTTATTGTTAAATTAACTGTATTTTGTTATGAGTTGCGGAAGTGTCTCTTTTTACTATATATATATATATATATATATATATATATATATATATATATATATATATATATATATATATATATATATATATATACATATATATATATATATATATATATATATATATATATATATATATATATATATATATATATATGTGTATATATATACCGGTTTACAACGTTCTCAGACGTTTTCCGACCTCCAGTCCCCATCTCTTTCAATCGTTCCATAGATCTTCCAGGTTTTCTTCCTCAAATTCCCTGTCTGTCCCCTCTCTCCAACTTGTTCTCAGTTTACCTAGCTTTTCCCTACGTTCTGGTTGCCATTCTAGTATTTATTTTGGGATTTGATCTTTGTCCATTCTTTGGATGTGCCGAAACCATATAAGTGGTTCCGTTAGAATGTCGTCTGTAATACTGTATCTGATACTTACGATTTTTTAATATGTTCGTTGGTGACTCTTTCTCTTCTGGATAATCCTGCTGCTCTTCTCCAGAAGTCCATTTCTGTTTCTCTCAGCGTGGCTAACGCTCTTTCCTTCAGAGGCCATACTTCACAGGTATATAATGTGATAGTTTTCACTATGGGTTCATATATCCTTTTTTTGTTGGTTTAATTTATAGATTTATCCCATGCAGCTTAATGGCTTGTCTTTCTGCCGTATTTCTCTCTCATATTGCTCTGTCCAATTTTCCATTCTTTGAAATTTTTATACCCAGATTCTTATAGTCGCCGCAGTGTTTTATCGTGGTTCGATTGTCCAGTATATGATCTTTTTATTGCCCTCCAATAGATATTCTGTCTCCTTTATATTGACTTGTAAACCCCAATCTTTGTATTCGTCAAATAGTTTTCTTGACATATAGTTTAGGTCGTGGCGATCTGGGGCCATTACCACTTGGTCATTCGCGAAGCAAAGCGTGTACAACATGGTGTTAATTAATTGTATTCTCATCGGTCTACATTTCTGCTTCCATCACTTTAGTACATTTTTCAGATATATCTTAAAAAGCTTTGGTGATAAACAGTATCCTTGCTTCAGAATTTTTGACGTAATAAATCCTGGTGTTATTTGTGTTTTAATTTTTGTTATGGGTTGGTAGCATAGTGTTTTGACTGCTTTAATTAATTCTAGCTTAATATTAGTACTTTCAATGGTTGCACAATTCTCTTTTTACTAACTTGTATAAATAACTTGTATTGTTTAGATACGCCACTTGGTCCTTCAGCTACAGCCAGGACATTTTTTAATGTTTCGTACGTCTGTCTGTCCGTCTGTCACACCTGACACACTATTTGTCATAAAAAGTTAAAATTTAGTAATATTATAGGAATTCAGGCCTCATCAGAGCCACGTAGTTTTGAAAGTTAAATTTTGACTTAAGGGGTTAGTTTTGGGGGGTGAAATTGGAAGTGAAACAAAAATTTTTTTACTAGGTCGTCGAGTGTGGTGTCAAATGCTTGTAAAAACACGAGTAAAAAATATACATATAATGTAATACTTGCGCACACTTTTCTTTGTATTATTTTTAAAAAATCGCGAAAAATCGCTGTCCCCCGCTTATCTGAAAGAGTACTGATTAAAATATTTAGAAATTCTGGAATATTCTCCACGAGGTGTAAATTGAACGAAAATTATCACGCGTGCATTACCTTTAATAATTTATCTGGTATATAGTATAAAAAAAAACAATAATTCAGTTCAGTTCATCAGTTTTCAGTAAAGATTGGAAACAAACTTTGTTGAAAACTCATTTGGGGTGTGCTTTGTGAAGTCACTGATCATTTTATACTTCCGTAACAATTTTTAGTGTTCCGTACGGAACACTTATAAGATCACTTCGGTGTTTGTCTGTCCGTCTGTCACACCCGATTTTCTCCGAAACTATTCGACATAGAAAGTTGAAATTTAGTCACAGTAAACATACTACAGTAGCGAAACTCGGCTCCAATTTGGTGACGAGTTTTGACGGCGCGTGCGTCAATGGGTCCTTTTTCAAAATGGCCGCTCAGTGTTTACATCCGATCTCGAAATGTGTCTTTGGAAATGTATTTTCCATCATTTCTTGATGTGACTGCAGTTTATATGAATATAAAGACAGAAAGAAGGAAGAGAGAGTTTGTAGAAAGAGAGAATTAAAAACGTTTGTAGGTGAAGAGGATCGAAAAGGTTGAGAAACAATTTATATAATCATGGGGAAAGGAGGTTATTGTTGTGCCGTTGAGAATTGCAAAAATAATTCAAAGTGTATGCGGGGCGTTAGTTTCTTCTTCCTCAAAGATGTGTTGGTTTTTAGAAAGATTTATTTTTGTGTAAACTAGTATTCAGTTATTTAAAACCATTTATATTTGGGTAAATTATAAATAAAACATATTTTTTTCTAAAAGGTGTATTCTTAAGAGGCTTCTAGTTTTCAATAATTTCATCTGTATTAATTGTTTGACACACCTTTTCTTATAATAAACCTGATAAATTTAACACTGTTTAATTGCAAGTACAATTAATACTCTGAAAGTGACTTTTTTTTTCTATTTTTCTCTATAAATTACATTGCTCCTTTTTCATGCCAATCTTTCAAAACTTTCTGTGAATATATTTGTAAGGAATACAGAACCTACAACATTATTTTCGAATTGTAGACAGTATATTTTATTTTCGTATAAGCTGGGTTTGAAAGTTTAAATATTAAGTGTCGTGTTGAGATCACAAAACTACTGGGGAATGGGATTATTGAAATAACTGATATAAATCGATTATTGAATCAAATATGCTATTAAAATGAGAAAAATTTTAATGTGATCCCAAAGAAATTTTTGTAATATGATTTTGTCAGACGATGTGTGCCAGAGGGTAAAATATTCTCAAAATAAGTTCGTTAAATGGACAGTACACTTAATCGAAGTGCATTTTGATGGTAATTATAGTTATTATTAAAATTTTGAAGATTTAGTTACCTATAAAGAACTTATTTCTATTGTCGTATACCTATAGTATAAATTAAATATAGTTATTTTCCTTTTAAACTGTAATTGACAATACTCAGTATATATGAGTCAATCATTTTTCCTATTGAAGCTAATATGGTTAGTGAAACGCGCGTCGAGTGCAAAAATAAAGTGTTCGGTTATTATATTAACCTTCCTCGAAGTTACAGAATACAGTTTTGTAGTTTAAGAAAAAATAAGTACCAAAAAAGTAGATGTAGTGTTTTTTAATTAACAAGAGATCTATCACACTAAATAACACAACACTGCTTAGAAAAAAATGCTCTTATTTTAGATGTTGACATCTTAATAATGACAATATGTCTTTATTTCACGGTACAAGAAAAATAGCATTAGGTATTACGTATGTTAAAATTAAATTAATTTAGTCCTTAAAAAACATCTTTAATCACAAATTTACTTGAAAAATTATGTAAATAAAACTTTAACCTCAAACAGTGACGTTTAACTTTGATAGACTTTTGAATTTTTGGATAAGGTTATTAAAAACTGAAGTTGAATATGAAGAATTCCATCAAATACCTTCCTATCAAGTTTTTCACCTGTATTTATTTCTTTTCTAACAAAGTGCTCCATTCTTTTTGTTTTTTTTTATATTACTCATGCTGCATTAACTTTTATATTACTTATGCTGTATTAAATAACAAATCAAAAATTTTCAAACATATCTATGATTTTGAATGATAAAACTTTGTACAACTTTATTTGTATTTCAAATCTCGCGCTGGTCCACTTTTAACATGGCGGATTGCCACGTGATCTTCCGAAAACGAACCTGATTTTCCCATGCGGTTATCCTTGAGTTTCACTAGTGTATAGTGTGTTTACTGTGATTTGGTACTAATATGGGAATTGATGACCTCATCAGAGCTGTGTAGTTTTGAAAGTTAAATTTTGACTTAAGGGGTTAGTTTTGAGGGGTGAAATCGGAAGTGAAAAAAAAAATTTTTACTAGGTCATCTAGTCTGGTGTCAAATGAAAGCTTGTGAAAACACGAGTAATATATATATATATTTATATTTATATATATATATATATATATATATATATATATATATATATATATATATACATATATATATATATATATATATATATATATATATATATATATATATATATAATGTAATACTTGCGCACACTCGAAAAGTACTTATCAAAAAATTTTGAAAAAATTCTGGAATATTCTCCATGGGGTATAGATTGAACGAATATTATCACGAGTGCATTACCTTTAATAATTTATCTGGTATATAAAAAAAAAAGAAAAACAAGGTCATCAGTTTTCAGTAAAGATTGGAAACAAACTTTGTTGAAAACTCATTTGGGGTGTGTTTTGTGAACTCACTGATCATTTTATGCCACCGTAGTAAAATTTTTTTTATTTTAAAAGCAATTAACATACTGAACACTAAATATGCAAGTTCAATTTGCACTTGACCGGTTTTTTTTTAAATTTTAAAAGCAATCAACGTACGGAACACTAATTGCGCAAGCTCAACTTGCACTCGACTGGTTATTTTTTAATATAGAGTGCATCCCTAAAAAGTCATAAAATGTAGTTTTGGAACGTAGCTCAACACTTCAACAACAAATACACATCAAGAGCTGTGAAATGTTTAGAATTAATAACACATTTATTATGTTCAGTTGAGAAAGAACACAATGGAAAACAACTTGAAAATGATTTAAGAGGCCGAAAGATTCTGTTGAATTATTTAGTGCTTAGTTCTAAGCTATGTCAATATTTTACCTGGACATGATAGCCTAGAGAGAGCCTAATGCGCGATTAATCATACAAAGAGCTTCCAAAGAAAACAAAAATTTAAGAATCATTATAAATCTATTTACGATATTTATTTTATTTATTCATTTTAATGGCAATTCTGGCAAATATTGACTGCCCGCTCATTAGTTTAAGTATCTTGGGTTACGCGTTTCCTCATATCACCACTCGAGCTGGGATAGAGAGATAGGAGAGCAAAACTAAACGTAGTTATTGCCATAGTAGCGTAACAAAGCAGTAAGATCAACAACGTGTGTCTCTAGCTGATGAAAGCCTAATAGCAAACTCGCATGTGGCAGACTCATTTGGTTAAACTGCCTGATAGGCAAAATACAAATATGACTTGGATCTACCCATATAAACAAAAATAAATGTCAACTCCTAAATTGATCATGCTACTTAGGTATTCTACCCATACCTAGATAGCATAATCAATGTCCAATGTGACCCGAAAAAAGAAATATGATCCAGAACAGAACAAGCACGAATAACGGTTATTAAAATGATACCATTTTTTAAATCAGATTTTAGTCTAGAGCAGTGATTCCCAAAGTGGTTCAGGTGAACCCCCAGGGGTCCACGGGAGACTCGACGGGGATCTACGTTGGCGTGAAAAAAAAATGGGGGTTCACAAGTTGTAAGTGGGGGTCCACGAAAATTTATCTGGTTTCGATAGTAAAGAACAAAAATGTTGGCTTGGCTTTACCTATCAATGTAGGCAGATAATACACTACTCAAAAAAATTAAGAGAGCAAAAAAAAATTACAAATTTTTCGGTAATTTTTGACAGGCTGTATTTCGATGAAAAATGGTCGTATTAAGACTATAAAAAAAGCATTTTGAAGCTTTAAGATTCTAATTTTCAGATTTTTTGGCTAAAATTTTTCAGGAGCTACGGTTCTCATGCAATCCTAACAGACAGCGGGAAAAAATAATAATGCAAATATTTTGCTTTTTTTTGGGTCCACGGGCTTGAAAAAATTTTTTCAGTTAGGCCGGCATATGGATCAGATAGCCTGTTTATTTAGCATTAATTTCCTTGTTTTAAAACCTCCCTTAATTTTTTTGAGTAGTGTATTTTAAGAAGGTCAGCGACTGTTTCTTGTAAAAACTTGCATATTCGATATTCAGTACAACACGCGTCGAGACTTGCAAAGCGCCGCCCTCCCGCCCGCAACGCAACCCATTCAGACGTGCAAAGGGACGAAATACGACTTGTGCTGTGCTTGCAATCTTGCATGAACTTGTTTGATTCTTCACCAATATAAATACGAATGCCAAAGATAAACGTTACTCATTTGTTTCCGGAATTTTGAAAAGAAAAATGCGAGTGAATCGATGTCAGTGTTTGCCAGTGCCGGAAATAGTAAGTACCTGCCTATTTGTTATTCATACTTTTATTTTATATCGTAATAATATTATATTTGTTATGTTTGCCTGTTCGATACTTCTATAAAAGAACAGAAAGCCGAGAAAGATTGAACTTTTAGTATTTTTTATTATAAAATTATTTATTTATCCCACTGTGGTAATTCATTAAAGGAGAGATATATGACTGACCTGCATGTTTTTACATATTTCAGTGCCCTCGTAGTTGCTAATGCGAAATGACTAAAAATATTTTCATAAATTGTACGTATCTATGTACCACTCGTAACGTACATCAAAGTAATAAATAAAAATCATTAAAATCGCGGAGTTTTGATGTCAAAATATTCTTTAAAAGTATTTTCTCTCGAATTTACAGAAATGTATCAAAATATAATTAATCAAAAAATATTTTATATTACATTAAAATAGGTTCAGCCGTTTTGTGAAAACCTCTATATGGGTCTTAGCAGTTTATTACTTTTAATAATTAAAATCAGATTTGCTGCCGGCATTTTGGTTTTTTTTCATTGCAATAATTAATTAATCCTATTTTATTCTGTTAAAATAGCCATATCCTGTTAAAGTCGCCTTATGATTACTAAAACAAACATTTTTTTCGTTACAGGTAGGTAACTAATACGAAACATGGCTGAATCTAAGAAGAAATGTCGACAGTACAGTGTTGATTATTATTATTTTCTTCCATCAAAGGCAGACAAACGATTGCCCATATGCTTTTTATGCAACAAAGTTTTGAACAATGAGTCTATGAAACCATCGAAGCTCGAAGATCATCTAAGAAGGTGTGTCATCTTGATAAATTAGGTAAAGATTTAAAATATTTTCAAACATTGAAGGAAAAATATGAAAAGAGACCCACCGTGCACAGTATGTTCGCTTCAACGTCTCAAAGTAACGATGATGGCTTGCGGGCATCTTATAATATCTCATTGCTTATAGCGAAATCTGGAAAACCGCACACCATCGGAAAACAGTTAATTTTACCTGCTGTTGAAGAGGTTTTAAAAACTGTTCTGCACAAACCTCCATTTGGCGTGCTCAAAAGAATTCCTTTGAGTAACAACACTGTACAAAGACGTATTGATGAAATGAGCTCTGATATTGAAAGCTTCTTGTGTAATTATCTGTAAACAACTCATTTTTTTATTTAATTGGACGAGTCAACTTTACCTGGTAATGAAGCATTATTATTGGCATATGTTTGATTTGTTATGGACGAAGAAATTCATGAAGAGCTGCTATTCGAGTAAACTTTGGAGACGGATACTAAAGGCGAATCAATATTTAATGTCCTGAGTGATTTTTTTAAGGAAAAATCGATTCCATTTATAAACATTATTTCGGTGGCAGCAGATGGAGCTCCTGCCATCTTTGTTCGATATTGTGGGTTTATAAGCCATCTTAAAAGAATTATACCAGGAGTAACTGCAATTCACTGTCTCATCCACCGACAACACCTGGTAGCGAAAAATTTGAGTGATAGATTGCACCAATCGCTTCAATTTGTGATTAAAGCAGTTAACAAAATAAGAAGCAATGCGTTGACTACCCGTTTATTTGCACAATTGTGCGACGAAAATGATGAAGACTTCTAACGATTGCTCTTACATACTGAAGTACGCTGGTTGTCGAAAGGTACATGTTTAACAAGATTTTACTCACTTTTTGAATCAGTTTTAGAGTTTCTGGAAAGTAAAGATCCAGATTTAAAAGAATACCTGATCAAATTGAAAGCAGACATCGCGTATTTGACAGATTTGTTCAAAAAATTTAATGACATTAACTTGCAGTTACAAGGGGACAGCCTAAATTTAATAAAAACAAAGGGTGTAATTTGGGCTTTTCTTGGAAAATTGAAATTTATGAAGCAAAATATTAGTCGGCGCGAATTCTCCCAGTTTCCAAATTTGTCACAGGCAGAATGTCTTGATGAGGATATTCAGACATACGTTCAACATTTAAATGCCCTGCATGATGACTTCAAAAATAAATTTAAAGATATTCTGGAAATACCACCATGGATCATAAATCCATTTGATGAAACGGAAGTGGCGAATGTGGTATTACAAGAGGAGCTTCTCAAGCTTAGCACCAATGAGGAGCTGAAGGTGAAATTTAAAAAAGGCTATCAAACATTTTGGCTGCAGGCAGAAATACCCGAAAAATATCCTGAGCTGTGGGAAATTGCGAGAAAACTTTTGATAGCGTTTCCCTCGTCATATCTTGTCGAAAAAAGTTTTAGTGTCGTTACAAACCTATTAACAAAAAAAAAGGAGCAGATTGAACATCACAGAACGGGGAGATTTGCGGTTATTCCTTACAAAACTGAAGCCAAATCTTAATAATTTGCTGTCAATCCATCAAGTATATCCCTCCCATTAAAATTAGGACTATTTTTTTTTAATTGTTGATTTGCATTGTTGAAGTTACGGTACGTTATTAATGTTTAATTTTAATTCTATTAAGTCTGTAATCATATTATTTTAATAAATAGAACACAAGAAAATATTATTTTTCTTTTTATTTTTACCACTTCGAATTTAGGGTTGGAACTCAGCCACGACGCAAATTTCCATCGTTAGATCTAATCTTCACATTTTTTGACGAATTTTGGGAATATGGTAGAAATGTAGCAGCAGGGGGTCCACCGAAACCAGTAAAATTTGGAAAGTGGTCTACGAGAAAAAAAAGTTTGGGAACCTCTGGTCTAGAGTTTAGGAAAGAATGCTAAAATACTAACTTTCGAAATGTACGTATATCGTCGTATATGGTGGGTAGAAACAAATAATGAGACAACAAATATTGAGATCGTTAATCGTTTAAATGAATGGAGAGGTACCCACAACTAGCAAAAAGGGAAAAAAAAAAAAAAGAAACGCTTTATTTGGGGCACATAATGAGCAGATCTGAGGCTGATCATTGAGGGTAAGATTGAAAGTAAAAGATCAATCAGAAGATGCCAAAATTCGTAGCTTAATGTCGTAAGAATATGGTTTAATCGAACATGCACTGGCATCTTCAGAGTAGCAGCTACTAAGATAACATTAACCATTTTGGTCATCAACCTCATCAGGAGACAGCGCGCTAAGAAGGAGACTGAAACTGAGCAAAGTTCACATTTTGGCAATTATTTATACGACAAAATAATAATGCAAAAAACCGGTCAAGTGCAAGTTGAACTTGCACAATTAGTGTTCCGTACGTTGATTGTTTTTGAAATAAAAAGTTATGTTAGGGTGGTATAAAATGATTAGTGACTTCACAAAACACACCCCAAATGAGTTTTCAACAAAGTTTGTTTCCAATCTTCACTGAAAACTGGTGACCTTGAAATATTGTTTTTTTTTTTATACCAGATAAATTATTAAAGGTAATGATAATTTTCGTTCAATCTATACCCCGTGGAGAATATTCCAGGGTTTTTTCAAAATTTTTTGATCAGTACTTTTCGAGATAAGGTAGGGGACAGCGATTTTTCACGATTTTTTAAAAGTAATACGAAGAAAAGTGTGCGCAAGTATTACATTATATATATATATTTTTTACTCGTGTTTTCACAAGCTTTCATTTGACACCACACTCGATGACCTAGTAAAAAAATTTTTTTTTCACTTCCGATTTCACCCCTCCAAACGAATCCCTTAAGTCAAAATTTATGTTACGGTGATATAAAATGATCAGTGACTTCACAAAACACACCCCAAATAAGTTTTCAACAAAGTTTATTCCAATCTTTACTAAAATTGATGACCTTGAAATTTCTGTTTTTTTTTTTATATAACAGATAAATTATTACAGGTAATGCACTCGTGATAATTTTCGTTCAATCTACACCCCGTGGAGAATATTCCAGAATTTTTTCAAAATTTTTTGATAAGTACTTTCCGAGGTAAGGCGGGTGGACAGCGATTTTTCGCGATTTTTTAAAAATAATACAAAGAAAAGTGAGCGCAAGTATTACATTATATATATTTTTTACTCGTGTTTTCACAAGCTTTCATTTGACACCACACTCGATTACCTAGTAATCTAACCCCTTAAGTCAAAATTTAATTTTCAAAACTACATGGCTCTGATGAGGCCATCAATTCCTATATTGCTACCAAATTTCAACTTTCTATGACAAGTAGTTTCGGAGAAAATCGGGTGTGACAGACGGACAGACGGACAGACAGACGGACAGACACCGAAGTGATCTTATAAGTGTTCCGTACGGAACACTAAAAAGATACAATTAATGAAAGATAATTTGAGAACTGGCCTAATTTAGCAATTAAAGGTTTAAATTGACAAAGTAGTAGTAGGTCAACTTGCTGTAAAATATACAGTCAGTCCAAAAAGTCTTCGTACACCACCTGCTTTCTATACTATTTATCTGCTACGTTTAACTAATTAATTGGAACTATTGGAAAACATGTTTAAATTAATATTTGAAACTTAACCAGCGAGGATTAGTATTATAAACAACTACGGAACATTTTATTTGAAAGTTACATCATCATTGTTATAAAAATCTAAACAAAATTAATGTCAAAAAAGTCTCCATAGACTTAACAATTACCAATAATAGTTTGACAAAGTTTAACGGAAAATAACAACTTCGTTTAAACTAATATTTAGTGGGACCGCCGTTGGCCTTGATAATCTTCTGTAACCTTTGTATCGTGCTTGCAACCAGCTTTCTAGTAACTTCTGTTGGCATGTTCTCCCATTCGTCCAATATTCTGTTCTTTAATTCTTCCCTATTTGAAACTTTATGTTTGTAAACGCGCCGTTTAAGTTCCTCCCATAACTGCTCGATGGGGTGATTGTGGAGGTGTATGAAGCTGCTGTCGCACCTTATGGATCATCCATTCTTGCACCAAGTTTGCGGTATGTTTCAGATCATTGTCCTGTTGGAAAATGTATCTTTTTTCGAGTGCTAATTTTTGGACACTTTCTCTTAAATTGTTTCTCAAAATGTTCAGATAAACATGTTGATACATGGTACCATTAATAAAACGTAAATTTCCAACTCCTCCAGCGGACGTGCATCTCCAAAGCAGAACACTGCCACTCCCTTGTCTCACCGTGGAATACTTGTTTTTAATATTAAAGACGGTATTCTTCTTTCTCCAAACTTTAGTTCTGCCATCAGACTCAAAAAGGTTAATTTCCGTTTCATCACTAAAGAGTACGGATTTCAAAAATTCAGAAGGTTTAGTAACTTATTCCCTAGCAAAAGCTAACCGCTTTTTGCGATTAGCTTTCGCAATTAACGGCTTCTTCCTGGCTGCACACCCCTTATAACCTGCCCTGTGTAAACAATTTCTCACTGTTTGTGAACAAACATTTTTCGAAAATAGTTACCGCACTTCTTTTAATTTCGGTGTACTTTTCTTGGGATCCATAATTATTTGTCTAAGGCCGGCATGATACTTTTTTTTTTTTTTTATTGGTCTAGCACACGTGCTGCAGGGAAGTCCCTAAAGCGCTCCAGGAGCGGCACGAGTGCGGAAAAAGCGATTCACGTTGTTCTTGAATCGCTGTAAACTGTACTCGGTGGGAAACACAGCGCTGGGCAAATTATTCCAAAGGGATGACGTTCTCCATATAAAAGATTGCTTGAAAAGCGTTGTACGCGGAGTAACAAGCTGAACCTCATACGGATGCGAAGCACCAGCGCGACGTGTATTTCTAACATGCACCGATTTGGGAGGAATTAAGCGGGCTACATCCTTCGAACACTTTCCATGAAAATACTTGTAGAACAGACTCAAGTCGCCAACCGTTCTTCGATGTTCCAGCGAATCAAGGCCGCCGGTCAATTCCGGGTCCCCAATCAGACGGACCGCTCTTCTCTCAACAGAATCCAACAAATGCAGTGTATGTTTGGGAGCGGAGCCCAAACGTGGGAGCAGTATTCCATAGTTGGTCGAATTTGGGCTTTGTAAAGAATTAACAGTTGTTGTGGGGGGTGTAAAGCTTTCTGGTTCTAAATAATATTCCCAACTTTTTGAGAAGCTCTCCTTGCTATGCCTGCAACATGTTCATGCCAAGACATATTTGCTCCCAAACTAACGCCCAACAAATTGAGCGACGATGCTAGGGGAATGGAGTGCCCCGACATAACTATGTCGGGTTCAGCAACGTTAACTTTTTTAGAAAAAACTGCCGCTTGGGTTTTTGTAGCGTTAAATTCCACTTGGTTACTGTCACCCCAAAGACAGAATTTCTTCCAGGTCCTTGTTAAGTTGAACGACCTCCTGCTGTCTGCGGATATTCGCCTGAGCAGCCGATGTCCGAGCGTTCAAGGTGAATGAAGAGACAAGCGTACTGTCATCTGCAAAGCTATAGATTGGATTCCCGGTCTTTTCCAGCAGATCGTTAATGTAAATGAGAAAGAGAGTAGGAGACAGTATGGAGCCCTGGGGCACACCAGCGTTGATAGTGAGGGTGTTAGAAAGAAATTCGTCGACCGCCACTCGTAAAGAACGCTCTCTGAGGAAACATGAGAGCCACAAACAGAACCATGCAGACATACCATAAGAGCGCAACTTAGCCAACAGTCCATCGTGCCAAACACGGTCGAATGCCTTGGATATGTCAAGAGCAACCGCTCGAGATTCTCCAAAGTGTTCAATTGCGTTGTTCCAAACATGTGTTACATAAGTCAGAAGATCTCCTGTTGATCTATGTTTACGAAAACCATATTGGTGATCGCTAATAATATTGAATCGTTCAAGATATTTTAGAAGATGCTCATTGATAACCTTTTCCATGACTTTCGATATTATTGAAAGCAGTGCAACTGGTCGGTAGTTACTTGGCAAGGTCTTCTTACCTTTTTTAGGTATCGGCTGAACCGTGGCACATTTCCAGCAGGACGGAAATATTCCCTTTCTGTAGGATAGGTTAAAAAGTCTACAGAAAACTGGTGTTAGTTCCCTTGCACAGTTTTTGAGAACTATGGCAGGTATTCCGTTAGCGCCAGAAGCCTTCTTGGTGTCTAGCTTCATTAAAATACGCTTTATGATGCGCTGTCTGAAGACAACATCGGGCATCTTTGATTGCAATATGGGAATAGTAGGTGGTGTTTTTCCTTGGATATCGACAGTAGAATGTGAAGCAAAGAGTTCAGCCAACAAGTTCGCTCTCTCAACAGGTGTGGTTGCAATGGAATTATCTGGCCGTGTGAGTGGTGGTATCGTGGATTTGGTAAAGTTTTGACTAACTGCCTTAGCGACTGCCCAAAAGGACCTGGAATTGTTGGGACAAGCGAGAAGTTTGTTTCTAATTCGTTGATTGTGTGCCTCCTTGGTTTCGTCGATAATTCCCTTGCATCTGTTCCGGGCATGAACAAAGATGTTACGATTTACGGTGTTAGGATTTTCACGCCATTGTCGATAGGCAATATGTTTAGAAGCAACAGCTTCTTTGCATTTTCGATCGAACCAAGGCTTGCCGTTGGAGGAGCATTTCTTCGAAAAAGGGATGTAAGCTTCCATACCAGCCAAAATAACATCGGAGACCTCCCTGGCGCTATTACTATATACGCCCGATACTATAAAAGTTCTTTGACAAAGATGTATTATAAAAGCTGGATAGAAATTGTTTCACAATTTCTTTTATAAAATGTCTTTTATGACTACAAAATTTACATTACACCTATAATATCTCGGGAAACGACACATTTGTTTAACCCATACCCCCTGAGGAATAGTTTATGGTTACTCTGCGACTTCTTGCCACAGGCGAGAGCTACACAAGCCTTCAGTACAGTAGTCGCATACCTCAGTGTATAGTAAATCCCAAGATATAAGATCCTACCTTTTTGCTTTTTCAATGGGGCAATAAACGACCCTATTAAGGTTTTGTGCATAGTTGCCAGGTATTACGATAAACGTATTTTTATTTTACCTGCACCTGTTTTGTATACCGCCCTCACTTGCCCCTGCAATTGTTGAAAGTTGAAATTTGGTAATAATATAGGAATTGATGGCCTCATCAGAGTCATGTAGTTTTGAAAGTTAAATTTTGACTTAAGGGGTTAGTTTTGGGGAGTGAAATCGGAAGTGAAAAAAAAATTTTTTTACTAGGTAATCGAGTGTGGTGTCAAATGAAAGCTTGTGAAAACACGAGTAATATATATATATATATATATATATATATATATATATATATATATATATACGAGGCATGTTTTTTAAGTAAGTACCGTTTTGGAATTAAAAAAAGACGTGCAAAGATATCGCTATAATTTTATTTTTACATGAAAGCCTGTACCTTAATCTACTTTTCTACATAATTTCCGTGAATATTGAGGCACTGGTCATAACGTGGCACCAGTTTTTGAATACCCTCCTCATAAAATTCTGCCGCCTGACTTGTTAACCACTGTATCACAAATGTTTTGACTTCGTTATCGTCTTGAAGACGCTGACCACCCAGGTGCTTCTTCAAGTGCAGGAACAAATGGTAATCGCTGGCGCCAGATCAGGGCTGTATGGAGGATCATCTAGAGTTTCCCATTTAAAAGATTTGATGAGATCTTTGGTCCGATTAGCCACATGTGGACGGGCATTGTCATGCAGCAAAACGATACCCTTACTCAACTTGCCACGTCTTTTGTTCTGGATTACACGACGCAGATTGTTCAATGTCTCACAATAAGACGCTGCATTGATTGTCTCATTACGAGGCAGAAACTCCACTAGCAATACTCCTTTTCTGTCCCAAAAAACTGTGCACATGATTTTGCGGGCAGAAATTGTTTGCTTAAACTTCACTTTTTTGGGTGATGATGAATGTCGCCATTCCATGGATTGTTGTTTCGATTCTGGTGTGACGTAGGCCACCCATGTTTCGTCACCAGTAACAATTTGGTCTAAAAAATGTTCACCTTCATTCTGGTACCGCTCAAGGAAAGTCAATGCACTGCCTAAACGTTGGGTTTTGTGCAAATCCATCAACATTTTTGGAACCCAACGTGAACACAATTTCCGGTAATTCAAGTTCTCGGTCACAATGCGATACAAAACACTACGAGAATATTGAGGAAAGCAGTCGCACAATGATGAAATTGTAAAGCGTCTGTTTTCTCTCACCTTTTCGTCCACTTTCTGCACCAAATCTTCATTAAGGACCGAAGGACGCCCACTCCGTTCTTCATCATGCACATTTGTGCGGCCGTCTTTAAATGCTCTCACCCATTTCCTTACCATTCCATCACTCATAATGTTTTGTCCGTAAACTTCACAGATCTCACGATGAATATCGATCGGTTTTACGCCTTTAGCACTAAGAAATCGTATAACAGCCCGTACTTCACAATCGGCGGGACTCACGATTGTCGGAGGCATCTTAAACACTCAGTAAACAACGTATACAATGAAGAATCAGACTGTAATGGCGTCAGTGCGTAGACATGAGATGTAGGTTACCAGCGCGCATGCGCGGAACGCCGACCGTATCGCTGCGGCGGCGGAATCGCAAAACGGTACTTACTTAAAAAACATGCCTCGTATATAACTAGCCGTGCCAGCGGCTCTGCTCGCGTGGACTTGATTCACCTTTATCGTCACTGCTTATTCGTTATGTTTATATTATTATATAGCTCGAGGTGCCTTAGAGGCCCATGGCTTGGTTGCATACTTGTCTCCACTTCTTTTTGTCTCCTGTTAGCTTTTCTCAGTGCGGGATTCCCATCAACTCCGGATCTTGCTTTACTGCCTGAATCCATGTAGATCGAGGTCTACCCTTGCCTCTTCTTCCAACCACTCCTCTTATTAGGGCTTGCTTTGCTTGTCTTTCTTCCTTCATCCTTGCCACGTGTCCCAACCATCCTAATCGCTGGCTTATTATGATTTGGCTTATAAGGGGTTTCGTATATAAGCATTTTAATTCGTAGTTTGTTCTTCTTCTCCATAGTCCCTCTTCTTTCCTTCCTCCGTAGATTCTTCTCAAAGCTTTCCTTTCGCACACCTCCAACGTCTCCTTTTCTCTTGCATTGAGTTTCCACATTTCGCATCTATATGTCACCGTGGGTCTGACAACTGTTGTATTTCTTTTGCTTTTCTTGATATATTCTTTGATTTCAATATTGGATTCATTACCCTCAAACATCTCTGTCCTTTCGCTATACTTTCTTGTATCTCTGTCCTTTCTTGTCCACTCTCTGTTACTGTTACCCCCAGATAATTAAATTTGTTTACTTTTTCAAACATATATCTTTTCCCTATGTTGTTTATTATATCTAAACTTTCGTTGTTTTTATTATCCTTCTTCTTTGTAATTTCCATGTATTTTTGTTTTTTTTCCTCATTTATCTTTAGTCCTCTCATCCTTCCCCTTTCTTCTGTCCTACTTATGGCTTTTTTGAGATTCTCTTTTGCTCTTGCAATCACTGCTACATCATCCGCATAGGCCAAGCATTGGCAGGTTTGTTGGTATATCGTTCCATTTGTTTTTATTTCTGATTCCCGGATTATCTTCTCTAGTACCAAATTAAATAGACATGTCGACACTGGTTCCCCCTGTCTTAATCCTCTCTTCACCTTAAACTTGTCTGATACTTTGCCCTCAACCAACACTCTATATTCTGTGTCATTCATGGTCATTCTCACCATGCGAATCAATTTACTTGGAATTTTTAGTTCTTCCATTATCTTGTAGAGTCCTTCTCTATTTACAGAGTCATATGCTTCTCTGAAATCCACAAAAACCAAGTGTAGTGCCAAATTTTGTTCTAAGCTATTATCTTGGATTTGCTTAATCGAAAATATCTGGTCTGTAACCGATCTATTTTTCCTGAATCCACACTGGTACTCTCCAAGAATAGACTCGGCTTTCTCTGCTAGTCTGTTTTTGATAGTCAACACTACTATCTTGTACACGACATCCAGTAAGGCTATTGGTCTATAATTAGGACATATACTTTTTCTCCTTTTTTGTATATTGGACAAATAAGCGACTCTCTGCGGCTCACTGGCATCTTTTCTGTTTCCCATATTTGCACCAACGGGCATATTTCATTTTCCATATCTACTCCTCCAGCTTTTATCAGTTCTACAATTTCCACCTGAGGCCTTATTTTTTTTGGGTTCTGAGTATTTCTCTTATTTCTTCTTTGCAGGGTTTATTTGTCCCCTCCTGCCCCTCAGTAAATTTTGCTTCCTATTTCTTATTCAACTCATTTTCATTTCCATTTAGTGTTTCTTTAAAGTATTCCCCCCATCTATTCAGTCTTTCTGAGAAGCTTACTGCTAAACTTCCATCTTTTTTCCTACATATTAGCATTTTGTCTCTGTTTATTCCCTTTGTATTTTATAAAAAAAAAAAAAACACGTAAATCGGATAAGTAGTTCTTGAGTGCTAAGTGCAGTAATGGATAGACAGACAGACAGAGAGACGTTACGTTTTATATATATTATATAGATTGTTTTGACATATATTATATTAAAAATAAAAAAAATCACGTAAATCGGATGAGTGGTTCTTGAATGATAAGCACACTAACGGACAGACAGACAGAGATACGTTGCGTTTTATATATATTATATAGATTATTATTATTTCTATATGACCTGGCCAAAGAATATATGTATGAATTTAAAAAAGACACGTAAATCGGATAAGTGGTTCTCGCCTAATAAACGCACTAATGGACAGACAGACAGATAGAGAGACATTGCATTTTATATATATTATAGATTATAAATATTCTCTGCTACATAATATTGTTCCAAATTTAATGGTTTAGGCTATGTACTGCAAGGGAACGCGCTAGCTTCATACTTTTTTTCGACTTTATTCACTATTATCGTCACTGATCATTCCCTCTGCTACCTGTCGTAATAAAATATAGTCTATAACCTGGCCAGAGAACATATGTATGTTTTAAAAAAAAAAAGTACGTAAATCGGATAAGTGGTTCTCCAGTGATAAGCGCACCAACGGACAGACAGACAGACATGGAGACGTTGCATTTTATATATATTATAGATGTAATAAAATGTATATCTATAACCTGGTCAGAGAACATATGTATGAATTTAAAAAATCACGTAAATCGAATAAGTGGTTCTCGAGGGATAAACCCACTAACGGACAGACAGAGAGACGTTGCATTTTATATATATTATAGATAAAGATTATTATTATTATTATATAACCTGGCCAAAGATTATATGTATGAATTTACAAAAAGACAGGTAAATCGGATAAGTGTTTCTCGCGTGATAAACGCAATAATGGACAGACAGAGAGACATTTTATATATATTATAGATTATAGACTATAGATATTCTCTGCTACAGAATATTGTTCCATATTTAATGGTTTAAGCTGTGTACTGCAAGGAAACGCGATAGCGGCAAGCTTTTTTCCGACTTCATTCACTATTTTACGTCACTGCTCATTCCTTATGCTACCTATCGTAATAAAATATAGCCTATAACCTGACAGGAGAACATATGTATGTTTTAAAAAAAAAGTACGTAAATCGGATGAGTGGTTCTCCAGTGATAAGCGCACTAACGGACAGACAGACAGACAGAGAGACGTTGCATTTTATATATATTATAGATGTAATACTTGCACGCACTTTTCTTTGTATTATTTTTAAAAAATCGCGAAAAATGGCTGTCCACCCGCCTTATCTCGAAAAGTACTTATCAAACAATTTTGAAAAAATTCTGGAATATTCTCCACGGAGTGTAGATTGAACGAAAATTATCACGAGTGCATTACCTGTAATAATTTATCTGGTATATAAAAAAACAGAAATTTCAAGGTCATCAATTTTCAGTAAAGATTGGAAATAAACTTTGTTGAAAACTCATTTGGGATGTGTTTTGTGAAGCCACTGATCATTTTATACTTCCGTTACAACATTTTTTATTTTAAAAGCAATCAACGTACGGAACACTAATTGCGCAAGTTCAACTTGCACTTGACCGGTTATTAATACTACTTTGAAAACCCACTACAAAATTACTAGCAACAAGTGATGAATTAGAAAGTATGGCCGAAAATTATTCATTTGTTTTCAGTTTAGCGAGCAACAGATAGTTTGAAAAAATGCGGCTGATTATAACGTGTTTTTTCAATGCAATTCTTGAGTGTATATAGTCTTTTTTTACCACAATTTTGTTTACATTTTTATAACAATGATGTAACTTTTAAATAAAATGTTTCGTAGTTGTTTTTAATACTATTTTTTTTTTTTTTTTTTATGGGTCTAGCACACGTGCTACAGGGAAGTCCCTAAAGCGCTACAGGAGCGACACGTGTGCGGAGAAAGCGATTCACGTTGTTCTTGAATCGCTGTAGATTGTACTCGATGGGAAACACAGTCCTGGGCAAACTATTCCAAAGGTATGATGTTCTCCATATAAAAGACTGCTTGAAAAGCGTTGTACGAGGAGTAACAAGCTGAACCTCATACGGATGTGAAGTATTAGCGCGACGTGTACTTCTAATATGCACCGCTCTGGGAGGAATTAAACGGGCCACATCCTTCGAACACTTTCCATGAAAGTACTTGTAGAATAGGCTCAAGTCGCCAACCGTTCTTCGATGTTCCAACGAATCAAGGCCGTCGGTCAGTTCCGGGTGTCCAATCAGACGAATAGCTCTTCTCTGGATACAATCCAACAAATGCAGTGTATGTTTGGGAGCGGAGCTCCAAACATGGGAGCAGTATTCCATAGTTAGTCGAATTTGAGCTTTGTAAAGAATTAACAGTTGTTGTGGAGTGTAAAGCTTTCTGGTTCGAAACAATATTCCCAACTTTTGAGAAGCTCTCCTTGCTATACCTGCAACATGTTTATGCCAGGACATATTTACTCCCAAATTAACGCTTAACAGATTGAGTGACGATGTTAGAGGGATGGAGTGCCCCGACATAACTATGTCGGGTTCTGCAAAGTTAACTTTTTTAGAAAAAACTGCCGCCTGGGTTTTTGTAGCGTTAAATTCCACTTGGTTACTGTCACCCCAAGATAGAATTTCTTCCAGGTCTTTGTTAAGTTGAATGACTTCCTGCTGTCTGCGGATATTCGTCTGAGTAGTCGATGTCCGAGCGTTCAAAGTGAATGAAGAGATAAGTGTACTGTCATCTGCAAAGCTGTAGATTGGATTCTCGGTCTTTTCCAGCAGATCGTTAATATAAATGAGGAAGAGAAGTAGGAGACAGTATGGAACCTTGGGGTACACCGGCGTTGATAGTGAAGGTGTTAGAAAGAAATCCGTCGACTGCCACTCGTAAAGAACGCTCTCCGAGGAAACATGAGAGCCACAAACAAAACTTTTCAGACATACCATACTAATCCTTGTTGGTTAAGTTTCAAATATTAATTTAAACATGTTTTCTCATCGTTCCAATTAATTAGTTAAACATAACAGAAAAATAGTATAGAAAGTAGGTGGTGTTTGGAGACTTTTTGGACTGACTGTATATCGGCTGCTTAAGAGGTAAAGCTACTCCAAAAAATTGATTTCTTTTCTCGTGTAGAATGTTACTCAAATTTTCAAATGCGATTTTCTCAAAACTAATGCAGCAAAAAAAAAGAACAGCAATATTATGATTTTATCCTCTCTAGGGTATCACCAGGAGTATTGTCCTGAGTTTTGAACCTCGAAAAACTTTTGTTTATAAATAATTTATGTTCAAAATGCGCTTTTTAGGCTTAAAATATGAATAACTCCGGTTATATCAGTTGAATCGAGATAAAAAAAAACAAACTTTTCGTAATGAAATGTCCCCCATTGGTTTTAAGCCGCTTAAGTGCGTATATAACCTACAAAATTGAAAAAACAGGCAAAAATCTGTTTTTTTTTTCATTTTATTGTGCAGGTCAACTAGGTGAACCGATCGGCTTGAAACTTTCAAAAAATACCCTGAAATTTTGATACAATTTTTTTTTCTATGGGTCTAGCACACGTGCTACAGGAAAGTCCCTAAAGCGCTCCAGAAGCGGCGTGTGTGCGGATATTGAATCCAATGGGTACAATTGAATTTGTTAATTAAATTTTGAATGCCTGCCATTTTATATCATTTGGTCCAAAATGGATTCTTTTTTTTTCAGGATTTAGGTCTCGATACCAGTTTTCCGATGCCATATATTTTTTTTTTGAAGTCATTTTAAACTTTTTTTACATTTGTTTATTATTCAAATAACAACAAATGCATTTTTTCGGTCATTTTGAAAAAAAAATTGAAATTTTTTTATCATATCTGGTAGAGAATTGCGAGACCTTTATTAAAAAAAATCTTTATCGATTTGCTTGAAATTTTGAGAGTAACTTTTCAAATACATTATCTACGGAAAAGTGTACGGATTTTGCGATAAGTTATAAATTTCCTTTTTTATAAATAATTTTTCATGACATTTTCATGTGAACTTTTTTTTTTCGAAAAAACATTTTCAAATTTTCGTACGTTACAGACATACGAGGCTGGTTTGAAAAGTCCGTGCAAAGTCCGAGAGATGGCACCACCGGCGCGTATCGAGGTCATGTTTAGTTAGTAGCATCTCTTGAATGAACGCACACCAAGTTTCAGCCATATTGGTCTATTTCTTTATGTTTGGCATTCGTGTGAATCAAGGAAGTCGAGTGATTTTCAAGAAATGGACGAAAAAGAATTTCGTGTGGTGATTAAACATTACTTTATGAAAGGCAAAATGCCTCAGGGGACTAAAGAGAAGCTTGATAAATATTATGGTGACTCTGCACCTTCGATTAGAACAGTTTATAAGTGGTTTCAAAATTTTCCGACTGGCCATATGGGCACAAGTGACGCTAAACGTTCTGGACGGCCTGTGGAGGTTACGACTCCAGAAATCATTGATCAAATCCATGATATGGTGATGGATGACAGAAGAGTTAAGGTGCGTGAGATTGCTAGTGCTGTGGGCATCTCGACTGAACGGGTACATAATATTTTGCATAAACATTTGGACATGAGAAAGCTATCCGCAAGATGGGTGCCGCGATTGCTCACGCTTGACCAAAAACGGAATCGTGTGAAGTGTTGCAAGGATGGTTTGCAGCTGTTCCAGAAGAATCCGGAGGACTTTAAGCGTCGTTTCGTCACTGTAGATGAAACATGGATACATCACTAGACTCCTGAGACCAAACAACAATCTGAACAATGGGTTACCAAGGGGGAATCTGCACCAAAAAAGACGAAGACCGTTCCTTCGGCCGGAAAGGTTATGGCGACTGTCTTTTGGGATTCACAAGGGATAATCCTCATCGACTATCTCGAAAAGGGTAAAACTATTACAGGTGAATATTATTCATCGTTATTTGACCGTTTGAAAACCGAGCTGCAAGAAAAACGCCCGCGATTGGCCCACAAGAAAGTCCCTTTCCATCACGACAACGCACCAGCACACACCTCAGCAGTTGTAGTCGCAAAATTAATGGAAATAGGATTCCAACTCGTTTCACATCCCCCCTATTCTCCAGACTTGGCTCCCTCGGACTACTATTTGTTCCCCAATTTAAAGAAATGGCTGGCGGGACAAAGATTTTATTCAAACGAGGAGGTGATTGCAGACACTAATGGATATTTTGCAGACTTGGACAAATCCTATTATTCGGAAGGGATCAACAAACTAGAACATCGTTGGACGAAGTGTATAAGCCTAAAAGGAGACTATGTCGAAAAATAAAAAAGGTTTACCCCAAACACATAAGTAGTTTTTATTTTTGCACGGACTTTTCAAACCAGCCTCGTATATTAGTGAATATTTTTTGGGTTTTTGTTTTAGATTGAAATCTACGGGAGCAAACGTTTCGCCAGGCCTCGCATAAAAGGTGCCTTGGATTCTGAAGCGGCCATTTTTAATTAAAAATGTAAAAAAATATATATTTCGTTCACTAATGTGTAGTACTGTAGTGAACTTTTTGACTGCTTTTATTATACTCTTGAAAAAGATTCCCGAAATTAGCCTTTTTGAATTTGTATTGCCACTTTTAGCAATTAATTTTTAAAGCTGGTTACATATAACTTATTAAAATACAAATTTAGAAAATATTGAGCTGCTACTTATAAATATAATGTTATTTAATTTTTTCTCTATTAACCAAAATTATGTGCTTCATGAGATTAGACTTTTAGTTATATTGGGAATGAATGAAAAACCATGGAATTTTTGGTATTTCAGAAGTCTGCCAACATTATATATTTGACCAATTTGTTAACGGTCGATTCAGGATCACTATACCAGTGATCTAACCAAGCGTTTTTGATGTAACAAAGGTATACCTATTGTTAACATATATAGGAAAATATTTAGCTTAAGTCTTTAAAAACAGAAATCTGAGATACAATTTACTCTAAAAACAAAATTTCTTGTTTAGTTAATTGTATTAACCCCTTAAATTGACGGACTGATCATTTTTGAAAGGATTACTTTTGAGATTTTCGCATTTCAAAATGTATACACCTTAATTTCTAACGAAAATTCTCTATTTTAATTTTATTTCGGAGTCTTTTACCTGTTTCCTTAAGCCATCAACTTCTTCTACATAATGACGTTTTAAAATCACACAGGTACACACAACCTGAAATGGGGGCGTGTTAAATATTTTATGCCACATAAATTTGAAACACCACCTGTTAAATGGTTTTTAATATTTATCAATTTTTCACAACAGATTAGGGTCAGTGTAACTTTTTCAACGATCTATATATATATATATATATATATATATATATATATATATATATATATATATATATATATATATATATATATATACAGTCCCTGGCCAAATTATTAGACGCACTGCAAGATTTCATGTAAAATATTAATTACCGAGTGATATTGTACCGTTTTATTATTTTAAATTGATTTGTTTTTTATTTTTTATATTATCCAATCAATTACCTATTTATTTATATAAATAAAACAGCATTAATTTAGAAAAGCATAAGTTTATTAAGTTTTAAAGAAAAGTGAAATTAATGTTAGTAAAAGTCAATATTTAGTTGAGCCACCTTTAGCCGCTATCAAAGCTTTAATTCTGCGCGGCATGCTATCAATGCATCATTGATTTGAGGATGATGATTCCACACATAATAATTTTTTCTAGGAGCTGGGTTTTGTTGGTAATCACATCTTTAGCCACTTCTCTTTTCATCAGCTCCCACACATTTTCAATGGGGTTCATATCAGGGCTATTACCCGGCCAATCCAACATCCATCTTGCATGAAAGTGAATGGTTCCCCATTTGGAAACCATTCTCTGAGCTGCGAAATCAACCGATTTTGTAATACTTCTTTGTACTGATCTTGCCTCATTATTCCTTTGACGACGTACAGACGTCCAGTGCCCTTGCCGCTGATGACTGACCAAATCATCACTTTGGTGGGATGTTTAACCGTCGGGACGACACAATCAGGATGAAACTTTTCTCCATGACGACGACGCACATACTGAGCTTTATTCTGCAAAATTTCGAATGTGCTTTCGTCACTGAAGCAGACCTGTCAAAAATAGGAAAAATATATAAAACTCCCATGTTTATTTGCTTTATTTTAACTGAAAATGATAATAATGTATCAATTATTGATTAAATTGCTGTATCTTACCGATCTCCAGAAGTCCACATCTTTGTCTTGCCATTGTTTGGCCCACTTCAGGCGCTTTGCTTGCATTGCAGCTGTTAACTTGGGCTTCCTGGCGGGGGCGACAGGCCTTAAAATCTAATTCTTTCAATTTTCTTCGAACAGTGCGCTCAGAAGCATTTACGCTAGCATCCTGGAGTTGTGATTTTATTACCTTTGTGGTAGCAAATCTGTTTTCTACACAAATTTTCTTCAAACATCTCTCTGACCGTGGAGTGAAAATTGGTTTTCTACCGCATCTTTTCTTTCTTTTTGGGCTTAATTCCTTCCCTGACTCAATTTTCTTTTTTATGCGTCGTACACTAGCTTCAGAAACCTCCAATCTTCGTGATATTTCTCGGTTTGTAAATGTTTTCGCAATCACAAGGGCCTTCACTTCAGCTTTTTTTACGTGGTGAAAGATCGCCTTTTCTACCCATAATGAAAATAGTCCAATTACTTTTTTAAAACACTGCATACAAAATAAACTAATAACTGAGTAGTATAAAACTGTTAAACAAACAATCACAGTCCATAAAGCCATAGAAACACGTCCGTACCTGACTCGATTCCGATCGCGACTGATACAGGTTTGTACTTGTTTACGTTCATGTATCACTTTGTCAACACAGTGTTGCTATATGTTAAAAATAAATACAAATATGTAGTCTACAACAATTCTTTTAAATAAAAATCAATAATATTGTAGTTTAAATATACCATTATTGCATAAAAACTCTTAAGAAACATAAAATTACTAAAAAAAATACAGTGCGTCTAATAATTTGGCCAGGGACTGTATGTATATATATATATATATATATATATATATATATATATATATATATATATATATATATATATATATATATATATATATATATATGTATGTATATATGAATAAATAAATTTTATTAAATCCGTTGGATAGTACAAATCTGTATGGGTCAGGTCATTGTACAGGGTGAGTCAACGATAGAGTAAAGTTCATTATCTCATTTGTTCCGGGAATGACGAAGAAATGTTAAATACAATAGTTTTAGGGAAAGTTACGGTGCATAGTTTAAAATTATCTTTGAGTATACAGGGTACTTCAAAAAAGTGTGGCCGATATAATATATGTTTTTAGTGTTCCGTACGGAACACTTATAAGATCACTTCGGTGTTTGTCTGTCTGTCTGTCTGTCACACCCGATTTTCTCCGAAACTATTTGACATAGAAAGTTGAAATTTGGTAATAATATAGGAATTGATGGCCTCATCAGAGCCATGTAGTTTTGAGAGTTAAATTTTGACTTAAGGGGTTAGTTTTGGGGGTTGAAATCGGAAGTGAAAAAAAAATTTTTTTACTAGGTCATCGAGTGTGATGTCAAATGAAAACTTGTGAAAACACGAGTAAAAAATGTATATATAATGTAATACTTGCGCGCACTTTTCTTTGTATTATTGCGCAAAAAATCGCTGTCCCGGGCCTTATCTCGAAAAGTACTTATCAAAAAATTTTGAAAAAATTCCGGAATATTCTCCACGGGATGTAGATTGAACGAAAATTATCACGAGTGCATTACCTTTAATAATTTTTCTGGTATTTAAAAAAAACAAACATTTGAAGGTCATCAGATTTCAGTAAAGATTGGAAAACAAATTTTGTTGAAAACTCATTTGGGGTGTGTTTTGTGAAGTCACTGATCATTTTATACATCTGTAACAAAATTTTTTATTTTAAAAGCAATCAACGTACGGAACACTAATTGCGCAAGTTCAACTTGCACTTGACCGGTTTTTTTTTTAAATGGAACATCCTATTTCCTAATTCATTTTAAATTCTGCGTAGAATTTTATAACTTTTTTATTAATAATTTTATATACTTAAATATAGTACTTTTTCTAATATATCAATTTTTTTATTTTTCAAAAAATACTAGTTTTCAGTTTTGTAAAAAATTGCCAGTAGCGTCATTGTTTCTGAAGATGGAATACTCATAATTGGTAGGAGCGTTCTATAGAGATGAAAAAAAAGACATATGTGAAGAAATTTGAGTTAGATGCTATAGGGTATTCAAAGTAAATTTATGCATTTCGACTATTTTAAATTGAAAAATCTCAAATTTTTACATGACACACCCTGTATATTATTATTTTTTCTGATAGATTTTACAAAACCCTCCTTTTATTAAGTATGTTATATCCCTATTTCTAATAGTTTTCGATTTATTTTGAATTTTTCAATTTATACTTTTGTTTTTAATACACTACGCTATTGTGAAAATATAAACGAATAGTTAATAATAATTTTAATATGGTTTAACTTATCTAACGATTAATTATTATGACGTAATAAATGTTCAAAAATATGCCCGTCTACTTTAATACACATGTTTAGTCGTTTTACTATATTTTCCTACACTTTTCTTAGAATATATGTATATGTATATATATATATATATATATATATATATATATATATATATATATATATAAATATATATATATATATATATATATATAATCGGTTTATATAACGTCTTCAATCGTCTTTCCGTCTTCCGATGCCTAATTTCCACTCCTCCCGGTTTCTCCATCCCTCCTCCTCCAGATCTCTCTCTAGTACTTCCTTGTTGATTCCTGCTCTCCAGCTTTGGCGTGGTCTTCCTCGCTTTCTTTTTCCATGACGGTTCCAATTTAAAATCTTTTTAGGCAGTCGGTCTTGTGACATTCTCTGTACATGTCCGTACCATACCAACTGTTGCGTTCTGATTTCGTCCACTATATCGTGCTTTATTTCTAAAGCTCACCTTATCGTGTCATTTGATGTGCGGTCTTTTCTGGATTTTCTGGCTGCTCGTCTCCAGAAATCCATTTCTGTAGCTTTTAGTATTTTTTCTGTTCTTTCCTTTAATGGCTACACCTGGGAGCTGTAAGTTATTATACTTTTCACGATTGAGTTGTAAATTCTCTTCTTATTTTCAATGGTTATGTTTTTGTCCCATAGTATACTATTAAGCATTGCAATCGCTTTTCTTCCTTGGATATTCCTCTCGAATATTGCTTCTTCCAGTGTTCCGTCCCTAGATATTCTCGTTCCCAAATACTTATAACTGGCACAGTGTTTGATGGTGTGTCCTGTGGCCAGTTTCAAGTCCTGCTGTTGTCCTCCGACGCACACTCGGTCTTTTTAATATTGACTTCTAGGCCTCATTTTTCATATTCATCCATAAGTTTTCGTGTCATGTATTCCATATCATCGATGTCCTGAGCTACTAATACCTGGTCATCTGCGAATGACAGCGTGTACAATGTAGTATCGTCATCCAGTGGTAATCCCATACTGCTGCATTTCCTTTTCCAGTTCTCCAGTGCACTCTCCAAATAGATTTTAAATAGCGTTGGGGATATACAGCAGCCCTGTTTGAGACCCTTTGTGACCGGGAACCCTGTTGTTATACCATATTTGGTTTTCACACTACTTCTTGCGTCTTGGTATAAGGATTTTACGGCTTTAATTATTTCGGTGCTTACATTACTCTGTTGTAGTGTTTTCCACAATCTCATTAGGGGCACGCTGTCGTAGGCCTTTTTTAGATCAACAAACAAGACATGGACTTCCTGATCAAATGCGGTTTTCTTTTCTAGGATTTGTGTCAGTGAGAAGAGATGGTCTATTGTGGATCTTCCTGCTCTAAAGCCTGCCTGTTCTTCAGCTTCTACGTCCGCGTATTCCATTTCTATTCTATTTTTAAGTATTTTTGCGTATATTCTGCTAATAGATCCTGTAACCATTATTCCCCTATAGTTATCGCAATTATTTTTGTCTCCTTTCTTATGAATTGTTGATATGTATGATATTTTCCATTCTTCGGGTACTTCTGATGTGTTAATGCATCTTTGGAATAAGTTCCTCAAAGCGTTAAATAGCTTTTCAGTTCCGTATTTTACTATCACTCCTGCAATGTTTCCTGGTCCTGGAGCTCTACCATTTTTTAGCGTTTTATATACTTCTTTAACTTCTGATGTTGTTATCCTTATTGGGGATCCTCGTATAACTATATTTGGGTTTCCATGTTGGGTACTTTTGAACTCTGGTCTATCTTCTGTTAGCATATTTGTAAAATATGGTTCCATTTTTCTGGTGTTATTGGTGAGAAGATTTCTCTTTTTCGTTCTGCTCTCATATTTTTAAGAAGTCTCCAGCTTTCTGTGCTTTTTCTTCCTCCTATGTAAGTGTTGAGTCTTGAGCATCTCTTTTCCCATTGGTTGTTGTTTTTTTCACTAATCATTTTGCGTACTCTAGCTTGGGATTCTTTGTATTTTACTTTGTCGTTTGTGCTCTTTGAACTTAAGTATTTGTGGTAGCTTTTCCGTTTTTCTTCAATTTCGTATTTAATTTCTTCATCCCACCACTTTTCTTAGAATAAAGGGCGTTATTGTCCTGCACGCATCCCGTATCCTAGTGTGGCCGATATAACATATATTTTTTAAATGAAACATCCTATTTTCTAATTTATTTTTCAATTTTACGTAAAATTTTATAACTTTTTTATTAATAATGCTATATACCTAAATCTAGTGGTTTTTCTAATATTTCATTTTAAAAAAAAATACAAATTTTTAGTTTTGTTTCTGAAGGTGGAATACTCATAATTGATTTTAAATTGAAAAATCTCAAATTTTTTAAATGGTACAACCTGTATATTATTATTTTCTCTGATAAATTTTATAAAACTCTATAACTTTTATTAAATATGTCATATACCTATTCCTTCACTTTCCTTAGCATAAATGGCGTTATTGTCCTGCACGCATCCCGTATCCTATTTTTCATATCTACTGGTGTTGTAGAGGGATTCACATAAACACGATCTTTAATGTAGCCCCACAAAAAGAAGTCTAAAGGTGTTAAGTCACATGACCGAGGGGGCCACAGAATGAATCCATCCCTACCGATCCATTCTTGTGGGTAAAGATCATTTAAAAATTCCCGAACTTCCCGGTGGTAATGAGCAGGAGCTCCGTCTTGTTGAATCTACATTTGTTCCGTTTCAAAGTTATCAACTTCTTCAAGAAGCTGGGGTCTTTCGATTTGCAAAAAATTTAGATGTATAGGCCCGTTAAGCGGTTTGTCGGAAAAAATATGGACCAATAATTCGAAAATTTAATTTATTCCGTACCACACATTAAGCGACTAATGGTTTTAGGTTTTTCGAACTTCCCGGACTTCCACCTTCGGAAACAATGACGCTACTGGCAATTTTTTACAAAACTGAGTATTCCACCTTCGGAAACAATGACGCTACTGGCAATTTTTTAAAAACTGAGTATTTTTTTGAAATTGAAATTTTAGAAAAACTACTAGGTTTAGGTATATAACATTATTAATAAAAAAAGTTATAATATTATACGCAGAATTTGAAAATAAAATAGAAAATAGGATGTTCCCTTCAAAAAAAACATATGTTATATCGACCACACTTTTTAAAGTAAAATAATTTTAAACTGTTCACCTTAGCATTCCCTAAAATTATTGTATTTAACATTTTTTCGTCATTCCCGAAACAAAATAATGAACTTTACTCCATCGGTGACTCACCCTGTACATTACGGATAGTTGACTGATTGGTCTATAGTTGGTTAATTTAGATTTATCTCCTTTTTTGAAGAATAGGACCACCACAGCATTATCCCAATCTCGAGATACATCTATATCTCTAATATACATAAAATGCAACGTCTCTCTGTCCGTCTGTATGTCTGTCCGTCCGTTAGTGCGCTTATCACCGGGAGAACCACTTATCCGATTTACGTGCTTTTTTTTAAAACGTACATATGTTCTCTGGCCAGGTTATAGACTATATTTTTATTACGTTAGGTAACATCAGGAATAAGCAGTGACGATAATAGTGAATCAAGTCGGAAAAAAGTTTGCCACTGGCGCGTTCTCTTGCAATGCACTGCCTAAACCACTAAATATTGAACAATATCATGTAGCAAAGGATATCTATAATATATATAAGATGCAACGTCTCTCTGTCTGTTTGTCCGTTTGTGCGCTTATCACGGGAGAACCACTTATCCGATTTAGTGCTTTTTTTTTTTAACATACGTATGTTCTCTGTCCAGCTTATAGAATATATTTTATTACGTTAGGTGACATAAGGAATAAGCAGTGACGATAATAGTTAATCAAGTCGGAGAAAAGTTTGCCGCTAGCGCGTTCTCTTGTAATACACTGCCTAAAGCATTAAATATGGAACAATATCATGTAGCAAAGAATATAATATATATAAAATACAACGTTTATCTGTCTGTCTGTCTGTCTAGTGCGCTTATCACTCAAGAACCACTTATCCGATTTACGTGTTTTTATAAATTTATACATATGTTCTATATAATTCGATATATGCCTAGATAATGGGAGATTAAGGTGAGATAAGGTGAGATAATGGGAGATAAGGAGAAATAAAGGGAGATAAGTCGAGATAAGCCTCGATAATGGGAGATAAGGTGAGATAATGGGAGATAAGTATAAATAATGGGAGATAAGGAGAAATAATGGGAGATAAGGAGAAATAATGGGAGATAAGAGAGTTATGGTAGATAATGGGAGGTAAGGAGAAATAATGGGAGATAAGGAGAAATGTTGTGAGATAAGTCGAGATAAGCCTAGATAATGGGAAATAAGGTGAGATAATGGGAAATAAGGAGAAATAATGGGAGATAAGGAGAAATAATGGGAAATGAGGAGAGATAAGCTGGATAGATAATGGAAATTATGTAGAGATAATAGGAGATAAGGAGAAATATTGGGAGATAAGGAGAAATAATGGGAGATATTTTATTACGTTGGGTAACATAAGGAAAACGCAGTGACGATAGTAGCGAGCGGAGCCGCGGGCCCGGCTGACATGTGCGAAAGAAAATATTGCATAAAACGGAAGGATTTTCTTTTGATTTTAATTGAAACATAATGAAATACTACCTTTAAAAGGAATATAAAATAAAGAGTATCTTATAGTTAATTATGTCCAATATAGATGGCGGCAAGCCAAGTTCATTGTACGAGAATTATTATTTTTGTAGTATTTACACCAATATAAGTTTAGAAACTTTGCGATTAAATTGATGAAGGAGTCAAAGGTTGCATTAAGCAAGTGTTTTTAAGGTTCAGATGAAGAAACAAGTAAATATGGTTACATTCTGTCTGCACTATCGAATTAAAAATAAAATTATAGGATTTTGCTCTCAAGTGATAATATTTCCATTGCTTTGGGATTACAAAACGAATAGCTTAATTTGTTACAAGTAGTAACAAGCAATAAGGATTTTGGGAGGAGATAGTACCCCACTAAAAAGAAGCGCACATACATCGTTGTCTCATCTTCGGAATTTTGTTTAAATAAACAAGAAAAAAAATCCTCTTCATGTGAGAAGAATTAGAATAATGACCGGTGAGGAATAATTTCTTCTATTTTTGATAATTTTGCTTATAAAATTTAAATCTCACTGGTAAGTTTAAAATCCTAATTTTATTATATATACTCATAACTCATCTGATTTATAGCACGAGCGCTTTCTGAGAATCATTTGGCAAACAATAGGTGATTGCTGTTTTCTATTAATTTTTGAGTATTTTTTCCAACAAAAACCCTGTTGGCCTCCTATTGCGCCAGAACTAAGTCAACAAGACGGAGATTAATTGATTAACATTCCTTGGTGCTCTAAAACATATAAGGTAGTTTTCTGTTGTGTTACTGACTCATATTTTTGTAATTTTTCATCAGATTAGGGTTTGTATACTTAAGTTTAACTTTTAGGTTTCAAAGTTTTTAACTATAAAGGCCTATGTAGAAAGAAGTTTGATGCCTTAAACTATACAGGGTGATTTCTAAGTTGGGGTGTTTTTATCAGGCTATACTACTAACTAAAAACTTCATCAAATATATATGGGTATTACGAAGGAAGCTGTTCTAAGATCACTACTTTTTACTGCAATCGTTGACTTTTTTTTTAACAGACAAGACAAGGTGTCCCATACGTATATTGGGTCGTTGAAAACGAATCCGTTTTCCGTTTCAACCCAGCACGTTTAGTTTTTCCGTAAATCAAAGAAATATAATCTCAAACCTAAGATAACTTAATTGTCAAATAACCGGGCAAGTGCAAGTTGACCTTGCCCAATTAGTGTTCTGTGCGTTGATTGTTTTTAAAATAAAAAAAATTGTTACTGAGTTATAAAATGATCAGTGACTTCACAAAACACACCCTAAATGAGTTTTCGACAAAGTTTGTTTCCAATCTTTACTGAAAACTGATGACCTTGAATTTTTTTTATATACCAGATATATTATTATGATAATGATAATTTACGGGTGGATTGAGTAGCTTACAGTTGTCATTGCCGGTCCCAAGCCCGGACAAAGAAGGAGGGTTGTAGCGGTAGGCCAGCTCCCTACCCTATGTAAAAAAAGCCTCTGCTAAAAAACCTAAGCCAAAGCCTCGGAATCGAACGGATATACGAAGACGAAAACAGCAAAGAAGAAGGACAACGATATGTGGTACATGGAACACACAAGGTCTCTCCAGGAAAGTAAATGAAGTTGTAAATGAATTAGAAAATCTTCGAGTCGAAATTGCAGTACTGACGGAAACAAAGAAGAAAGGAAAAGGCTCCGAAAGTTGGGGACATTACGATCACTTTTATAGTGGAGTGCCCGAAGAAGACGAGCAAAACAAGGCGTATCCATACTAATACACAGAAAACTGAGGAAATTCATAACCACCTGGGAACCAATTAGTGAAAGAATCATAAAGATGAATCTCAAAATACTAGGTAATAACACAACCTTACTGGGGGTATTCGCTCTCAACGACGACGATCTGACTAATAACAAGGATTCATTTTTTGAACAACTAAATGAGGAAATATGCAAAATTGGAACATCAAGAGAGATATTACTTTTGGGAGATCTAAATGGAAGAATAGGAAGAAAAGAACACGATAAAAGTGGTAGGAACATATGGCGAAGAAGTTACTAACGACAACGGAAGAAGAATTATAGAGATATGTGAACAAAACAACCTTACAATATTAAACGGACACTACCAGCATACGGATATTCATAAATATGCGTGGAGACAAACAACAAGAGATTTAAAAAGTATTATCGACTATATGATAATACGACAGAGATCTAGATTAAACTTCCTAGATGAAAGAGTCCAAAGAGGGGCTTCATGTGGCAACGACCACTACCTTGTGAAAGGAAAGATAACCTCACGAACAACACGGGAAAACAAACTGGAAGATACAAGTACACAGCACACAACAAGTGAAACAACAATAAGATATAATACAGACAGCTTACAAAATGAAAGTATCAGAAATCTATACAAGAGTAGACTGGACCAAAAGATACAACGGACGGGATTTGTTAATATAGAAGAAGAATATAAGTATATAAAAGAATGCCTACACGCAGCCGCACTGGAAGCATTAGGGTACCAAGAGAAAAGGGAAAAACATCAAAAACCATATTGGTGGGATGAAGAAATTAAATACGAAATTGAAGAAAAACTGAAAAGCTATAACAAATATTTAAGTTCAAAGAGCACAAATGACAAAGTAAAATACAAAGAATCCCAAGCTAGAGTACGCAAAATGATTAGTGACAAAAAGAACAACCAATGGGAAAAGACATGCTCAAGACTCAACAGAGAAAGAAAAAGCACAGAAAGCTGGAGACTTCTTAAAAACATATGAGAACAGAACGGAAAAGAGAAATCTTCTCATTAATAACACCAGAAAAATGGAACCAATATTTTACAAATATGCTAACAGAAGATAGACCAGAGTTCAAAAGTACCCAACATGGAAACCCAGATATAGTTATACGAGGATCCCCAATAAGGATAACAACATCAGAAGTTAAACAGTATGTAAAACGCTAAAAAATGGCAGAGCTCCAGGACCAGGAAACATCCCAGGTGAGATAGTCAAATACGGAACTGAAAAGCTATTTAGCGCTTTGAAGAACTTATTCCAAAGATGCATTAACACATCAGAAGTACCTGAGGAATGGAAATATCATACATATCAACAATTCATAAGAAAGGAGACAAAAATAATTGCGATAGCTATAGGGGAATAACAGTTACAGGATCTATTAGCAGAATATACGGAAAAATACTTAAAAATAGAATAGAAACGGAATACGCAGACGTAGAAGCTGAAGAACAGGCAGGCTTTAGAGCAGGAAGATCCACAATAAACCATCTCTTCTCACTGACACAAATCCTAGAAAAGAAAAACCGCATTTGATCAGGAAGTCCATGTCTTGTTTGTTGATTTAAAAAAGGCCTACGACAGCGTGCCCCTAATCAGATTGTGGGAAACACTACAACAGAGTAATGTAAGCACCGAGATAATTAAAGCCGTAAAATCTTTATACCAAGGCGCAAGAAGTAGTGAAAACCAAATATGGTATAACAACAGGGTTCCAGGTCACAAAGGGTCTCAAACAGGGCTGCTGTATATCCCCAACGCGAATCAAGTCGGAAAAAAGTTTGCCGCTAGCGTGTTCTCTTGCAATACACTGGCTAAACCATTAAATATGGAACAATATCAAGTAGCAAAGAATATAATATATATATATAATATATATATATATATATATATATATATATATATATATATATATATATATATAAAATGCATCGTCTCTCTATCTGTCTGTCTGTCCATTAGTGCGCTTATGAATTGAGAACCACTTATCCGATTTACATGTTTCTTTTTTAATTCATATGTTTGTTCTCTGGCCAGGTTATCTATAATCTTCTATAATACATATAAAATGCAACGTCTCTCTGTCTGTCTGTCTGTTTGTCCGTTAGTGCGCTTATCACTCGAGAACGACTTATCCGATTTACGTGTTTTTTTTTTTTAATTCATATATTTGTTCTCTGCCAAGGTTATCTATAATCTTCTATAATATATATAAAATGCAAAGTCTCTCTGTCTGTCTCTCTGTCCATTAGAGAGCTTATGACTTGAGAACCACTTATCCGATTTACATGGTTTTTCTTCTAAATTCATATGTTTGTTCTTTGGCCAAGTTATCTATAATTTTCTATAATACATATAAAATGCAACGTCTCTCTGTCTGTCTGTCTTGTCCGTTAGTGCGCTTATCACTAGAGAACGACTTATCCGATTTACGCGTTTTTTTTTAATTCATACATTTGTTCTCTGGCCAGGTTATCTATAAATCTTCTATAATATATATATATATATATATATATATATATATATATATATATATATATATATATATATATATATATATATATATAATGCAACGTCTCTCTGTGCATTAGTGAGCTTGTGACTTGAGAACCACTTATCCGATTTACATGTTTTTTTTTTTAAATTCATATGTTTGTTCTTTGGCCAGGTTATCTATAATCTTCTATAATACATATAAAATGCAACGTCTCTCTGTCTGTCTGTCTGTTTGTCCGTTACTGCGCTTATCATTCGAGAGCGACTTATCCGATTTACGTGTTTTTTTTTTTAAATTCATATATTTGTTCTCTGCCAAGGTTATCTATAATCTTCTATAATATATATAAAATTCAAAGTCTCTCTGTCTGTCTCTCTGTCCATTAGAGAGCTTATGACTTGAGAACCACTTATCCGATTTACATGTTTTTTTTTTTTTTTTTTTAAATTCATATGTTTGTACTTTGGCCAGGTTATCTATAATCTTCTATAATATATAAAATGCAACGTCGCTCTGTCTGTCTGTCTGTTTGTCCGTTAGTTCGCTTATCATTCGAGAACCACTTATCGGATTTACATGCTTTTTTTGTAAACATACATATGTTCCCTGGTCAGGTTATAGGATATATTTTATTACGTTAGGTAACATAAGGAATAAGCAGTGACGATAAGAGTGAATTAAGTCGGAAAAAAGGTTGCTCTTAGCGCGTTCTCTGGCAATACACTGCCTAAACCATTAAATATGGACAATATCATGTTGCAAGGAATATAATATGTATATTAAATGCAACGTCTCTCTGTCTGTCTGTTGGTTAGTGCGCTTATGATTCGAAAACCACTTATCCGATTTACGTGTTTTTTTTTATTCATCATATGTTCTCTTTCCAGGTTATATAATAATAATAATCTATAATATACATAAAATGCAACGTCTCTCTGTCCGTTAGTGCGCTTATCACTTAAGAACCACTTATCCGTATGCCTAAACCGTTAAATATGGAACAATATCATGTAACAAAGAATACAGTATATATAAAATGCGGTCTCTCTGTCTGTCTGTCTGTCCACGTAATCACTCGAGAACGACTTATCCGATTTACGTGTTTTTTTTTTAGTTCTACCATATGCTCTCTGTCTGTCTGTCTGTCCATTAGTGCGCTAATCACAGTGTAATGTTTTGGGAGCGGAGCCCCAAACGTGGGAGCAGTATTCCATAGTTTGGTCGAATTTGGGCTTTGTAAAGAATTAACAGTTGCTGTGGGGTGTAAAGCTTTCTGGTTCTAAATAATATTCCCAATTTTTGAGAAGCTCTCCTTGCTATGCCTGCAACATGTTCATGCCAAGACATATTTGCTCCCAAACTAACGCCCAACAAATTGAGCGACGATGCTAGGGGAGTACCCCGACATAGCTATGTCGGGTTCAGCAACGTTAACTTTTTTAGAAAAAACTGCCGCTTGGGTTTTTGTAGCGTTAAATTCGAGAACGACTTATTTTCCATGACTTTCCGATTTACGTGTTTTTTTTTTGGATTTGGTAAAGTTTTGACTAATTCATACATATGTTCTCCGGCCAGGTTATATAATAATAATAATCTGTATAATATATATAGAGCGCAACGTCTCTCTGTCTGTGTGTCCGTTAGAGAACCACCTATCCTCCGGATTTACATGTTTTTTTTTCGTCAATAACCCTTAAAAGATTCATAATATTTGTCAAAAAAGATCTATACTATTATATAAAACGCAATGTCTCTCCGTCTGTCTGTCCGATAGTGCGCTTAGCACTTAAGAACCACTTATTCGAAGTACATATATTCTATGGCCGGGTTATAGGATTTATTTTATTACGTTAGGTAACATAAGGAATAAGTAGTGACGATAACAGTGAATCAAGCCCACGCGAGCGGAGCCGCGGGCACGGCTAGTAGTTTATATATGAAATTTAATTTGTAAGCGTTACGCTTGCATATTTTCTATCAATTAGGTTATCTTAGGTTTGAATCCTGATATTTATTTTGGTGTTTTTACTTATATAGTTCTGAGATTTTATTTACTTGATTTACGCAAAAATAAGACGTGCTGGTTGGAAGCGGACAACGGACACCTTGTCTTATTTAAGTAAAAAAAAAATCGTGGTACTGTGTTATCTTTGAATTGGTGGCGTAGTCAAAGTTGAACTGCCCCTATTAAAGTAAAAAATAGCACTTTGTTTCAAATATGACTTTTTTAATAGTTCCACTATATGAAAAGGTTCCTGTTTGTAAAAAGTCACTTCCCGCAGGTCATCGATTTTTAAATTGGGTGTAAGAGTTTAGTTCCCCGGTATGGAAGGATTCTTTTTCTGAGAAATAGGGTTCTTCCATCATCCATCGATTTTGAGTTTACTGTGTTATCGATTTTCCTTTTCCTCGTTTGTTGATTGTCATCTCCCCTTGTATATGCAGCGTAACTCTTAGTATTCTTCTTTTTTTCTCGTCTTCTCCATAAGGTTTTTCGTAACTACTAATGTAGTGTAGTCCCCTTACGAAATGTAAGTGCTGACAGTTTAGATAAATTGAGTGAAAAATAAAACAGATATGTGGAGATATGGCGATTTGGCGGGAAAAGTTATGGTTCCGTTATTTGCTGATCCAAGCTAGGCTGATGAGCTATGATATAGCAAAATGCATCCCGAGATGGATTGACAGATGAGAGAACATTGGTTAATCGCTAAAATATGGACTTTTTCATTTTTAGTAGTTGATATTGATCTTTATATGCGATTAAGATGCCTAGCGGTAATTGTTGGCATCTTGCTAGACAACTCTTCTGTCTGTCTATAGCCTTGAACAACCTTCGACGAAAAGCAGGTATTCTTTTCAATTTTAGGCTTACACTAGATAGATATAAAATTTGTTGTATCCATACTAGGATTGTTCGAATACAGACAAATATTGAGGGCAGAGAATTTACCAGAAACCTTAAAGATCGGAGAAAAATTGGGGACTTAAGACTAATCTATAAATATTTTTATGGGAATTGTTTGATGCTTGATTTCTGTCCACGTTAATGTAATCTATAATACATGACACTATGGTGCAGAAATAAGATGCCACGTCGTTAAGGCCAGGGTAGCATTCCTTCAGATGAGGACTTTATTCATTTTAAAAAATATGAGTCTGCAACTGAGGGTCAGAATGTTTCCCTGCTATGTCTTCTCTGATCTACTTTCCGGAGTCGAATCGTGGACGATCAACGAAGTAGTAATGAGGAGAACAAATTTCTTCGAAATGTGACTGTACCAACGTATCCTGAAAATTCCCTGGATAAAACAAGTAACTAATAACGAAGTGCTCAGGAGAATGGGAAAGAGTCTGGAACTGACTTGGACGCTGAAAAAGCGCAAATTGGAATACCTTGGACACGTTATAAGGCACGACCGCTATAGACTGTTGCAACTGATACTTCAGGGCAAGCTTAAAGCAAAAAGAGGGCCAGGCAGAAGACGTCGGTCCTGGATGAAAAACCTACGCGACTGGTTCGGTCTCAATTCAATTCAGCCTTTTCGTATTGCTGCTAATAATGTTAGAATAGCTCTGTTAACCGCTGTTGTCCAGAACGGATGAAGCACTATTAGAAGAAGAAGAAGAAGAAGAAATACACTTCGCACTGATACATCACATCCGCATATATATTCAACTTCTCGGACCAATAGCTTGAAAACTCTTTTTATATGAGAAACTTATTCCTTTTGAATCAACTGTAGAGGACTAGGTTTTCCATTGTACAGGGTGAGTCAACGATAGATTATCTCATTTGTTTCGAGAATGACAAAAAAATGTTAAATACAGTAGTTTTAGAAAATGTTAAGGTGCACAGTCTAAAATTATTTTTGAGTATACAGGGTACTTCAAAAAAGTGCGGCCGATATAAAATATGTTTTTTTAAAATGGAACATCCTATTTTCTAATTTATTTTTGCATTCTGCGTAAAATTTTATAACTTTTTTATTAATAATGTTATATACCTAAACCTAGTAGTTTTTCTAATATTTCCTTTTTTTTTAAAAAAAAAAATACTACTTTTCAGTTTTGTAAAAAATTGCTAGTAGCGCCATTGTTTCTAAAGGTAGAATGCTCATAACTGGTACGAGCATTCTATAGAGATGAAAAAAAGATATAAGTAAAGAAATTTGAGTTAGATGCTACAGGGTGTTCAAAATAAATTTATGCATTTCGGTTATTTTAAATTGAAAAATCTCAAATTTTTTAAATAGCACACCGTCTATATTATTATTTTTCCTGATAGATTTTACAAAACCCTCCAACTTTTATTAAGTATGTCATGTACCTATTTCTAATAGTTTTCGATTTTTTTGGACTTTTTCAATTTTTACCCTTGTTTTTAATACACTTACGCTATAGCATCATAGTTGCCAAGACAAAAATGTAGCCATTGTCAAATTTTGACATGTCTATTAAGCAAGTAAAAATTTGTTGTAGTAAGTGACGTATAAAGGTAATAGTTATGGATTTTCCTAAAAATGAATTAATTGATATGATTTTCTAAATGAAATGAAACGAATTACTTTGTTATTTGACACTTATTTTTTTATAATACTACTAAGTATTACGCTTGATAATGTAGAAAAGCTATGAAACTGCAGTAGCAGATAAATAAAAAATAAGTGACAAATAACAAAGTAATTCGTTTCATTTCATTTAGAAATTGTCACAAAGTAACGGACACTCAATTATGCAATTTAATTGATATGGTTTATATACTGGGAGAGGCGGGAAAAAATTGTCTTTTGACAGTAAGGTTTTACGGAGCGAAGTCCCCTAACAGTCGTATAGCATCTAGAAAATTTTTTCAGTGCTTAATGGAACGGTTTGATGGTATTGGCAGCGTTGAGTATACGAAACGGAAAGTGGTAAACCAGAATGTTACCAATGAGGAAAAAACAATGGAGATTTTACTTCATGTTGAAGATAATCCCCAGTTTAGCAGCCGTCAACTGGTTGACTTACCTGACACATCCCAATCTACGGCTAATCGCACTATGAGAAAATACAAGTATCATCCCTTTCATATGCAATAACACCAAGAACTAAACTCAAGACCGTGGTTTATTAAGACGAGTAAACTTTTGTACCACTATGAATGGAGCAATAGAGGCCGATCCAAATTTTTTATCCGAAATAATGTTTTCTGATGAAGTTACTTTAATTCAGTGGCCCCCCACAAAAATCGATCATGTGACTTAAACACCTTTAGACTTCTTTTTGTAGGGCTATATTAAAGATGGTGTTTATGACAATCCCCCTATAACACCAGTAGATATGGAAAATAGGATACGGGATGCGTGCAGGACAATACAATTTATGCTAAAGAAAGTGACTGGCATATTTTTGAACATTTATTACGTCATAATAATTAATCCTTAGATAAGATAAACTATGTTAAAATTATTATTAACTATTTGTTTATGTTTTCATAATAGCGTAAGTGTATTAAAAACAAGGGTAAAAATTGAAAAATCCAAATAATATACATAATAAAAGTTGGAGGGTTTTGTAAAATCTATAAGAAAGAATAATAATATACAGGGTGTGCCATTTAAAAAAATTTGAGATTTTTCAATTTAAAATAGTCGAAATGTATAAATTTATTTTGAACACCCTGTAGCATCTAACTTAAATTTATTTATATATATCTTATATTTTTTTTCATCTCTATAGAATGCTCTTCAGAAAGAATGGCGCTATTGGCAATTTTTTACAAAACTGAAAACTAGTATTTAAAAAAAAAAAATTGAAATATACAACATTATTAATAAAAAAAAGTTATGAAATTTTACGCAGAATTTAAAAATAAATTAGAAATTAGGATGTTCGATTTAAAAAAGCGTATGTTATATCGGCCACATTTTTTTGAAATACCCTGTATACTCAAAAATAATTTTAAACTGTGCACCTTAATATTCCCTAAAACTATTGTATTTAATATTTTTTCGTCATTTCCGAAACAAATGAGATAA
>CM032447.1:235836781-236056781 GCA_019049505.1 Pachyrhynchus sulphureomaculatus | reverse complement strand
GGAATTGGCCGTTTTTGTCGTTTTTTTTCCTTTTGTCATTTTTTATGATTAAATAGGTGTACTAGCAAACTGTAAGCTAATTAACTCTGGACATATGTTCCATGGACATTATTTTAATTACTCCAAATATTATTTTAGCCATTTTTTACATAATAGATATATTTTCACTCCTCAAAATGTTGATAAATATTACCGATTCACGTTTTTGACGAATTTTTTAAACAACTTTTTTTCAGTATAGAGGTATTACTTTTTTTAAATGCAAATTTACGAGGTCTTTTTAAAAAAACTATTTTTTATAATATTTTCAGCAACCAAAGTTTTATTTTGAATTATTATACACAGGTTACTGTACATGTTGAGTAGCTGAGGAAATCATTTGGTTCATTTAGGCTGAAAAAACTGGCCAGTATGAATCTTATATTTGTACGTCATATTTTTTATGTAATACTAGTCGTACCCGCGGCTCCGCTCGCGTGGATTTGATTCACTATTATCGTCACTGCTTATTCCTTATGTTACCTAACGTAACAAAATATATCCTATAACCTGGCCAGCGAATATCTGTATTTTATAAAGCACGTGAATTGGATAAGTGGTTCTTGAGTGCCAAGCACACTCACGGACAGACAGAAAGACAAATAGAGAGATGTTGCTTTTTATATATATATATATATATATATATATATATATATATATATATATATATATATATATGTATATATACGGAATATATGTATGTGTTAAAAAAAAACGCGTAAAAATCAGAAAAATTATTCTCGAGTGATAAGCGCACTAACGGACAAACAGACAGACAGAGAGAGAGACATTTTTGTATATAGTGTATTCTTTGTTACATGATATTGTTCCATATTTAACCGTTTAGGCATCGTATTGCAAGAGAGTGCGCTAGTGGTAAACTTTTTTCCGACTTGATTCACTATTATCGTCACTGCTTATTTCTTATGTTATCTAACGTAATAAAATATATCCCATAACCGGGCTAGAGAACATAAGTATAAATCTAAAAAAAAAACACAAATTGGATAACTGGTTTTCGAGTGACAAGCGCATTAACGGACAGACAGGCAGATAGAGAGACGTTGCATTTTTTATATATTATAGATTATAGATTATTATTATTATTATTATATAACCTGGAAAGAGAAAATTTTTAGGAATTATGAGAGATAAGCGCACTATCGGACAGATAGACAGACAGAGAGACGTTGCATTTTATATATATTATTGAAAATTATAGATAACCTGACCCCAGAACAAATTTATGAATTAAAAAAACGTAAATCGGATAGGTGGTTCTCGAGTGATAAGCGCACTAACGGACAAACAGACAGACAGAAAAAAAACGTTGCTTTATATATATATATATATATATATATATATATATATATATATATATATACATATATATATATATATATATATATATATATATATATATATATATATATATATATATATATATATATATATATAAGAAAGAGGAAGGACAGTAACAGGGCACTGGCAACAAACAATCCTAAGTTTAACTGCTGGGAAACGCCCTTGTGAGGAGAAGAGATGAGCAATCAAAGATCTAAAGGCTCTAGTATCTGCTTTTTATTTTTATTATCGAGCTTTCGCTGCCTAATGGTAGCTTCTTCTGGATTCTAAAAATGCAAACCAGGTACAGAAAATAAACTAAAACGTTCGTTTTTTAAAATGTGATTAAATGAATTGTACGACTGAATGTGAAATTACTTACAAAAATTTAGCAGTTAGTTCATCTCTGGTGAAGACAATGAAATTTGCATTTTTGTTGGCCAGGTAGTATGAATGATTACACAAAACATGATTAAAAGACACTTAGAGAGTTACACAATCATTGAAAATAAAACTTTGTCAATAAACATTAGTTAAAAACACTTTTTGAAGACAGAAACACAACTGCAAGAAACCATGATGTTGAAATGGTACTCCATTTTAAAATTTTTGACGTCGAGTTTAGTAACTATTTAGTGATATTTGAGTCCAAGCCGGATATTGTTGGTAGTCTATGTCGTCATCAGGTCGACAAAAAAACCATAAAAAGCATTAAAGTTAGGGATGTGGTAAATTCTTTAGGTAGATGCTAATTTTAGATAAATTATTTATTATTAATGATATCTATTTTTTAGTTTTAATTTTATAAAAAAGGGGGGGACTTAAATTTGATGAATGTTATTCTTCGACGAGTTATTTATTATTAATTATATTAATTCTTTAATTTTATAATCAAGAGATTCATAGGCTAATTTAAAAATTTGAAAGAGAAAATTAATACTGGACGTTATTTATTATTAGTCATATTTAATTTTTTATTATGTAATTTTAACAAGAAAACATAGAAAAGTAACTGGTAATAAATAGCAAAAATGACAGAAAAAGATAAGAAACGTCAACTTCACTAGAAACTAATTCTTTCATAAAGATCGTTCTTTTTTATTGGTTTGGTATAGTTTTGTGTTAGCAAATAAGTATACATGGAGCTCAATCCTTCTATGTCTTTTTTGTGATTGAGATTATTTTTACAGGTTTTTTATGTAAGACATTTCCAAGAAACTTCTTCTGAAATAATTAGTCTCAACATCCAGAATGAAGCTGTTGTTATATTGTACCCTGTGATCTGTATTATTTACGTGTAAGCTCAAGCTAGTTGCGTTAGGTTTGTGTTTACTATCACTTTTGTGTAACGCTAATCTCTTAGAGAGCTTTTGTGAAGTTTGTTCAACGTAGACCAAACCACATTGACAGGGAATGCCATAGATTATATTAGATCTTTGTAAAGTATCGGTTTTTATCTTTTAAATTGGTATAAAAACAATTCATTCTTTTTATGTTGTAATTGGCAATATAGATATATATGTATATATATATATATATATATATATATATATATATATATATATATATATATATATGAAAGAAGATTATAGATAACCGGCATAGAACAAATATATGAATTAAAAAAAAAACACGTAAATCGGATAAGGGATTCTCAAGTCATAAGCACACTAACCGACAGACAGAGAGATGTTGCATTTTATATATTATATTATTTACTAAATGATATTGTTCCATATTTAAAGGTTTAGGCAGTGCATTGCAAGAGAAGGTGCTAGGGCAAACTTTTTTCCGACTTAATTAGCTATTATCGTCACTGCTTATTCCCTATGTTACCTAACGTAATAAAATATCTCCTGCACCCTGGCCAGACAACATATGTATGTTTAAAAAAAAAACATGTAAATCGGATAAGTGGTTCTCGAGTAGTAAGCGGACCGACAGACAGGTGGAGAGACGTTGCATTTTATATATATTATAGATTATTTAATACGATTCTTATACGAATAAAAAATAAATTAACAATAATGAAGTTGAAGAGATTACTTTTTTATTGATAATTGTATATAAAGATATAATTAAATTAATAAAAATTATAAAGTTACTGCACAAAATAATAATTTTAATGATACAAGTTTAACTAATTATTTAAAATAACAAATTATATTTAAACTGTTGTACAGTAACTTGTGTATAATAATTAAAAATAACTTTGGTTACTCAAAAATATAAAACTCAAGAAAAAACACTTTTTTAAAAAAATCGTAAATTTGCATTAAACGAATTAAAATGGCCAATTTCTCGGGCTTAAATTGTTTAAATGAGTTCTTAAGTGCCTCAAATGAAAGTTTAGGGACTAAGGAACATTTTCGGTAAGATAGTAGTATATTGAAAAAAAAGTCGTTTAAAACATTCGTCAGACGAAAAAAAAACGTCAATCGGTAAAAATATATCTAATATGTAAAAAATTATGTTGGGATCAATTAAAGCAATGTCCATGGAACATATTTCCAGAATTAAATAAAAAAATAAGTTTACAGTTTGCAAGTACACTTATTTAATCATAGAAAATAATAAAAGAAAACAAAACGACAAAAACAGTCAATTTCTTCTGACCAGAAGTTTCAAATGACATCTCTAGCCCCTTAAATTTTTCGTTTTTTTTTTATCTAGAATCAAAACCTACCAGAATTTTGAGTTCATCTTCCATAAATTTATAATAAAAACTGCAAAAATACGCTAAAGATCCAAAAAATGATCCACTCTTCCATTTTTTGAGGGTGTTGCCCCAATTTTTTAGCGGTCGCAATATTTTCTCGTTAACAGGTTGACGGCCGATCTATATTTTTGAGTTTGTGGTTGACGCCGGTAAGATTTTTCCAAATATTTTTATTTTATTGTGGTAAATATGAATTAAAATGAGTCTTGGATGTGTTTTTTTTATGTGCCATTCAAAATATTAGAAAAAAAAAAAAATTTCACTCCGATCGGAGTAATCGGCATTGCAAGTGAAAATTTTTACTAGATGCCGAACACTCCGATCGGAGTGTCCAATTAAATAAGTAAAGAAATAATAAATCGAACTCATGAACTCAAAACATTTATTTCTAAATCATTTTTGTACATTTTTATGGTAATCCTCAAAGCAATTAAGGCAAAAACCTGGTTGTCCAGGGCACATTTTGCATTCATACACTGTTTGCTTTCTTATTTTATTTTTCCTGCATTCTTTGCATTCCTTTCTTCTTGCCCGTTTTGTTTCTTTAGTTCCTTTTTTTTCACTAACAATTTTTTCTACTTTGCTAATGCTGTGGACATTTATTTGGCCTGGAGGAATTTGCGGTAAATTAGTAATTGGTCGTCTGGCTAGTAAATTTCTTATGACATCCAATCGGACAAAAAATAGGCGTTTATCATGCTCATTTGCAGCACATGCATGAATAACTTTTTGTACCACCGAATGGTTTTAACGGCTGCAAGGATAATATGCCATCATTTGATCCTGTCTATCTATACCGGACATAAAAGCATTATATCCAATGATTGCGGAAGGTTTTTCAGATTCTTGATGCCCATTTCGCTTCCAAATTCTGTTGAAATGTATTGAACATTGCGTTTATCGCGCCATTTTCCGACATGCACTCCATTGCAAAACATAGATTTATTCTCACCACGTTTTAAGTTTGCACTCATTACCTCTTTCGGATTATCTTTCCTCTCAGCTCTCAGCGTACCAGTGCAGTATGTATTTTGTTGAAGTAATTTCCTAGCTAAATTAACACTATTGTAAAAATTGTCTAGATAAACAGCATGTCCCACACCCAATTTTTCCTCCAATAAATGTAAAACAATCTTTTCAGTATGTCCGCTTCCACCATAAACATCTGTCGCACCTTCGTAGACACGAAATTTCAAAATAAGTCCATTAGGCTCTGTCAGCATGTATAACTTCATACCATACTTATGACGCTTATTCTTGATATACTGTTTAAACTGGAGACGACCCCGATAAAGTACCATAGCTTCATCCAAAGACAACTCTCTTTCAGGATAGTAAATTTCTCCCATCTTGTTGTTAAAAAAATCTGCCACAAATCTAATCTTTCCTAGCCGATCTGCCGGATCCATATCTGGAGATGTAAAATGCAAACACCTCAAGATAAGCAAAAATCTATTCCTTGACATATATTTTCTAAAAACAGGTAGATTAAATAGCGGATCAGTTTTCCAATAATCGTTAAGACGGCTCAAGGATATTGTGCCAGTGTGAAGTAACAGGGCCAAAAAATTTTTAGTTCGTCAAGAGTAAGATCTTTAAAATTAGTAATACGTGATTTTGTACTTGTTTCTGGGCGCAGCAAAACCTCGACTGCGTAAGAGTTCGTTCGTTCTACAATAGTTTGTAAAAAATCATCATCAATGATCATTTCGAAAAAATCGATAGGTGCACCCTGTCCTGGAATTTGCACCAATAATTCCTGGGTTTTCTGGAACAAAATTTGTTTTAAACGCACCTCCGTCGTTCCATTTTATCTCATCAAGGCTAGGAAGTGTTTGATGTGGCCGAATAGGGTCTATAAAATTCTCTTCTTCGGACTCGGAGCTTGAATTTACATCACTATCGTCTGTGTCTGGTACGTAATGTTCGTCACTACTACCTCCGCTTTCTTCCAATAGCTGCAATAATTCAGTGTCAGTTAGCTTCTTTTTCTTATCATATACCTTTTTTCATCACTACAATGTCTTTTTTTAATACCAGAAGGCCCAGGTTGATTGTCCATATTGTACGGCAGATTACAACCAAACCAAAAGCAAATCCGCGGAACCACTTAAGCACCTCTTAGAACTTGCGTTTTTAAGCAACGCCACCACTAGAAACACGTTTCATATACAACGCCGATGGAATACTAAAACGTTTCGTAAGAACGCATGTCGAACTCCGACCGCAGTAGACGGCGTTGGCGAAGAGACCCGACGCACTCCGATCGGAGTGGTCGGCAGTCAACTCGTCGAAACGAGTTAAGAAAAGTAGCAGTATCCGACGTTTTCATTTCAAAATCGTATTCTGACTGGATTATAATGAGGCTCATTTTATTTTCCAGCAAAATTTTGATTTGGCATAATTATTTGGCTATGAAACGGAAAACATTACTGGAGATCAATTGAAGCTATGGCAGCACAATTTTTCCCTACATATCGTCCTATTAAAAAATTAATTATCACTATTTCAGCACGTTTCTAAGCCGTTTAGATTACCCAACAATTCTGTTTACGACAATTATGCAAATACGTCGGATTTTTACGACTTCGACAACCGTTCCGAAATTAGTCGCGCTCGCTTCTTTTTTCTGGATCCGGTCAATCGGAAACAATCGAAAGTTGCCGGTCACGTGGCCAAGTCATTAGAGAGGGCGTGAGAGAGGAGGATGAAAGATGACGACGGAGACCGAGGGTGGCTGTTTTGTTATCGTTTTGTTGTTTTTTAATGGTGGGAGGAAACATTATTTTATGGGGTAATGTATTTTAATGTCAAAGTCAGGATGATCTTGTAGAAATAAAAAGGCCGAAGGGTGAAATGAGAATTTAAATGGCTTGAAGAGATGAACTTAATAATATTAATAATCATGCTTATGTCTAAAATAAATATATACGTATGGATAAAATTAATAAATATAACAAACATAATAATATGTCATATTATAAAAAGAGGCTAAATAAATATAAGATAGCAATAGACAGTATTTCTACTGATTCGTGGCATTATAGCCCAGTCGTCAGGGGTTCTGAGCTCTGATTAAATGTTAACAGGCTGAATTTTGGCACACAGGTAGTTTGTTGGACATAGAATACGATAAAAAAAAGTTTGTTAAAGTTTGATGTACGCTAAGCCCACAAAATCCAATTATAGTGTTTTACATTTTCCTCTAATGTTATTATGGTGATTAGATCTCATAATTTTTATTAATTTCCAAGCTCCTGTTGATCTTGTTCCTCCAACCATACTATCAATTTCATTGCATTTTGTTTCCCAGAATGTGTTGGCTTCCTTTTTTATTGTGTTTTTTCACTACATATTTCTCTCGTCTATATTCTTGAAGGTTTTCTGGATTTTTGCTGGTTAACCATTTCTGATATGCTTCATTTTTAGTGTTCCGTACGAAACACTTATAAGATCACTTCGGTGTCCGTCTGTCTGTTCGTCTGTTTGGCTGTCACACCCGATTTTCTCTGAAACTATTTGTCGTAGAAAGTTGAAATTTGGTAATAATAAAGGAATTGATGGCCTCATCAAAGCCGTATAGTTTTGAAAGTCAAATTTTGACATAACGGATTAGCTTTGGGGGGTGAAATCGGAAGTGAAAAAAAAAATTTTTTTAGTAGGTCATCGAGTGTGGTGTCAAATGAAAGCTTGTGGAAACACGAGTAAAAAAAATATATATAATGTAATACTTGGGCACACTTTTTTTTGTATTATTTTTAAAAAATCTCTGTCCCCTTACCTTATCTCGAAAAGTAATGATCAAAAAAATTTTGAAAAAATTCTGGAATTTCTCCAGGGGGTGTAAATTGCACGAAAATTACCACGAGTGCATTACCTTAAATAATTTATCTGGTATACAAAAAAAAAAAATCAAAAATTTCAAGGTCATCAATTTTCAGTAAAGATTGGAAACAAACTTTGTTGAAAACTCATTTGGGGTGTGTTTTGTGAAGTCACTGATCATTTTATACCACCGTAACAACATTTCTTATTTTAAAAGCAATCCACTTACGGAACACTAATTGTGCAAGTTCAACCCGGTTATTTTTTCTTTTTAAAATCAATATAATTAAATGTATCGTTCTCTTATAGACAATAAAGTTTATACTACTCAGTATATATCACCACTACACCAAACACTTTATTTTTGCACTCGACGCGCGTTTCGCTAACCATGTTAGCTTCATCAGGAGCGATGATTGACTAAAGCTAAACTACAAATCTACCTTATTTATACTTAGCCTAACCCTTGAATTACTCAAGCGGAACTAATGACATAGGCAAGGCCATCAGTTCCGGTCAAGTGACCAGTAGAGGGGACTATAAGGAATAGTCCTTATAGAACTCTGTCTTTATTTAAACTACTTTTACATTTTATGATTTCCATAGTTTCGTATGCGTTCAACAATCTCCTATCAGACACATTTTTTATTAATCTTAGATTATCTAATGTTACAGTATGATCAGCTTCAAGGGCATGTTCGGCAATGCTAGACTTTTCTGTTCTATTGTATTTTAAGTGTGCTAAGTGTTCTTTAAATCTTGTTTTAATTGACCTTTTAGTTTGCCCAACATACTTTTTGTCACAATCATTACAACTAATTTCATAAATTCCACTTTTCTCACAATTAGGAATCTTATCTTTGGGATTTCCTAAGATATTCCTCAGATTGTCTGATGACTTATAGACTAAGGTGAGGCCTACCTTATTAAATACCTTATCGAGTCCCTTGCTATATTTCGGATTATATGGTATGGACACATTTTTGGTGTTATTTTCTTCGCGTGTAAAAAAGGTGGAATTCTGAATATTAAACGTAAACTTATGTGTATTTATTAGCTTATTTACTAAGTCATCGTCATAACCATTAACTCTAGTTATATTTCTAATACGATTCCTTTCTTTATTAAAGTTTACTCTATTCAGAGGGAAAGTGATCAAACGATGAACTAAAAAATGTAATGAGGCTAATTTATGTTGTTTGCAATGAAATGAATAATTAGGAATATATCTATCTGTTACTGTGTCTTTCCTATAGATATCAAATTCTAATCTATTATTAATTTTAATAATTAAAATATCTAGAAAAGGCAATTGTCCTTTGTTCTCAACTTCGTAAGTGAATTTAATGGAATCATACCGGCTATTTAATTTAGAAACAAAATCATCAATATTTGCTTTCTTTGTATCAAAAATCGCGAAAATATCATCCATATACCTTGGGAAATATTCGAATTCTTGACTGGCTTCGATTTCAAACTTACTCATGAATAAATTGGCTATGAAAGGTGATAAGCAATTACCCATAGCTGTTCCTTCTTTCTGAACATAAAATTGATTGTTATATTGGAAATAATTTTGTTCCATACAAAGTTCAGATAATGTTAAGTATTCACGAATAATTTCGTCTTCAAAGTCATTCATTCCAAGTAATTCTTCGAGATATTGTAAAGTTTGTGGAATTGGCACACTTGGGAACAAAGAACGAACATCAAAAGAAATTAAGTCTTCACCTTCATTAAGAACTAGATTTTTTGTTTTATTAATGAATTCTAACGAACTCTTCACTGCGAAAGTATTTAACGGTAAATTCTCAAGTTCTTTTGATAACCATTTGGATATTAAATATGTGGGTGATCCGACCGATCAAACAATGGGTCGCATTGCTTTTCCAGGTTTGTGAATTTTGGGTAAGCAATACAATTTTGGTATTGTCGGATTACTCACATTTAATTTAAATTTTAGCGAATCGGAGACAAGGTTCTTACATTTTTTTAAAGAATTTTTAACCTCTGATATCATTCTCGGTAATGGATTTCTTATTACCTTTTCATAAGGGCCAGATTCGATAAGATTCTATAGGAAGGACACAGTAACAGATAGATATATTCCTAATGATTCATTTCATTGCAAACAACATAAATTAGCCTCATTACATTTTTTAGTTCATCGTTTGGTCACTTTCCCTCTGAATAGAGTAAACTTTAATAAAGAAAGAAATCGAATTAGAAATATAACTAGAGTTAATGGTTATGACGATGACTTAGTAAATAAGCTAATAAATAGACATAAGTTTACGTTTAATATTCAGAATTCCACCTTTTTTACACGCGAAGAAAATAACACCAAATATGTCTCCATACCATATAATCCGAAATATAGCAAGGGACTCGATAAGGTATTTAATAAGGTAGGCCTCACCTTAGTCCATAAGTTATCAGACAATCTGAGGAATATCTTAGGAAATCCCAAAGATAAGATTCCTAATTGTGAGAAAAGTGGAATTTATGAAATTAGTTATAATGATTGTGACAAAAAGTATGTTGGGCAAACTAAAAGGTCAATTAAAACAAGATTTAAAGAACACTTAGCACACTTAAAATACAATAGAACAGAAAAGTCTAGCATTGCCGAACATGAACTTGAAGCTGATCATATTGTAACATTAGATAATCTAAGATTAATTAAAAATGTATATGATAGGAGATTATTGAACGCATACGAAAGTATGGAAATCATAAAATGTAAAAGTAGTTTAAATAAAGACAAAAGGCCTATTCCTTATAGTCCCCTCTACTAGTTACTTGACCGGAACTGATGGCCTTGCCTATGTCATTAGTTCCGCTTGAGTAATTCAAGAGTTAGGCTAAGTATAAATAGGGTAGATTTGTAGTTTAGCTTTAGTCAATCATCGCTCCTGATGAAGCTAACATGGTTAGCGAAACGCGCGTCGAGTGCAAAAATAAAGTGTTTGGTGTAGTGGTGATATATACTGAGTAGTATCATTGTGCCAAAGATTCCACATTCCCAACTTAATAAACTTTATAGATATCTGAATTGAAGCGTCCGTTACTTTGTGACTGTATATTATCATTATCAATAAATAAACAACTGGCCAAGTGCAAGTCGAACTTGCACTTGTGACCATGAAATTTTTTTTTTTGTATACCAGATAAATTTAAAGGCACTCGTGATCATTTTCATTTAATATACATAGACCAGGAGAGCGACCCGAAATTTTGACCTGTTGACTAAGTGTCTGCCTAGTTGTTCATTCTATTGGACCGGCAGAGAGAGAGTCATTTGTTAAAAGCCAGAATACTCGCTACCTGGACCATATCTGTAGGGGTCCAAGATACTCGCCTCTCCGATTGTTGATGGAGGGTAAAATTGAAGGGAAGAGAGATCCAGGACGCCGAAAATGTTCCTGGCTCACAAATATACGAAACTAAACAGGCCTGGATACACATATTTTATTGCCCAGGATAGAGAAGAATTTGCATTGATTACAGCTCAACTACAGTAACGGAGATTGCACTATAAGAAGCATATAAAGCCATCTCCAGCTTATATTTGAATGGCTTTCAGCCTAAATAATTTTTCCCTAGTTTGTAAAATTTCCTTTTTATTAATATCTTGGTATACATGCTTTTTGTCTCTCTAAATAATGGTTAGATTGAGACCTACAAAGGTGTTCTTTACACATAACTTCAAAGTTCCTACCAAATATGACTTATATAATAGCTGTTGCATTCAGAACAATCCAACTTATAATCTCCTGATTTCTTTAACATTAAAAAATAAGTTTATTTTATAATGTTAAAGATAAGACACTAAAGTTAAAGAAATAAAGAAATTGTAAGGTAGGCAGGAATTTTGAGGTTACAGTCTGTCAGGCAAGAACGTAATCGCTCGTATTCTTGAAAAATGTGTTTCGAGAATATTTTTTGCCATCATCTTTGGTATGCTAACAACTGCGTAATTACCTTAGTAAGTTGTCCAATTGCCTCTTACGTCAATAATTGACTGGCATCTTCGAGACGTGCTTTCGACGGGATTTTCTGCATACTCTGCAAATTTTGCGAATCTTGCTAGACCACTAAGTCAAAGTCCTTAGAGTCTTTCCTCTGAGCTCTCTCTTTACAAGGGACCAAAGGTGAGAAACACTCTAGTATCTTATCAAGCGCCCAAACCAACAGCTTCATGACGTCAATTTCTGGTATCCGTGCTTATGTATTTGTACCTTTCTAGTTTTTAATTAATAGCTTTTAATAATGTGGCAACGACTGCAAAACGGTCGTCACGTTGGAAGAAAATTTTAGTGACTTGTTACACAACGTTTTTCATTTATAATTAAATTTTGTACGTAGTATGTAAAAAAAAACTATCAGCAACATTATCTTCTACGCAATAAATGAACTGTTAAAATCTAGAATATTGACAGGTCCAATGGAGATCGATCACTGCTTGAGGCAGTGTTTCATTGAAAAAAGTCTATGACATGCGGAACAAAATTTTACAGTGAAGTAGCATCGGGAGAGGAACAATTTATTAGCCTCAGTAATTTTAGCAATCATTTGATATTTACATGAAGTTAACATAACTGTTAGTTAACTTCACATTTTATACAAAAATTAAGTAAAAACAGAAAGTGCTACTAAGAATCTGACGACGATTAAACTCGGGTTTTTTTTGAGCTTGCTAATTATATAAAAACAATTTGAGATAACCACAATATAATACTTTATTATTGACTGCAGGAAAATTTTTAGCGAAATTCCTGCAACGAGTGCTATGTGCAAAAATTCTCTTTTTAATTTTCAAACGTTTAGGGACGAATGGTACTCTATTCATGGATCAGTATTCATTTATTAACAACTTGTTTGTGTATCTGGGTGATCATTTGCAAATGATAAAGTTTCAAGATTTTAATTCTACTAATATCTTCTTGGTGAGACCCTTTTTTATGGGCACGATATACGCATCCTCAGAGGTCTTTCCTCCGAGCTTTCTCTTTACAATAGACCCAACGTTTTCAATAGGGTTGGCGTCCGGCGATTGTGAGGGCCACTCCAGTATCTTATCGTGGGCTCAAGCGAGCCACTTCGTGACATGATTTTCACCCAGCAAAAGGTTTCTTCAACATGCTTCGGAATTTGACATCATGAGCACGAGGATGTTTACCGTTCCTTGCCTCAGCGTCAATTTCGAGTCCCGTGAAAACAAAGGCACGATTCGTTTTTCGAGTTTCGGAGTGACTTTGCATACCGAGCCACGTTTTGATAAGTCGTCGACATTTTTTAGAATCGGATCTACCAAAAATGAATTATCGCAGACAAGTTCTTATTTGACAGACTGTACGTTGATCCAGCAATATTAAGAGTCCACTTATTTTAAAAGATGTTCGATAGCTTTTCCATAACTTCCACTTCTTGGTTGACTTGCTTGCTGTCAGTAGCACCACTCACAGCAAGTGGCTAAATTATTAAGTAGGAAACTACGGAAGTTGAAAAACCTAAAATGTCTCAGATTAAGGCATTAACTTTCACGTCTTGGTCTCTAAACTCCGTGTGTTTGCTAATTCCCAATTTTGAGGAAGGCCAACAATCAGCATCCCCAATAATTGTCCTATTGATTTGATATTATAGGTGTCACTACATTACCTTCCGGTTCCATATATTCTAATATATACGAGGCTGGTTTGAAAAGTCCGTGCAAAAATAAAAACTACTTAAAGAGTTGATTGAGTGGTCCGTTACTTTGTGACAGTACATTTTAACAATAAAACTACTTAATTACTTTGTTAACTGTCACTAAATATATTTGTATAGATTTTACAATTGCGTATTTGTATAGATTTTACAATCGCGTTATCGCGATTTCGTAGTACAACTACATTGTCAAACGCTTAACTAAGACTAAAACAGATTTTTTATTTTATGTTTATATGATGAACAGATGTGGGTCTATTATATTTTAAAAAAGTTTGAACAAAAGAGAATTTGCTACGTCTAATTGACTATTCAGTAAATTTATATTATGGTCCTTTGAATGTCTGTAAATTTCTATAGATTCTAAGAAGTTGAGTTTTGACCCTTTAGGTGCCATATGGAGTATTTGTAAACAATCGATATTGGGAAAAGTATGGCCTGTTTCTAAGAAGTGTTTAGCAAAGTGTGATTTTTCATTTTTAGCTAAAAAATGAAAAAAAAAAAAAAAAAAAAAAATGAAAAATCACACTTTGCTAAACACTTCTTAGAAACAGGCCATACTTTTCCCAATATCGATTGTTTACAAATACTCCATATGGCACCTAAAGAGTCAAAACTCAACTTCTTAGAATCTATAGAAATTTACAGACATTCAAAGGACCATAACATAAATTTACTGAATAGTCAATTAGACGTAGCAAATTCTCTTTTGTTCAAACTTTTTTAAAATATAATAGACCCACATCTGTTCATCATATAAACATAAAATACCAAAAATCTGTTTTAGTCTTAGTTAAGCGTTTGACAATGTAGTTGTACTACGAAATCGTGATAACGCAATTGTAAAATCTATACAAATATGCAATTGTAAAATCTATACAAATATATTTAGTGACAGTTAACAAAGTAATTAAGTAGTTTTATTGTTAAAAACTACTTATGTGTTTGGGGTAAACCTTTTTTATTTTTCGACATAGTCTCCTTTTAGGCTTATACACTTCGTCCGACGATGTTCTAGTTTGTTGATCCCTTCCGAATAATAGGATTTGTCCAAGTCGGCAAAATATCCATTAGTGTCTGCAATCACCTCCTCGTTTGAATAAAATCTTTGTCCCGCCAGTCATTTCTTCAAATTGGGGAACAAATAGTAGTCCGAGGGAGCCAAGTCTGGAGAATAGGGGGGATGTGAAACGAGTTGGAATCCTATTTCCATTAATTTTGCGACCACAACTGCTGAGGTGTGTGCTGATGCGTTGTCGTGATGGAAAAGGACTTTCTTGTGGGCCAATCGCGGGCGTTTTTCTTGCAGCTCGGTTTTCAAACGGTCCAATAACGATGAATAATATTCACCTGTAATAGTTTTAAACCCTTTTCCAGAAAGTCGATGAGGATTATCCCTTGCGAATCCCAAAAGACAGTCGCCATAACCTTTCCGGCCGAAGGAACGGTCTTCGCCTTTTTTGGTGCAGATTCCCCCTTGGTAACCCATTGTTTAGATTGTTGTTTGGTCTCAGGAGTATACTAATGTATCCATGTTTCATCCACAGTGACGAAACGACGCTTAAAGTCCTCCGGATTCTTCTGGAACAGCTGCAAACCATCCTTGCAACACTTCACACGATTCCGTTTTTGGTCAAGCGTGAGCAATCGCGGCACCCATCTTGCGGATAGCTTTCTCATGTCCAAATGTTTATGCAAAATATTATGTACCCATTCAGTCGAGATGCCCACAGCACTAGCAATCTCACGCACCTTAACTCTTCTGTCATCCATCACCATATCATGGATTTGATCAATGATTTCTGGAGTCGTAACCTCCACAGGCCGTCCAGAACGTTCATCGTCACTTGTGCCCATATGGCCAGTCCGAAAATTTTGAAACCACTTATAAACTGTTCTAATCGAAGGTGCAGAGTCACCATAATGTTTATCAAGCTTCTCTTTAGTCTCCTGAGGCGTTTTGCCTTTCATAAAGTAATGTTTAATCACCACACGAAATTCTTTTTCGTCCATTTCTTGAAAATCACTCGACTTCCTTGATTCACACGAATGCCAAACACAAAGAAATAGGCCAATATGGCTGAAACTTGGTGTGCGTTCATTCAAGAGATGCTACTAACTAAACATGTCCTCGATACGCGCCGGTGGTGCCATCTCTCGGACTTTGCACGGACTTTTCAAACCAGCCTCGTATTAATTAATTAACAAATTGTAGCTTTAAAAGATAAATGTGTCCATAAAAAAATCATTATTTGTAAAACAGCTATTGCCGTTCTAAACCAGCGCCACTGGCATCATTCAGCACCCCTGGATAGCGGACTCAATGGACTGGAAGACCCGTCCAAAAAGTGTGAATCAGACTCGGTTCATCTGCAAGTCAGATAACCTCCTTGAGAACGTAGAGGACCATCGAGAAAGACGCCGGCACGTTTGCTGTGTCGGTAGGGTGGAAAAAACGGCATGTGTGTGTATACGCGTTAAGTAATTTTAAGGGTAATGTTATGTAAAGAAGTAAATAGCTCATGTGCTTACTTTTAGGTCGGCCTTTTATCGAGGAACCACTTTTTTTTTAATTTTAGTTATTTTTGGTTGAGGTTTTAACCAAATAAAAAGTTCGAATCTAAAGTTTCTGCTATTTATTAACAAACATCTAAGCAGCAAACAAAAATTATTATTATTCAAGGGGTTACATATACCTGGGCGCTGCAAAAAGTATGTATATTAAAAAAAATATATATTTTAAAGGTTATTAACTGAATAATACAAAAGTGAGTCTCCTTGTCTAATACCAGTTGTTACCTCTATGGGTTCAGTTAACTCCGAATTTACTCTCGCTTCTATTTTATTTCTTCTGTAAATGTTCTCAATTAGTTTTATTATATCCAATGGAATATTCTTGTCATAAAGTGTGTGCACTACGTCTTGCAGCTGTATACTATCAAATGCTTTTACCAAATCTATAAAGCATAAGAACGCTGGTCTGTTATACTTAATTGACTTTTCGGTAATTTGTCTGACTACAAATACTGCGTCGTTGCAGGATCTTCCGCTCCTGAATCCTTGTTGTTCTTCGGAGAGCTGTATAAGTAGAGTTATTTTATTGGTAACAATTTTTGTCGTCAGTTTTAAAGTTATGCACAAGAGGTTAATTCCTCGATAACACAGGTCAACATTTGATCTAAAAAAAAAACACTCGGAGCGGTATGGTCCTTATGGGGTTTTTGGGGCAGCTGATTACGATGAGCGGGTTGGTTAACCTTCATCACATCAGATTCAAGGTCATTTGAAGGTCAAATAGAGAAAAAACCCGTAGGAAAAATCTGAAAAATTTCATGCGTATGTTTTTGAGGTCCCTGAGTCCGAATCCGTAGTTTGTTTGACCTTACGCCTTTTCCCAGAGGTCATTTGAAGGTCATATAGAGAAAAAATCGTGGAAAAAATCTGAAAAAATTCATGCGTATGTTTTTGAGGTCCCTGAGTCCGAACCCGTAGTTTATTTGACTCAAGCCGCTTCTCAGAGGTCATTATAGGTCATTTTCATCATCAGTTTATGTTTATTTGAAAAATATGTATGGTCATTACATTTACGTTAATATATCACAATCAAAAATGTCTTTTATGCTGCTCGGTCATTACAAGGGAATTAATATGTGACATATAAGCTAAATAATGGCAGGTAGTCTGATGCAAGCAAATGTTTTAATACTGTTTAAAGGTACTTATTAGTGAAACTTAAAATATTGTTCATATCAAAAATATACAAATATTTTGACTAGTTTTGTGACTGAGAAATAGACTTTTAAAATCTAAAAAAAAAAATTGACCTAATTTTTGTACTCTCGATGTTCGTTCCATATATCTAGTAAATTTAAAGTCCAGCCCGACTGTGTTTCTTGAGGTATAAATGAAACATTGTGCGCTATGTTATGTTTAAATTTCATTTTATAATATATAATTCCCAATACATTTCAAATTAATAATTTTAATGTCGAACAACCTTGTTATCAAGTAACCCTTAATCTGTATACTTCAATACTTAATCCTTGTCGACAAAGAAACTCTAATACCCAATACCTTTGAACCCAATAACTTACTTGTACAGTAATCCTTATATCTACTTATACTCTCATATTGTCTTATATAATACCTCAATGCGTAAGTTAACTACTAAACGAATCAAGGTGTGAATGGAGAAAATAAAGTTTCAGACTCATTAAACACCCCATTTCTTTATAATTTTGTACTAAATTTCCAACAATATTTTTGTAATTAGGGTCTTTATGATTTCCAAGAAATTTAGTCGTCACCTCTCTAAAACTTTGCCATGCTGCTTTTTCTTTGGCATTCATTTTCCTCTCAAATGCATCATTTTTTAGGAGGTCTCTTATTTGTGGTCCAGTAAATATGCCCTCTTTTATTTTAGCTTCAGAAAGATTAGGTAGCACTTTAAAAATATGCATGAAAGCAGGACTTTCGTTTCGGCTCATGGCCTTGACAAGTTGGTTTGCAATACCTAGTTTGATATGCAAAGGTGGAAGTAGGACCTTATTGGTTGATATCAAACTTGGACCTATGATGTTTTTTTCACCTGAAATTAATTCTTGTCTCAACGGCCAGTCTTTCCTCACATAATGCTCATCTCGAGCCCGACTATTCCACTCACAAATAAAGCACGGATAAGAAGTGTTTCCAGATTGCTGTCCTAGTAATATTGTAAATATCTTTAAGTCCCCACAAAGTTCCCACTGGTTTTGATCGTAATTCAATTTTTGCAATAGCAACTCAAAATTATGGTATTCTTCATCTAATACAACAGAATGAGCGACTGGTAAAGGGGCATAAATATTTCCATTATGTAACAAGATAGCTTTTAAGCTTCTTTTTGAAGAATCTATAAACAGTCGCCAATCACTTGCTGTGTATTCTATTCCGTATTCTTGCACTAACCCTTCAATATTAGGGCAATAGACTAGATTATTCATTTTAGTAAAATATTTTTTGAATGGACGTTCTCTCGAACGATAGACAGAAATTTTTGTTCCTGTGGATAGACAATTTTTTTCTTTTAGCCTAGATGCTAAAAGCTCTGATCTATCTTTCGAGAGTCCCAAGTCTCTGCATAGATTACTTAATTCGTTTTGATTAAATGTTTCGGCTTCCGATATATAATTTTCCTCAACATCTGATTCTTCTGTGCTGAAATTTTCTCTTTCTTCGTGTTCGAATGTTTCATCTGGCATATCTTCATCAGTTACCATTTCTTGTCCCAATTCATTAATTTCCATGATATGATCAGAATTTGTTTCAATAAGAACTGGTAAAGTCACAGATGTTACACGTGCATATGAAATAGAATCCTTATTCTTTCGGTTGTACCCTTTCAAGTTTGTTAAGCAGAAGTAACAGTCGGTGGTATGGTCTGTTGGGGGTCTCCATATCATTGGCCGAGAAAATACCTGGTTGTTAATTCTATATAGAACATTGCGGCATTTATGACATATAGATTTTGGTGTGTAAGAGTTATCCAATGAGCTTGTATCAATATGATAAATTTGGTGATATTTTACTTTTAACGAATCTGAAAACATGAATTTCTTTTGTGGAATATACTCCCCACAAACAACACAAAAATTGTCGAGTTTAATGGAACATGACGAATTTCTTGTAGCATCTGACTCTACAGAGGCCAAGTTTCCCACCAATGCAGAGCTACGGTCGCGTGATGACGACGCCTGCGGGTCCGCTTTCCCACCCTGACCAGCCGCCGATTCTTGGTTTCCGGGACCCTGTCTTGTAATTTTTTTAGGAGTAGTTGCCATGACGGCATAAACGCCGTAACCCAGGGACTTCGCCGGATAGTGAGACAATTCCGTTGCCTACCGTCACCACGTGGAGGTGCCCTGGGTGCAACTACACCTTAATACTGGAGTTTAAAGCGAAACTGAGCTCAATTTATAAAAAAGAAGAGAATAAATAATTTCGCGAGGAATGAAAAAGCATTTTATTGTCAAAGTAAAACTCCAAATATATACAAAGATACTTAAAATGACCACCGTATATCTTTTGAGCATAAGATCATGCAGGATTTGAACTGAATGATCTGAAAAAATAATAGATGAATTTTTTTCAGATTTTTTCCACGATTTTTTCTCTATTTGACCTTCAAATGACCTTCAAATGACCTCTGGGAAAAGGCGTAAGGTCAAACAAACTACGGATTCGGACTCAGGGACCTCAAAAACATACGCATGAATTTTTTCAGATTTTTCCTACGGTTTTTTTTTTTCTCTATTTGACCTTCAAATGACCTTGAATTTAATGTGATGAAGGTTAACCAACCCGCTCATCGTAATCAGCGACCCCAAAAATCCTGTAAGGACCATACCGCTCCGAGTGTTTTTTTTTAGATCAAATGTGGACCTGTGTAATTATCCGGATCGGTTTTTTCTCCTTTTTTAAAAAGTGGTATCATTATGCTTGTTCTCCATTCTTCTGGTATTCGCGATCCCTCTATTATTTTGTTTATCAGCTTTGTCAATTCTTTAGTCAGTTTCACTCATCCGTACGTTAATAGTTTATTTTGTATTTCGTCCTTACCCGCTGATTTTCGTTTTTTTAATTTTTTTAGAGCTTCTTTCACCTGTCTATAATCTATTTCTGATGTTTCGTTAATTAGTATTTCTGGTATTTTGGGTGCTAGATTTTCTGTTATATTATAAAGTTGCCTTATATAATTTATCCATGTATCTTTTTCGAGGTATCTTACTTCTATTAATTCTTTCATTTCCTTTCGCTGTTCACGTATCATTCTCCAAATCTCATTTTGCATACCATGAAAGTCATGTTCCATTTCTTTAGAGAATTTTTCCCAGTGTTTTATTTTCTTTTTTCTCACCAGTGCGTTTGTTTCATTGCGGACTGTCTTATATTCTTCATATGTTTCTCTGGTTTTTCTTAATTTATATTTAAGATAGGTTTTTTTTTTTGGCATTTTAATTTCACGTCCTCGCGGAACCAAGGTATATTATTCGGTCTTCTTGATATTCTGTTTATTTTATGTTCCCTGAGTGCTTCCTTGGCTGCGTTTATAATGTTATCCTTGATCTTTCTGCAACTGTCTTCTATGTCCTCTTTCTGTACCACTGGGTTTTTATTTATTTCGTTCTCCAATCTTGTCTGGTAGAGATTTTTTATTGATTCGTCTTGTAGACTTTCTGTCCTTGTCTTTTTTCTTAAACTGTTAGGCTTGTTTTGTGAGTTCTCTTTATTGTCATTCTGATTTTTCCCAATACAAGACTGTGATCACTTCCTACATCTGCAGAACATAAACATCTTATGTCTAATATTTGTGTAAAAGGAATTTCTCTATTTGTTAGAATGTAATCTATGATTGATCTATCTCCTCTCGTATTCTGAAATGTCTATTTATGTTGTTCTTTATGTTTAAAGAAGGTGTTATTTATTCGGAACTCATTTTGTGCGGAAAAGTTTATCAAAAATTCTCCATTCTCATTCGTCACATTTTTATTGAACCTCTTTTTCACTCCCGGTACTATCATGTTCCCTACTTCATGCATTAAAGTACCCCATTATGATAATTATTTCTCTTTTTGGGACTGCATCAATTGTCTCTTGTAGTTTCTCGTAGAATTTTGTTCTCTCGTTTTCCGGTTTGCAGTTTTCTGGACTATATATTCCAATGATGTTAATTTTTTAATTATATGTATATTGAAACTTGAGGTGTAATAATGATATATGTACAAGAATTTTTGTAATTTACTGTATGCCCGTTAAAATCATGCAAACAAAAATTTCGTTTTAAGTTTTACAAAATTATAAAGCAACAAAAATTAAAACTATTAGTATCATCGGAAGGCTGAAAGTCTCCTCTTCAAAAACACTCTGAAAATAAGTAATATCGATTTACTTTCAAGTTTTTAATAAATTCTCACGCTAATAAAAAAATCTTGAAAAAATTTTACTTACTTAATCCTTATGCCTTTCTACCCCTTTTATTAGGAATGTAAGGCCTGTGGAATTAAGTTATTCTATATTTGTCTTTTCCATATTTCCTACTATATCCTTTCATTCTGTTTTTAATTGCCTATTGCCTCTTTTATTCCTTCTGTATTAGTTTCTTCTTTACAGTATTCCCTCCATATTTTCATAATTTTGTCCTCTTCTTTTATGACCTTTCGTTCTATTTTTTTGCATCTATTTCCTTTTCCTTTCTGTTTCTGTGATTCCTACATAGTGTATTTGTTGTTCTTCTGTCAGTTCATCCTCTTTTCCGTTTATACCCCTATTATTCCGTGTTCTCAAACTAATAACTCGATAATTATTTCCCATTTCTTTCTTCCTATCTATATCCTTGATTATCTTCTTATTTGTTTTCCTTTTACTAGTCCTCTCTTCCGTATCCTTTATCTTTGCCAGGGTCGTCGTTATGTAAATTCTCTCTCTTAGATTTCTCAGTTTGTTTTTAATTTTCATTACAACTTCTGTATCTCCCATGTTTCCAAGTGCTATCTTGTATATAGTCGCTCCTATTTTTATCACATCTTTAATCTGTACTTTTGTGTCCATACTCCTCTCCATAAAATGTTCTACACCCATTTTCATATCTGGTTGGCTATTCGGTTTGTCACTCCCGATATTACAATATTATTCCTTACGTTGTCTTTTTCAAGTCTACTCATTTTCATATCCATACTTCTCATGTTTTTTCTAATTATTTTATTTTCCTCTTTCAATACTTTATTCCCCTTTCTTACTTCCTTCAACTCTTGTTGGTATCTCTACTGATCTTCTTTTATATCCTTTATATCTGACATTAGCTCTCTGATCATTTCTATCAAATTGTCTATCTTGCCTACTCTTTCGTTTTTCTCTTTCTGTGGTGTTCTTATCAGCTTTTTATTTTTCTTGAATAATCCCGTTGGCTCTTCTTTTTCTTCGACTCTTCCTCTTTTCGAGTCCCCTGATGTATAATCATCGGTATCCGTGTGTTCCTCGTATATTCCATTTTCAAACACGGGAGAAAAAGAAAAAAAACTGTTGTTTATACTTCTTATAACCGTAAACAGTAAAATGATCAAGGTCGTCACTTATAGTTTCGTTAGCTTCATACAATTTCACAGAATTATTCTCATAAACCTCCAATTTTTTTACTTATTGTCTTAATTCTAACACTACACTCTGCTTTATTTCTAGTCCTTCTCGTTTGCAATCGACAAAATAATTGAATAGATCGAAACACGAAAAAATCTATATACTATTTTTTTGTAAAATTTCCCGCTCTTTCACATGCTATTAGTTTTTCGACATATTTTTGTTTCGAGATATTACGGAATTTTTGATTTTATTTTGGATTTTTTTTCCGCCAATGCAGGTCCCAAGCCCGGATGAAAAAGGAGGAGAGTTGGAGCGGAGGGTTAGCAATCCACCACCTATAAAACCTAAAACCGCTAAACCTCCCAACGAAAAGCCTCGGAAACGGACGGAAAAACAACTACAACGACAAAAGCAACGAAAAAGGACAATGATTATCAAAACTTCGAATGTTCAAAGACTCGCAAACAAAACCTCACAAATAATAAAGAGTTTAAACCAAATTAAAGCGGACATAATTATTCTATCGAAGAAGAAAGGCCACGGACAACAACAGTTCGGCGACTACCCGCTGATATGGACTGGAGTAAATAAGAACGAAAGGGCCAAAGCAGGAGTAGCAACACTAATAAAAACGAAATATTATAAATGCATAAATAACATCGAATATGTAACCGAAAGATGTCTGACAATAAAATTGTTACTACTCGGAAGGGAGACCACAATAATAGCACTACACTCCAAATTAAAACACACTTTTATAATGACCTACAAAAACAAATACAAATATCCCCAAGGAGAGAACATCTAATAATAGTAGGAGACCTAAATGCTAGAACTGGAAATAGAGTTAACGACCAAGTAGTTGGTCCATATGGAGAAGATACAACCAATGATAGCGGAGAGCATTTAATTGAACACAACAAATATAAAAAAAAGATACATATGTATACAAGGGAAAGGCCAGCATTAAATCAAAAATCAATAATAGATTATGTCATTACAAAACAAGATACAACTCTAAAGATCCAGGATACTAGAGTAAAAAGAGGTCCTAACTGCAGTTCCGCCCACTACATTGTAATAAGCAAAATATATTTCCCATTTACGAATATCCAAAAAACATTCAAGCACACCCATACCAACCAAAAGAACTAGGAAACGAAACGGTTTCAATTACATCTACTATACCAAGAATCAACAAGAAACCTATATATACAAAGATTAGAACAACAATTGAGAATTAAACCTGAAACTACAAATATAGAAGAAGAACATCAAAGAATAACTCAAGCTATGATAAAGACAGCGGAAGAAGCTCTACGATATGAAGATTCAAAATGAAAAAACAAAAACAAAAATAATACAATATGGGCAACAGAAATTGAAAATGCCATTAATAATTAATAACCAGTCAAGTGCAAGTTGAACTTGCGCAATTAGTGTTCTGTACATTGATTGCTTTTAAAATAAAAAATTTTGTTACGGAGGTATAAAATGATCAGCGACTTCACAAAACACACCCCAAATGAGTTTTCAACAAAATTTGTTCCCAATCTTTACTGAAAATTGATGACCTTGAAATTTTTTTATTTTTTTTATATACCAGATAAATTATTAAAGGTAATGCACTCGTGATAATTTTCGTTCAATCTACACCCCCTGGAGAATATTCCGGAATTTTTTCAAAATTTTTTAATTAGTACTTTTCGAGATAAGGTGGGGGGACAGCGATTTTTCGCGATTTTTTAAAAATAATACAAAGAAAAGTGTGCGCAAGTATTACATTATATATATATATATATATATATATATATTTACTCGTGTTTTCACAAACTTTCATTTGACACCACACTCGATGACCTACTTCCGATTCAGCCCCCAAAACTAACCCCTTAAGTCAAAATTTGTCTTTCAAAACTACACGGCTTTGATGAGGCCATCAATTCCTATATTATTACCAAATTTCAACTATGACAAATAGTTTCTGAGAAACTCGGGTGTGACAGACAGATAGACGGACGGACGAACAGACAGACAGACAGACACCAAAGTGATCTTATAAGTGTTCCGTACGGAACATTAAAAATATCAGTCTCAAGTTGTATTTTTTATAAAGAAAACTAAGTATATTCGGTGAAATTGTGATTATTAGTTTTCATCAAGCAGTTTAATGAAATTTAAATCTAAAAAACCGGTCAAGTGCAAGTTGAACTTGCGCAATTAGTGTTCCGTACGTTGATTGCTTTTCAAATAAAAAAAATTTGTTACAGAGGTATAAAATGATCAGTGACTTCACAAAACACACCCCAAATGAGATTTCAACAAAGTTTGTTTCCAATCTTTACTGAAATCTAATGACCTTGAAATTTTTGTTTTTTTATATACCAGATAAATTATTAAAGGTAATGCACTCGTGATAATTTTCGTTCAATCTACACCCCGTGGAGAATATTCCAGAATTTTTTCAAAATTTTTTGATAAGTACTTTTCGAGATAAGGCGGGTGGACAGCGATTTTTCGCGATTTTTTAAAATAATACAAAGAAAAGTGCGCGCAAGTATTACATTATATATATTTTTTACTCGTGTTTTCACAAGCTTTCATTTGACACCACACTCGATTACCTAGTAAAAAATTTTTTTTTTTCACTACCGATTTCACCCCCCAAAACTTAACCTTAAGTCAAAATTTAACTTTCAAAACTACATGGCTCTGATGAGGCCACCAATTCCTATATTATTATCAAATTTCAACTTTCTATGACAAATAGTTTCGGAGAAAATCGGGTGTGACAGACGGACAGACAGACGGACGGACAGACACCGAAGTGATCTTATAAGTGTTCCATACGGAACACTAAAAAGGGCAAATTCGACTTGTAGATTTTTCTTTTAAATGTTTTAAAAAGAAGCTTTTAAATGAAATACGATGTTTAATTCTTTATAATCAAATTAAGAGCACTTACAAGTCGGGAGCTGGTATTTGAGCCGACGACAAATGAGACGGTCACTACAGGCGGTAGGACACCGCTTCGACATCATAAATCCCTATTAATGCTCTGATGTCTGCCTCATCAACCTAAATGGATTATTTTAGTCTTTTACTTGTTATTCTTCACAGGAGTAAAATATTTTAGTTTTCGCCCAACCTATTATCATCACCTTATTTTTACTGTAAAAATGCATATAAGAAAAATCAAAATGACGTATATTACCAGGTGGACAAGTAGGGAATGCGGATTTCAGACAACAGATGGTGCACCAATGCAGTTTGTGCTATAAAGATTTGACACTGCGCCATTTTGTTGTGTCATCAACAAGTGTCAGACGCGCACGAGTGATAAATTGGAAAAGTGTGTGCATAGTGTTATGTTGTTGTGTTCAATATGTCGAAATTTATACCGAACAAAGAGCATTCGCGGACAGCATTAATTTTTGGTTTTCATTTGAAGAAAACTGCTGTTAAAACCATACCGATTACTTCCAGAAGCTTATGGTGAACATGCTCCATCGCAAGATACGTGTGAATGATGGTTTGGGCCTTTCAAAAGTGGTGACTTTGATGTTGCAGACAAGGAACGTGGAAAAAACCGCCAAAAAAATATGAAGATGTAGAATTGCAAGCATTGTTGGACGAAGATGATTTGCAAACACAAAAACAACTCGCCGAGCAATTGGGCGTTAGTCAACAAGCTGTTTCTAATCGGCTACGAGAGATGGGAAAGATTCAGAAGACCGGTAGATGGGTACCACATGAGTTGAACGACAGGCAAATGGAAAAGCGCAAAAACACGTGTGACGTTTTGCTCGCTCGGTACAAAAGGAAGTCGTTTTTGCATCGTATAGTTACAGGGGTTGAAAAGTGGATTTATTTTGAGAATCCCAAGCCCAAAAAATCATGGGTAGACCTAGGTGCACCATCCACATCGACCGCAAGACCGAATCGCTTTGGCAGAAAGACGATGCTCTGTGTTTGGTGGGACCAGAGGGGCGTGGTCTATAATGAGCTGTTAGAACCTGGGGAAATGCTTAATACTAAACGTTACAACAATGGACCGATTTGAACCGTTCGCTACTTGAAAAAAGGCCAGAATACTGAAAGAGGCAACACAAAGTCATTTTTCTTCATGACAATGCCCCATCACATACGGCAAAACCAGTTCGCGACACCTTGGAAGCACTCAGCTGGAAAGTTCTACCCCATGCGGCTTACTCATCAGACTTGGGTCCTTTTTACTGGTGTGGTATTCACAAATTGCCCGAAAGATGGGAAAAATGTGTAACAAGCGATGGAGCATACTTTGAATAAAGCACTTTTTATCATTCTACCGAATTTAACATGTTTTTTTAGAAAAAAAATTCGCATTTCATACTTGTACACCTGGTACTCTGGACTTACTATCAAAAGAACTAAAAATTTATTTCCTTTGAAATACTTCTTAACACTTTTAATAATAAGAATAATAAGACTTTTCTTTGAGAATTGAAAGAAATCTTTGTAAATGAAGGTCACTGGAAATTTTTAAATAACTTACATTTGAACATAAGAAAATATTTGTAACAAGGGGTACAATCATCGATCGTCGCTGGGTACATTGCCTTCGTGATCGTTGTCTTATTAATCTGTATTAAATTGTCTTTCCAAAGAAAAAAAGTCTATCAATATTAAATTGGGGCTACGTAGCGTGGTGACTTATGTTACCTTTCTACTATCGTCTAGTTATCTAGTTATTATCATGTGGTAGCATCTTGTCTGTGTGAACGGCTTGCTCTTCCGTAAGAGAGAGTGGATCCCAGCTATTTAAAATACTACTGAGTATGTTTTTTTTTTTTTAAATTATTTGTGTATCATCTATTAAATAGTTACTAATTGATCTTGATTGGCTTAAGTCTGTGTTCATACCATTACCTAAAAAGACAAATGCGAACAGATGTGAACAGTATCGTTTTATAAGCCACGCCTTGAAAGTAATGCTTAAGATCATTCACCATAGAATACGCAATAAATGCGAACAAGATGTTAGCGAAGAGCAATTCGGATTTAGACTAGGATTTGGAACTCGAGAAGCACTTTTCGGGCTGAGTGTACTTTTACAGAAATGTAGAGATCAAAGGAAGGACATTTACTTGTGTTTTATCGACTACCAAAAGCATTTGATCGAGTCAAGCATCTACAATTAATACAAATGGTTCAAAATATGAGCCTTGACGAAAATGACATCAGATTCATTACTCGCCTATATTGGGATTAGGTGGCGACAATGTGAGTAAATAGCAGAGAGATTGAGGAAATAGGAATAAAAAGAGGTGTTCGTCAGGGATGTGTTCTTTCTCTCGCTCCTGTTTAATCTATGCTCTGAGCACATATTCCAGAAGGCCTTAGAAAAATGCCACAGATGGTATCAAAGTTAATGGCAAAATCATTAACAACCTAAGGTACGCTGATGATACCGTTATTATAGCAGACACAGCGGATGGACTTCAGCGTCTTGTGAAAAAAATATGTAGGGAAGGCGATATTTTAGGCATGAAAGTGAACGTTAATAACATGAAAGTTATGGTCATTTCAAAAAACACCCGGGTTGCAAACAGATATTCGTGTTTACGATCATAGATAGAACATGTAAGCAAATTTACGAGGCTGGTTTGAAAAGTCCGTGCAAAAATAAAAACTACTTATGTGTTTGGGGTAAACCTTTTTTATTTTTCGACATAGTCTCCTTTTAGGCTTATACACTTCGTCCAACGATGTTCTAGTTTGTTGATCCCTTCCGAATAATAGGATTTGTCCAAGTCTGCAAAATATCCATTAGTGTCTGCAATCACCTCCTCGTTTGAATAAAATCTTGGACCCGCCAGCCATTTCTTCAAATTGGGGAACAAATAGTAGTCCGAGGGAGCCAAGTCTGGAAAATAGGGGGGATGTGAAACGAGTTGGAATCCTATTTCCATTAATTTTGTGACCACAACTGCTGAGGTGTGTGCTGGTGCGTTGTCGTGATGGAAAAGGACTTTCTTGTGGGCCAATCGCAGGCGTTTTTCTTGCAGCTTGGTTTTCAAACGGTCTGATAACGATGAATAATATTCACCTGTAATAATTTTACCCTTTTCCAGATAGTCGATGAGGATTATCCCTTGCGAATCCCAAAAGACCTTTTCGGCCGAAGGAACGGTCTTCGCCTTTTTTGGTGCAGATTCTCCCTTGGGAACCCATTGTTTAGATTGTTGTTTGGTGTCAGGAGTATAGTAATGTATCCATGTTTCATCCGCAGTGACGAAACGACGCTTAAAGTCCTCCGGATTCTTCTGGAACAGCTGCAAACCATCCTTGCAACACTTCACACGATTCCGTTTTTGGTCAAGCGTGAGCAATCGCGGCACCCATCTTGCGGATAGCTTTCTCATGTCCAAATGTTTATGCAAAATACTATGTACCCGTTCAGTCGAGTTGCCCACAGCACTAGCAATCTTACGCACCTTAACTCTTCTGTCATCCATCACCATATCATGGATTTGATCAATGATTTCTGGAGTCGTAACCTCCACAGGCCGTCCAGAACGTTCAGCGTCACTTGTGTCCATATGGCCAGTCCGAAAATTTTGAAACCACTTATAAACTGTTCTAATCGAAGGTGCAGAGTCACCATAATGTTTATCAAGCTTCTCTTTAGTCTCCTGAGGCGTTTTGCCTTTCATAAAGTAATGTTTAATCACCACACAAAATTCTTTTTCGTCCATTTCTTGAAAATCACTCGACTTCCTTGATTCACACGAATGCCAAACACAAAGAAATAGACCAATATGGCTGAAACTTGGTGTGCGTTCATTCAAGAGATGCTACTAACTAAACATGACCTCGATACGCGCCGGTGGTGCCATCTCTCGGACTTTGCACGGACTTTTCAAACCAGCCTCGTAAATACCTAGTGTGTTGGGTAACTAATGATTTGAATTCTAAAGTTGAGGTACGAGTTCGCATTGAAATGGCTAGAGCGGCTTTTCTCAAAATAAGACACAGACTCAACCCTTTCTTTGGATACCCGTTATCATTTCGTAAAGGTCTATATATATCCAGAGCTCTTATACGGAGTTGAGGCCTGGATCTTGGGAGTACAATTAATGAATCTTCTGGAGTCTTTCAAATTATGGGTCATGCGCAGAATATTGAAGATCTCTTGGACAGAGCGTCTTACTAATGAAGATGTACTTCGTCGAACGGGTAGAGAAAGAGAATTCTTGTCATTTATTAAAAGACAAAAAACTCGTTACTTAGGGCATATTTATAGGGGTCCACGTCACTGACTGCTCCGGTTGTTGATGGAAGGGGAGATTGAAGGGAAAAGAGGTGTGGCGTCGAAAATGTTTCTGGCTGAAAAATATAAGGGATCGGACAGGTCTGGATACCAACACTTTATTAAGAATTTCCCAGGATAGGGAAGAATTCGCTGTGATTACAGCCCAACTTCAGTAATGAAGATGGCACTATAAGAAGAAGAACTGATCTTGTTTAATCTAGAAAAAGAAAACTCTAAATCTCATAAATATTCGTCAACTAAAAAATTGATGTCATCAAATAGTCAGTGAAAGAAAAAGTTGTAGTGAAATTAAAACAATAATTTATTCGACTAAAAGTTACAAAATATCAATGCTTCCTCAATAAAGGCATATAATTACAAGAGAATGTCGGTCTGTCTCTACTTGGAAGCAAGATAGATATAAGTCAGAAGAAAAAGCACTCGCTTTGGTGAATATTTATGAAAAAAAAACTGTGAAAGCTCTAGTTTTAAAAAGTCAATTCCTATTCGAATGTTTTACAATTTTATATATTTTTTATCAATATTATAATCTAAAGAAAGATATGCCCTTTCTATCAAGTCAAATTTACAAGTAAATGTAAAGTATGAAAACTATTTAATTTTGCTGTGTATTGGTTATAAACAGATAAAACAGTTAAGTAATAGTACGTAAACATGTAAAGTAAAAGGTGGTAAAAAAACAGGAAGAGAAGAGCTCATGAAGATTCAGTCACAAACCAGATGAGAAAAATGCATTATTGTGAAATAAAACGGTGAAGTAAAATGTGTACTCCCAAATTTGCTAAAAACTGCTATTCGGAAAACTGGTATTCTGAAAAAAACCTGTAAAGAAAATAAAATACTGTATTAAATAATTGATTTCTAGTTTTTTTTTTGATATTTTTACTCTATCGATTTCACAAGGTGATTCAAGAACAAATCGTAGACACTGTGTCGTTTTACCTCCTGAAAAAAAACAAGAACTGAAATTTCTGCACGCAGCAAATAAAAACAAAATAATATAAGAAAGACTCTGGAACTTTTTCAAAAAAAGAGTTTCCCATCCAAAACTGCAAAACAGGTATTAATTTTGTATGCAAAAAGAAAAAAAAAGTGGCCAAAACAAGAACTAGACATTGCTTCGACGCTGGTTTGTTCGAAACTGAAATCGATACCACACAAGTCTATTGTTGACAATAATTCCATATAATCAGAACACAATCAAAAATTCTCTATAAAGTCGTACAGAAATAAAGAAATAAACAAGGTAAAATATTCATAAGAAAACTGATCTATCAATGTTGTAAGTTATAAAAACTCATTACGCCTTATTACGTAACGTAAGTTCCCAACATAGACGTAAGCTTCGAGCTATGAATATTCGACTTTGGCGAAGATGTTGATGGTTCACCGGGCTTCACCGGTCATTTTTTGAGCTTTGGATTATCGTAGCGTATCCATTTCTCGTCACTAGTTACGATACGATGCAAAAAAACCTTTCCAACTGTGCAGTTGTTCACAGGCGAAAACCCGCCTTTCAACGCCTCTCGGTTGTTTCAATTCGTACGGCACCCAAATTCCTAGCTTTTGAATCATTTCCAGTGCATATAAGTGCTTGGAAATGGTGGTGCGATCAACTCTAATTTTAAAGGAAACGCGCATCGATGAAAAGGACATACGAATCATATACAAATTATATTGGTGCCAAACAGCTAAACTCCGTATTCATAATTCAGTGCAAACCGACAGTGTCCGGATAGCTAAAGGAGTGAGACAAGGATCCATACTCTTACCTCTACTTTTTAACATATACGTAGAAAAGATATTCCAAATCACCCTTAGAGGCGATCCGAAAGGAATAAAAATAAATGGCACCCCTATCTACAATTTACGAGATGCGGATGATATAGAAATCATAGCGGAAAACATTTAAGACTGCTGGTAGAAATCATCAATTGAGTTGGGAAGGAATACGATCTCAACATAAACGTAAACAAAACAAGCTAATGATTATCAGCCGACAAAACCATGATAATATAGAACTGTTTATAGACAGGCAACAAATCGAAATGGTCCACAAGTATAAATATCTGGGTACCATACTTAATGATAAATGTGATTGCGATAAAGAAATTAAAACTCGAATATTAATCGCTCGAAAAACTTTCATAAAATTCAATACGTACCTCTTCCATCAAGAGGTTCCCCTAAACTTTTGACTACGAGTAGCAAAATGCTACATCTGGCCAATCCTACTATATGGAACAGAAACCTGGTCGCTTATAATCAAATCGCTTAATAGAATAGAGGCCTTGGAGATGTGGATCCTAAGAAGATTGCTCAAAATATCTTGTACGGACCATATACCTAATGAGATGGAGCGAATACACAAAAACAGCTAATAAGTGTAATCAAGCATCGGAAGGTCTCATATTTAGGACACATAATGAGTGGCCCCAGATACAACTTGCTAAAACCTGTACTCATGGGAAAAATAAAGGGCAGAAGGGGTCCCGGTAGAAAACAACACTCTTGGCTCCGTATTATAAAGGACTGGTGCAACATCTCAGATGCAGTCACACTTTTTAGAAGAGCAGAAGGCACATTCCATCTTATCTAGGTTAAACATATGTATGCCCACACGCTACCTAAGCGTATGGCATTAAAAGAAGAAGAAGATTAATTCCTAATGATTTTGCAAGTTCTTTTTCCATTTGGCTTGGGTCTTCATCGAGTAATGCCTCCAATTCTTCATCTTTAAACTGTTTCGGCTGGCCTGGACGTTCTTTGTCTTCTATGTCGAAATCACCACTTTTAAAGCGTCCAAACCAGTACTCACATATTTTTATCGATGGAATATAATCAGCATAGGCTTCTGACGTAATTCGACACATTCAATGCTCAAAAAAATATATAAAAAGTTCAAATTAAATTAACTCTTAGGCTACTTCGCTTACTGATGAGACCCAAAAGGTCGAAAGCTGCTAACTCCCACCTTTTAACATAACGGTTAAGGTGAAACCATGAGAAGGGTAATCTCCTTAAAAAGCAAAGCACTAATAACCAAAATTCGCAAAGCTGAGAATTCGCAAAATTTCTGCGTTTCAGCCGCGTTTCGGGAACTTGTGCGCTTACCAAGGGAAGCCAGATTCTCTAAAAATCTGTTATTTGTGTTAGCTTGTTTCGACTTCGGTTCGTCTCCTCAGTCAGGGATGTAAAACCCTGAGACAAGTTGGAATTTTCATTTTCTGAGAAGTTGATCTACAGAACATTGATAGGCAAAAGTCAAAAGTCCTGACAAATTTCGTCAAAAGACAAAAACCTGCTTTGATCATTGTAGAATAGGGAGAATGCCAGATGGGGTACAACCGTGTCTCATATTTGCCAAAGGAACAAAGGTTGTACCCGTTCTGGCATTCTCCGCATTCTACAATGATCAAAGCAGGTCTTTTGTCTTTTGACGAAATTTGTCAGGACTTTTGACGATCAATGTTCTGTATATAAAAAGTTATTGAAACTTCCGCAAAATAACATACACTAAAAATTAAAATCTAATGATGGCGCTTCACCATGACTATAGCAACAGTATACCCCGATGCGATATAATACAAGTTACGCCCTCTCTTAGAAATCGCTCAAAATTAATCCACATTCGTTATATTATGTAACACATGGGCTGAAAAGTCCCGGGCCTAACAAAGAAAACACGGTTTTTTTGGTTCAAAATTAGCTTTATTCATCAACGTAATCTCCATCAAGAGCAACGCAATCATTCCAGCGCCGTTCTAACATTTCAATACCACTTTTGTAGAACGATTTATTTTTTGCCTCAAAATAGGCCTCAGTTTCAGCGATAACCTCTTCATTCGTCCGAAATTTCTTACCGGCGAGCATTTTTTTTCAGGTCTGCGAACAGCCAGTAGTCGCTGGGAGCCAAATCTGGCGAATACGGTGGATGTGGGAGCAATTCGAAGTTCAATTCATGTAGTTTTGCCATTGTTTTGATTGACTTGTGACACGGTGCGTTGTCTTGATGAAACAAAATTTTTTTCTTTGCCATATGCGGTCGTTTCTTTGCAATTTCGGCCTTCAAACGCTCCAATAACGCTATATAATATTCACTGTTGATGGTATTTCCTTTCTCAAGATAGTCGATGAATATTACATCACGCACATCCCAAAATACCGAGGCCATAACCTTTCCAGCCGATTGTTGTGCTTTCGGGCGCTTTGGACGAGGTTCACCAGTTGCTGTCCACTCAGACGACGATCGTTTTGATTCCGGAGTGAAGTGATGGATCCATGTTTCATCCATTGTCACATATCGACGCAAAAATTCCGGTTTGTTACGTTTAAACATGGCCAAACACTGCTCAGAATCATCAACACGTTCTTGTTTTTGATCAACAGTGAGCAAACGCGGCACCCACTTTGAACAGAGCTTTCTCATAGTCAAATGCTCATGCAATATAAAGCCAACACGTTCTTTTGATATCTTTACGATGTCAGCTAACTCACGCAACTTCACTTTTCGATCATTCAAAACGATTTTATGGATTTTTTTGATGTTTTCTGGTGTTACCACCTCATTTGGACGTCCACTGCGTTCTGCATCATCGGTGTCTCTACGACCACGTTTGAAGTCAGCAAACCAACGTTTTATTGTTGTTTCTGATGGAGCGGAGTCCCCATAACACTTTTCAAGCCATTGCTTCGCTTGAACGGTATTTTTTCCCATCAAGAAGCAGTGTAAAATTAAAACACGAAATTGTTTTTGATCCATTGTTTTTTTGAAAATAACAAAAGTAGCGTCACACTCTTAGCACAATAACTCACAAACTAATGAATAGAATATCATGAAATTTTAACAGCTGTCTTTTGAAGGTTAGTATTAACTGAAAAAAAAGGTGACTGCAATAAAACTAGCGCCATCTATGTGTTAGGCCCGGGACTTTTCAGCTCATGTGTTATGTATGAATATAATTAAACACACGGCACAAGCTGGTTTCAATTATATCAAAATTAGTAGATATTAATATGCTACATATTATATGTTATTTATAATCTTTTTTTGACATTGTAAATACTACACAATAGTTCTCAGTACAAGCACTTTATGTAACGGACCCCTGAACATCTTTAAATTATTGCTTTTTACTTAAAAATGCAAGGTTTCAAAATGAATTTTATTAATACGAGTACTATTTTTTTAATTTATTATTTTTAGAGTCACGCTATGTGGTCAATAAATCAAAATATAAACTACTCAAATCATTTAAATATCCTTTCTTGTTCAACTACGAAAACTCCTTATTGTAAGTAGTACCGCAACTAACAAATTACTGTCGCGGCTCGCAGTACTCAGCAGGACCCCTCACAAAGATACTCTAATGACAAATAGAACATGGTCCAAAATGCTGCTGGACACCGCTTTGAATCTCGTTTCTAGATATCACGGACAAGATTCTTTTAGGGGTTTTTAGTAGCTGAACTAATTAGGATTTATTCCATTATTAAAACTAATGGTGGTCATTTATTTGGATTTTTCTTCATAATAACAAATTGTATTTGGCACTATCAGTGTACTCAAACGAGTTTTTTTTTATATACCTACTAAACTAAGAGAGAGTAAGCATTAAATTTAGATTGCGTTTTTTAATATCTTGAAATATTCGGTTCTTATTTTTTTAAATACAGTCTGTCAAGTAAGAACGTGTCCACGATAATTCATTTTTGGTAGATAAGATTCTAGTGATTCAACAAAAAATCGGTATAGGCAACATTTGTCTACGACGATTTTAATAAAAGTATCAGTCGATTCCAAACTTTCGTCGAAATCACGTAAAATCCAAAATGAGTCACTTGGTTGCGCGTCGGTTCAAGGCATCCAAAGGGGCCTAAAATGACACATTTCGCGACCGCTAACAATATTAAAAAGTCGGTATCGTTTGTGAAGAAGTGGCTGAATCATTTTAAGGAAGCGAATAATGTCGACGACTTGTCAAAACGTGGCTCATTAGGCAAACTCACTCCGAAAGTTTAAAAACGAATCGAATCGGACCCGAAATTGACGCTGCGTCAAGGAGCGACAAAATTAAGAAAATCGGGTTTGAATGTGACCTATTGAGACTATTCGACAACATCTTCGTGCTCATGATGTCAAATTCCGAAGCATGTTGAAGAAGCCTTTACTGGTCGAAAATCATATCGCGAAGCGGCTCGCTTAGGCCCACGATAAGATACTGAGTCGACCTCACAATCGTAGGACACCAACCCTTTGTAAAGAGAAAGCTCAAAGGAAACACTGTGAGGACTTTGACTCAGTTGTCTACCGACATTCGACAAATTTGGAGATCACTGTAGCGCGAGTATGCAGAAAATCTCGTCGACAGCATGCCTCGAAGATGCCAGGCGATTACACAGACCGACAAATGTTTTGCTCAGAAACCAGAATATACTTTTCCTAAGGTTTTTTACGCGCTAAATTCGAATCTGAGGTAAGAATTTCTCTGATGGCTCCGGTTCTCGAAATATTCTAACCTAAAAGTTCGAAAATCACGGTTTTTCGAGATGTTTGAGGTTATGTTACATCGAAACGAATTTTTTTTATGAAACCATTAATGGGGTCAGAAAAAACTACTCTTCCTCTCCAAAGCGCATTTGGATTTGTCTGGATGTCTTTTTTATCTTTGAGAAATCGTATGTTGAATTTAAGTATTTCGACTTATTTCTCGATTTATGGAAAATGAAACGTATTGAATAAATACCATTCTTCGACGTATTAACTTTTCTATTTGTTTATTAAACTCAAAATTAGTCTAATCTGAAACATCCTTCACCATAAAATAACAATCGTTACAAAAGTTAATGCGTCGAAGAATTGTATTTATTCGATGCCTTTCATTTTCCAAAAATCGAAAAATAAGTCGAAATAATTTCAACATACGATTTCTTAAAGATGAAAAAAGATATCCAGACACATCTAAATGCGTTTTGAAGAGGGAGAGTAGTTCTTCTGGATCTCATTAATGGTTTGATAAAAAAAAATTACCCCAGTACATTTTGTATTGAAAACGTATGAAAGAAATTCTTTCTTCTCAAAATAATTACGAGGCTGGTTTGAAAAGTCCGTGCAAAGTCCGAGAGATGGCACAACCGGCGCGTATCGAGGTCATGTTTAGTTAGTAGCATCTCTTGGATGAACGCACACCAAGTTTCAGCCATATTGATCTATTTCTTTGTGTTTGGCATTCGTGTGAATCAAGGAAGTCGAGTGATTTTCAAGAAATGGACGAAAAAGAATTTCGTGTGGTGATTAAACATTACTTTATGAAAGGCAAAACGCCTCAGGAGACTAAAGAGAAGCTTGATAAACATTATGGTGACTCTGCGCTTTCGATTAGAACAGTTTATAAGTGGTTTCAAAATTTTCGGACTGGCCATATGGGCACAAGTGACGCTGAACGTTCTGGACGGCCTGTGGAGGTTACGACTCCAGAAATCATTGATCAAATCCACGATATGGTGATGGATGACAGAAGAGTTAAGGTGCGTGAGATTGCTAGTGCTGTGGGCATCTCGACTGAACGGGTACATAATATTTTGCATAAACATTTGGACATGAGAAAGCTATCCGCAAGATGGGTGCCGCGATTGCTCACGCTTGACCAAAAACGGAATCGTATGAAGTGTTGCAAAGATGGTTTACAGCTGTTCCAGAAGAATCCGGAGGACTTTAAGCGTCGTTTCGTCACTGTGGATGAAACATGGATACATTACTATACTCCTGAGACCAAACAACAATCTAAACAATGGGTTACCAAGGGGGAATCTGCACCAAAAAAGGCGAAGACCGTTCCTTCGGCCGGAAAGATTATGGTGACTGTCTTTTGGGATTCGCAAGGGATAATCCTCATCGACTATCTGGAAAAGGGTAAAACTATTACAGGTGAATATTATTCATCGTTATTGAACCGTTTGAAAACCGAGCTGCAAGAAAAACGCCCGCGATTGGCCCACAAGAAAGTCCTTTTCCATCACGACAACGCACCAGCACACACCTCAGCAGTTGTGGTCGCAAAATTAATGGAAATAGGATTCCAACTCGTTTCACATCCCCCCTATTCTCCAGACTTGGCTCCCTCGGACTACTATTTGTTCCCCAATTTGAAGAAATGGCTGGCGGGACAAAGATTTTATTCAAACGAGGAGGTGATTGCAGACACTAATGGATATTTTGCAGACTTGGACAAATCCTATTATTCGGAAGGGATCAACAAACTAGAACATCGTTGGACGAAGTGCATAAGCCTAAAAGGAGACTATGTCGAAAAATAAAAAAGGTTTACCCCAAACACATAAGTAGTTTTTATTTTTGCACGGACTTTTCAAACCAGCCTCGTAATTGTTAAAAAGTGCTTCAAAAATTCTGAAAAATATCATGGTGTTTCTACGAATAAAAAAGAGTATTTTTTGTTTCTCACATAATTTCTCTAAAAGTTTTAGTTTTTAAGTAAAAAATCTATTCATTCAACGCCAAGACACCGACCAGTGATCAACGCTTTGAAAAAGATGGATGAGATTCCATCGAAACGTCAAGCTAACACGGGATACCCGAAAAACCACTACTACATTTCACACCCGTGAGAACATTCGTCAAAACATATAACATATATATATATATATATATATATATATATATATATATATATATATATATATATATATATATGTATATACAGTAGAACCTCGGTTATCCGTATCCGTAACGTGGGGGGCACCCTACTCGGATAACTGAAAACTCGGATAATCCGGATTTGTTTTTTATTCATTCAAAAAATAAACACCAATACTTTAAACCGATGTATTAACGTTTTTAACATATAAATAGGTACAACATTATGAAACAGTGAAATAGGTATCTATGCGCTTCTGCTTCATATTGCATCTTCTTTTTCTCGCTGCAATGTTTCTCCATCTATTAAGAAGAAGCAAATCCTCTGGGGTTGCCTCTGGTTGTTGTTCGATATACCTCAAAGCTTTTTCCAATGATGAGAGATCTTAGTGAGAGACGGTTCATCCATCGCCGCTTCGTCATCGGCATTGTCATCTGATTTTTCGGTTTCCTGAAAGGCATTCGTTATTTCTTCAATACTCATTTCTGCTTCTAAATCATCTGCTGTAATCCATTCAACAACATCTTCTCTTGTCACATGTGCGCAAACTTTTAATTTTTGCATTAATTCAAATAAACTTTTTTCTTTTTCTTCTATCTCGCTGTCAAAATTTGAACAGGACATTTCTCCATGGCTTCTCAATTTCAAAGCTAATTCATTTAATGGAGTATCATCTTCACTGTCATTATAATCCTCAAAATCAATAACTTTTGACCAAGATTTTTGAACGCACAGAATCCCAAGCTTGACTTGCCCAGTAAATAACATTTTTCAGTGTAACCTTTCTCATCCAATTGATAATATCCTCCTTTTCTGTGTATTCTAACAGATGTTCAAGAAATAAACGCCTATAATGCCTTGATCCATTGGTTGCATTATGCCGGTTACATTTGGAGGAAAAAATTTTACAAAAATTTCGCCCACATGAAGTCCTTCTCCAGGGTGAGAGGAGGCATTATCCATTAACAAAATTGCTTTAATAGGAAGACGGTTTCTGTTCAAAAATTTAGTGACAGATGGCACGAACTCTTCTTCAAACCAGTTAGTAAATAAGGTCGCATCCATCCATGTGCTCTTCTGATTTTTGTAACAGACTGGTAGAGCTTTGGGTGAGATGTCTTTTAAAGCTCTTGGACGTGCAGACTTGCCAATCACCATCAGTGGGATTTTGTGCTCGCCAGATGCATTGGAATATACCATTATAGTTAATCTTTCCTTACTTCGTTTGTGCCCAGGAGCTGATTTTTCCTGTCAAGATGCCAATGTTTTTGATGGAAGAATTTTATAATTCAGACCAGTTTCGTCACAGTTGTAAATTTGATCACATGTGTATCCACTATCTTCGATTTGCTTTTTAAAGTTCTGCTTAAACTTCTCAATTGATGACACATCAGCAGAAAGTTTTTTACCACATACAGTCAGTTGTCATACACCGTACCGTTTTTTCCAGCGGTCAAGCCATCCAGAACTGGCGGTAAACTGATCTATCTCTGGGAACTGCCTACTAATCATTATTGCTTTCTTTTGTAAAATTGGACCTGACAGAGGCACACTTTTTGATCTCTGTTGGTTAAACCACATGAATAAAGCTTCGTTAACCTTTTCATAGTCGCCGGTTTTCATTAATTTTCTTCCTGAGGACGACGAGGCTTGATTTATACACCACTCTTCTATTTTTGTGCGGTTTCTTTTTTACCTCACCTACTCCATAATCTCGTGCAACAACTTTAATTGTATCTCCTGCTTCAATTCTTCTGATGGCTTTTAATTTTTCTTCAATAGGAACGACGATTCTTTTACGCTTGTTTTGCTCCATTATAAAACGACAAATAAAAATTCAAACAAAGCAGTTCGTATTAATTACACTTAACTACTAGAACTCCAACCAAATAAATTATGTGAGTATACTCGTACTTCTCCGTAGTAAATGCTATAACGCACTACATTCACGCAAATTTACATGCTGACAGAGTCCAAAAACATAAATAGGGGAAGCCAGGGCCAGGGGGATTCCCGAAGGTCCCGACGATTTTAAATGGGAATATGTACATACATATTTTAGAAGCTCGGTTAATACGCAGCATGGACGCGCGTACCTCGGATAATCAGGTTCTTAGATTGGCTCGGTTAATCCGGAGCTCGGATAATCGCGACTCGGTTAATCGGGTTCTACTGTATATATATATATATATATATATATATATATATATATATATATATATATATATCTCATTTGAACCCACGGTATCTAAAAATATTATTCAAAAACATTTAATATAGACCATTAGCCACCGAATAATGCCCTATAAACGAGCTGTCTTCCGGTTTCTGAGCTTTTCCCCATTAGGAGTTTCCAACTGACTGTTGACTTAAAAAGCCGGCCATGTAGAATCAATATCCTTCGGATAACAATAGAAAATGATATCTAAAGGATGTTACCATCATTTATAATATTTGACATAACAGGACTGGACTTGTCAAATTTATGAACTCATAATTACGCTATTTTCTGTGGGAAAGTTAACTTGAAAAAGAAATGGTGACGAAACTCAAATTTATCATTATTAAATTATCGATGGCAACCTGTCCTTTTCGCTTTCCATGTTAGAAAAAATAAAACAGATAAAAGCTGGACGGGGATATATAATATATATAAAATGCAACGTCTCTCTGTCTGTCTGTTTGTCCGTTAGTGCGCTTATGAATTGAGAACCACTTATCCGATTAAAATGTTTTTTTTTTTTAAATTTATACAATTGTTCTCTGGCCAGGTTATCTATTATCTTCTACAGAATATATAAAATGCCACGTCTCTTTGTTTGTCTGTCTGTTTGTCCGTTAGTGCGCTTATCACTCCATAACCACTTATCCGATTGATTTGTTTTTTTTTTTTCAATTCATACATTTGTTCTTTGGTCAGGTTATCTATAATCTTCTATAATATATATAAAATGCAACGTCTCTCTGTCTGTCTATCTGTCCGTTAGTATACTTATCACTCTAGAACCACTTATCCGATTTACGTGTTTCTTTTTTTAATTCATACATTTGTTCTCTGTCTAGATTACCTATAATCTTCTATAATCTATATAAAATGCAACGCTGTCTATCTATCCGTCCGTCAGTGCGCTTATCACACGAGAACCACTTATCCGGTTTACGTGCTTTTTTTAAAAAAACATACATATGTGTTCTGGTCAGGGTATGAGCTATATTTTATTACGTTAGATAACATAAGGAATAAGCAGTGACGATAATAGTGAATCAAGTCGAAACAAAGTTTGCCGCTAGCGCGTTTTCGTGCAATCCAATGCCTAAACCATTAAATATGGAATAATATCATGTAGCAAAGAATGTAATATATATAAAATGCAACGTCTGTCTGTTTGTCTCTCTCCGTTAGTGCGCTTAGGACTTGAGAACCACTTATCCGATTTACATGTTTTTTTTTAATTCATGCATTTGTTCTCTGGCCAGGTTATCTATAATCTTCTATAATATATATAAAATGCAACGTCTCTGTTTGTCCGTTAGTGCGCTTATCATTCGAGAACTACTTATCCGATTTATGTGTTTTTTTTAGTCCATACATCTTAATTCATGCATTTGTTCTCTGGCTGGGTTATCTATAATCTTTTGTAATATAGAAAATGCAACGTCTCTTTGTCTGTCTGTCCATTATTGCACTTATCACTCTAGAACTACTTATCCGATTTACGTGTTTTTTTTAGATTTATTCATATATTCTACGACCAGGTTACAAGATATATTTTATTTCGTTAGGTTATATAGGAAATAAGCAGTGAGGATAATAGTGAATCAAGTCGGAAAAAAGTTTGACGCTAGCTCACTTTCTTGCAGTACGCTGCCTAAACCGTTAAATATGAAACAATATCATATAACAAAGAATACAGTATATATAAACTGCAACGTCTCTTTGTCTGACTGTCTGTCCGTTGGTGCGCTTATCATTCGAGAACCACTTATCTGATTTACGTGTTTTTTTTTTAAATCTTAACTTAATATTTATCAAAAAGAAATCAATAATATATATAAAACGCAACGTCTCTCTGCCTGTCTGTCTGTTAGTGCGCTTAACACTCAAGAACCACTTATCCGATTTATGTGTTTTTTTAGAAAATACATGTGTTCTATGTTACGTTAGGTAACATAAGAAATAAGTAGTGACGATAATAGTGAATCAAGTCCACGCGAGCGGAGCCGGGGGCACAGCTAGTCTAGTGTATAAAAACAAAGACCGCAAACAAACTTCGCTGAAAACTAATTTGTGTGTTTTGTAAAGTCACTGATCATTTTATACCTCCGTAACAAAAGGTTGTATTTTCAAAACAGTCACCGTACGAAACACTAATTGCACAAATCCGACTTGCACTTGGCCGGTTCTTAAACTTCATAAGTATGACAGTTTTGTAGCTAATTAACTATGTTGTTAGTGTATATTACATGATTGATCGCTTTTTAATGTAAATAACCTAGTCTCTATGGTTTAATGTGTTTGGTTTAAGCTATAAACCTACAGTTAAAAGGGTCTCTAAACTTTATTTTATAAATAAAACATTATTTAAAACCTGAGATCTATACTCCTATGAAAATATCGCCTTATTTGCAATTCCAATCTTGTTTTACATAATATTACAACTGCTACCAGTTGCTGTTGGAATTTTTATCAATTAACAGAATCTATTCTTTAAAAGAACTTTTTATTTTAAAATTCTGTGAGATACATTTTACACGTGCACTTTTTTCAAAACCAAAACCTTTTTTTATCATAAGAAAATCTTGTTCACACAACAGTCGTTTACCGACATGACAAATTGCAAGCCCTGTAAAAAACAAAAGAAGCCAAAAGGGCGGTTTTAAAACACCGGGAATGATGACACGGCTTTTATGAGGGGCATTTAACATCAACTCGATGGAGTTTTCGATTTTTAGGGTTCCGACAATACGGAAAACTTCATAACGAAGCTCTTTACGAAGTATAACTAAAAAAATGCAATCCTACATACGGACCCTATAAAAGTTTTTAAAAAACACAACCCTGAGAAGGATGATATATATGAAGAAACTCTTTTAACCTCCTACGTCATCCCATTAACTTCTTATATATTTTATTACAACTAATATGCATAAATTTTTTTAAATGCATCAATCAAAAAAACCTGGAAAATTTCTCCCATTCCTTACAGCCTTCTCTTGGGTTAAAATTAAAAATAATGAAAAAAATAACCTAATTTTTGAATTCCTCCAAAACTTTCCAAAAACCCTGAAAAGGACATGTAACGCTAATACGAGACATATACAATCTCCTTTTCCAACTCTTTTACCCTTTTTATATTTTATTATAAATATTTATGCTTATCCGAACAATAAAATTGGCTATTGAAATTTGTTATGCAATGTACCAGGTGTACAAGTATGAAATGCGGATTTCAGACAACAGATGGTGCACCAATGCAGTTTGTGCCGTAAAGATTTGACACTGCGCCATTGTGTTATGTCATCAACAAGTGTCAGACGCGCACGAGTGATAAATTGGAAAAGTGTGTGCGTAGTGTTGTGTTCAATATGTCGAAATTTATACCGAACAAAGAGCATTCGCGGACAACATTAATTTTTTTGTTTTCATGTGAAGAAAACTGCTGTTGAATCATACCGATTACTTCGAGAAGCTTATAGTGAACATGCTCCATCGCAAGATACGTGTGAACGATGGTTTCGGAGTTTCAAAAGTGGTGACTTTGATGTTGCAGACAAGGAACGTGGAAAATCGCCAAAAAAATACGAAGATGTGGAATTGCAAGCATTGTTGGACGAAGATGATTCACAAACATAAAAACAACTCGCCGAGCAATTGGGCGTTAGTAAACAAGTTGTTTCCAATCGGCTACGAGAGATGGGAAAGATTCAGAAGACCGGTAGATCAGTACCACATGAGTTGAATAACAGGCAAATCGAAAAGCGCAAAAACACGTGTGACTTTTGCTCGCTCGGTACAAAAGGCAGTCGTTTTTGTATCATATAGTCACAGGGGATGAAAAGTGAGAATCCCAAGCGCAAAAAATCATGGGTAGATCCAGGCGCACCATCCACATCGACCGCAAGACCGAATCGCTTTGGCAGAAAGACGATGCTCTGTATTTGGTGGGACCAGAGGGGCGTGGTCTATTATAAGTTGTTAACAGGTTGACTGCCGACCACTCCGATCGGAGTGCGTCGGGTCTCTTCGCCAACGCCGTCTACTCCGATCGGAGTTCGACATGCGTTCTTACGAAACGTTTTAGTATTCCATCGGCGTTGTATATGAAACGTGTTTCTAGTGGTGGCGTTGCTTAAAAACGCAAGTTCTAACAGGTGCTTAAGTGGTTCCGCGGATTTGGTTTGGTTGTAATCTGCCGTACAATATGAACAATCAACCCGGGCCTTCTGGTATTAAAAAAAGACATTGTAGTGATGAAAAAAAGGTATATGATAAGAAAAAGAAGCTAACTGACACTGAATTATTGCAGCTATTGGAAGAAAGCGGAGGTAGTAGTGACGAACATTACGTACCAGACACAGACGATAGTGATGTAAATTCAAGCTCCGAGTCCGAAGAAGAGAATTTTATAGACCCTATTCGGCCACATCAAACACTTCCTAGCCTTGATGAGATAAAATGGAACGACAGAGGTGCGTTAAAACAAATTTTGTTCCAGAAAACCCAGGAATTATTGGTGCAAATTCCAGGACAGGGTGCACCTATCGATTTTTTCGAAATGATCATTGATGATGATTTTTTACAAACTATTGTAGAACGAACGAACTCTTACGCAGTCGAGGTTTTGCTGCGCCCAGAAACAAGTACAAAATCACGTATTACTAATTTTAAAGATCTTACTCTTGACGAACTAAAAATTTTTTTGGCCCTGTTACTTCACACTGGCACAATATCCTTGAGCCGTCTTAACGATTATTGGAAAACTGATCCGCTATTTAATCTACCTGTTTTTAGAAAATATATGTCAAGGAATAGATTTTTGCTTATCTTGAGGTGTTTGCATTTTACATCTCCAGATATGGATCCGGCAGATCGGCTAGGAAAGATTAGATTTGTGGCAGATTTTTTTAACAACAAGATGGGAGAAATTTACTGTCCTGGAAGAGAGTTGTCTTTGGATGAAGCTATGGTACTTTATCGGGGTCGTCTCCAGTTTAAACAGTATATCAAGAATAAGCGTCATAAGTATGGTATGAAGTTATACATGCTGACAGAGCCTAATGGACTTATTTTGAAATTTCGTGTCTACGAAGGTGCGACAGATGTTTATGGTGGAAGCGGACATACTGAAAAGATTGTTTTACATTTATTGGAGGAAAAATTGGGTGTGGGACATGCTGTTTATCTAGACAATTTTTACAATAGTGTTAATTTAGCTAGGAAATTACTTCAACAAAATACATACTGCACTGGTACGCTGAGAGCTGAGAGGAAAGATAATCCGAAAGAGGTAATGAGTGCAAACTTAAAACGTGGTGAGAATAAATCTATGTTTTGCAATGGAGTGCATGTCGGAAAATGGCGCGATAAACGCAATGTTGAATACATTTCAACAGAATTTGGAAGCGAAATGGGCATTTTTAAAAACAAAAGAAATCAAGAATCTGAAAAACCTTCCGCAATTATTGGATATAATGCTTTTATGTCCGGTATAGATAGACAGGATCAAATAATGGCATATTATCCTTGCAGCCGTAAAACCATTCGGTGGTACAAAAAGTTATTCATGCATGTGCTGCAAATGAGCATTATAAACGCCTATTTTTTGTACAATAAATATTCGCGGTCTGACCAGTTACGATTATATGACTTCCGATTGGATGTCATAAGAAATTTACTAGCCAGACGACCAATTACTAATTTGCCGCAAATTCCTCCAGGCCAAATAAATGTCCACAGCATTAGCAAAGTAGAAAAAATTGTTAGTGAAAAAAAGGAACTAAAGAAACAAAACGGGTAAGCAGAAAGGAATGCAAAGAATGCAGGAAAAATAAAATAAGAAAGCAAACAGTGTATGAATGCAAAATGTGCCCTGGACAACCAGGTTTTTGCCTTAATTGCTTTGAGGATTACCATAAAAATGTACAAAAATGATTTAGAAATAAATGTTTTGAGTTCATGAGTTCGATTTATTATTTCTTTACTTATTTAATTGGACACTCCGATCCGAGTGTTCGGCATCTAGTAAAAATTTTCACTTGCAATGCCGATTACTCTGATCGGAGTGAAATTTTTTTTTTCTAATATTTTGAATGGCACATAAAAAAACACATCCAAGACTCATTTTAATTCATATTTACCACAATAAAATAAAAATATTTGGAAAAATCTTACCGGCGTCAACCACAAACTCAAAAATATAGATCAGCAGTCAACCTGTTAAAACCTGGGGAAACGGTTAATACTAAACGTATCCAACAACAACAATTGACCGATTTCAACCGTTCGGTGCTTGAAAAAAGGCCAGAATACTGAAAGAGGCAACACAAAGTCATTTTTCCTTATGACAATGCTCCATCACATACGGCAAAACCAGTTCGCCATACGTTGGAAGCACTCAGCTGGGAAGTTCTACCCCATGTGGCTTACTCACCAGACTTGGCTCCTTCCAATTACCACTTGTTTGAATCGATGGGTTACACACTTGCTGAGCAGCGCTTTGAAAGAATGGCTCAATAAATGGTTCGCAGCAAAAGGGGAAGATTTTTACTGGGGTGGTATTCACAAATTGCCCGAAAGATGGGAAAAATGTATAACAAGCGATGGAGCATGCTTTGAATAAAGCACTTTTTATCATTCTTCCGAATTTAACATGTTTTTTTTAGAAAAAAATCCACATTTCATACTTGTACACTTGGTACATGAAATATAGTAAGAAATTAGAAACTTACCTTTTTTAAATAACCCAGAAAAATTGTAAAATATACACTAAATCTGACTACCTAACACTTAAGTACACTGGCCACTTTATAGTGAAATATTAGTATAAAATAAAAAAGATTAGAAATTTATTTTGTTATATAATCAAAAAAAGTTTTTAATGATTATAAACTACAACACTCTGTTAAAACTACATCAAACAAACTACGTGCTCTCTGCCACCGTACATTAATAAGAGCAAAAATAATAAAATTCAGTTGTGGATGATACATATAAAAAATTGTCGGGTATACTAGAAAAAAAAATCTCTTGATATGTAAATAAAAATAAGCCTTTTTTGTGACGTGTAGCTAGATTATTGTTTATTATGAAATTGGAATTTTAAAAAATATGGTTTTCGTCATTTAAAAACTTTAAGACCTGAAAAAAAAAGAAGAATTTTAGAAGGTTATTTTTTTACGAATGTATTCTTCTTCGTCCGACTTATAGTTAGGCCCTATGCCTGTTTCTTTTGTTCCCTGATCTACATATCGTCGCTCCATCTCTTTCTTGGACATCCCATTGTTCTTTTCCCATTCGGTGACTTCTCTGTACTATCCTGTTGTCTACCAGTCTTCCTATGTGTTGATCCTATTCCATTTTTCTTTCTCTTATCCCCTGGTTGATATTTTCTATATTACATGTGCGTCTTATGTCTTCACTTCTTTCTCTATCCCCCAGTGTCTTGTTTGTACATGGTGAGCCAACGATAGAGTAAAGTTCGTTATCTCATTTGTTTCTGGAATGACGAAAAAATCTTAAATACAATAGTTTTGGGAAATGTTAAGGTGCACAGTTTAAAATTATTTTTGAGCATATATAACATACGTTTTTTTAAATGGAACATCCTATTTTCTAATTTATTTTTAAATTCTGTTTAAAATTTCATCACTTTTTAGTGTTCCGTACGGAACACTTATAAGATCACTTCGGTGTCTGTCCGTCTGTTTGTCCGTCTGTCCGTCTGTCCGTCTGTCCGTCTGTCACACCCCGATTTTCTCCGAAACTATTTGTCATAGAAAGTTGAAATTTGGTAGTGATATAGGAATTGATGGCCTCATCAGAGCCATGTAGTTTTGAAAGTTAAATTTTGACTTAAGGGGTTAGTTTTGGGGGTGAAATCGGAAGTGAAAAAAAAATTTTTTTACTAGGTAATCGAGTGTGGTGTCAAATGAAAGCTTGTGAAAACACGAGTAAAAAAATATATATATAATGTAATACTTGCGCGCACTTTTCTTTGTATTATTTTTAAAAAATCGCGAAAAATCCCTGTCCACCCGCCTTATCTCGGAAAGTACTTATCAAAAAATTTTGAAAAAATTCTGGAATATTCTCCACGGGTGTAGATTGAACGAAAATTATAACGAGTGCATTACCTGTAATAATTTATCTGATATATAAAAAAAACAGAAATTTCAAGGTCATCAATTTTCAGTAAAGATTGGAAATAAACTTTGTTGAAACTTATTTGGGGTGTATTTTGTGAAGTCACTGATCATTTTATATCACCGTAACATAAATTTTCACTTAAGGGATTCGTTTTGAGGGGTGAAATCGGAAGTAAAAAAAAAATTTTTTTACTAGATCATCGAGTGTGGTGTCAAATGAAAGCTTGTGAAAACACGAGTAAAAAATATATATATAATGTAATACTTGTGCACACTTTTCTTCGTATTACTTTTAAAAAATCGTGAAAAATCGCTGTCCCCTACCTTATCTCGAAAAGTACTGATCAAAAAATTTTGAAAAAATCCTGGAATATTCTCCACGGGGTATAGATTGAACGAAAATTATCATTACCTTTAATAATTTATCTGGTATAGAAAAAAACCAAAATTTCAAGGTCACCAGTTTTCAGTAAAGATTGGAAATAAACTTTGTTGAAAACTTATTTGGGGTGTGTTTTGTGAAGTCACTGATCATTTTATATTACCGTAACATAAATTTTGACTTAAGGGATTCGTTTTGAGGGGTGAAATCGGAAGTGAAAAAAAAATTTTTACTAGGTCATCGAGAGTGGTGTCAAATGAAAGCTTGTGAAAACACGAGTAAAAAATATATATATAATGTAATACTTGCGCACACTTTTCTTCGTATTACTTTTAAAAAATCGTGAAAAATCGCTGTCCTCTATCTTATCTCGAAAAGTACTGACCAAAAAATTTTGAAAAAATCCTGAAATATTCTCCACGGGGTATAGATTGAACGAAAATTATCATTACCTTTAATAATTTATCTGGTATAGAAAAAAAAAACAAAATTTTCGAGGTCACCAGTTTTCAGTAAAGATTGGAAACAAACTTTGTTGAAAACTCATTTGGGGTCTGTTTTGTGAAGTCACTGATCATTTTATACCACCCTAACAAAATTTTTTATTTTAAAAACAATCAACGTACGGAACACTAATTGTGCAAGTTCAACTTGCACTTGACCGGTTTTTATTAATAATGTTATATACCTAAACCTAGTTTTTTTAATATTTCAATTTTTTTAGAAAAATACTAGTTTTCAGTTTTGTAAAAAATTGCCAGTAGCGCCATTGTTTCTGAAGGTGGAATACTCATAATTGGTACTAGCGTTCTATAGAGATGAAAAAAAAGATGTATGTAAAGAAATTTAAGTTAGATGCTACAGGGTTATGCCTTTCGACTATTTTAAATTGAAAAATCTCTAATTTTTTAAATGGCACATCCTGTGTATTATTATATTTTCTGATAGATTTTACAAAACCCTCCAACTTTAATAAAGTATATCATATACCTATTTCTAATAGTTTTCGATTTATTATGAATTTTTCAATTTTTACCCTTGTTTTGATTACACTTACGCTATTGTGAAAATATAAACAAATAGTTAATAATAATATTAATATATTTTAACTTATCCAATAATTAATTATTATGACGTAATAAATGTTCAAAAATATGCCCGTCTACTTGAATGCGTATGTTTTGGTCGTTTTACTATATTTTCTTTCACTTTCCTTAGCATAAAGGATCCCGTATCCTATTTTCCATATCTACTGGTATTGTAGGGGGATTCACATAAACACTATCTTTAATGTAGCCCCACAAAAAGAAGTCTCCGTCTTGTTGAATCCGCATTGGTTCCCTTTCAAAGCTATCAACTTCTTTAAGAAGCTGGGGTAATTCGTTTTGCAAAAAATTTAAATATCTAGGCCCGTTAAGCGGTTATCGGGAAAAATATGGACCAAAATGGATTAACTGTTGAATAATAATGCATGTTACGGCTGTTAACTGCTCCATTACTGCGAAAAGTAGCTTCATTAAAAAACATTATATTGGATAAAAAATTTGGATCGGCCCCTATTGCTCCATTCATGCTGGTACAAAAGTTTACTCATCGTTCAAAATCACGGTCTTGAAGTTCTTGGTGTAGTTCCATATGAAAGGGATGATACTTGTATTTTCTCGTGGTGCGATTAGTCGTAGATTGGGATGTGTCAGATAAGTGAGCTAGTTGACGGCTGCTGACCTGGAGATTATCTTCAACATGTAGTAAAATCCCCATTTCTTTTTCCTCGTTGGTAGCATTCTGGTTTGCTACTTTCCGTCTCGTATATTCCACGCTACCACTATCATCAAACCGTTCCATTAAGCACTGATAGCGTAAGTATTAAAAACAAGGGTAAAAATTGGAAAATTCAAAATAAATCGAAAACTATTAGAAATAGGTATATGAAATACTTAATAAAGGTTGGAGGATTTTGTAAAATCTATCAGAAAAAAGAATAACAGGGTGTGCCGTGTAAAAAATTTGAGATTTTTCAATTTAAAATAGTCGAAATGCATAAATTTATTTTGAACACCCTGTAGCGTCTAACGCAAATTTCTTTACATGAATCTTTTTTTTTCATCCCTATAGAACCTTCAGAAACAATGGCGCTACTGGCTATTTTTTTATAAAACTGAAAACTAGTATTTTTTTAAAAAAATTGAAATATTAAAAAGCTACTAGGTTTATGTATATAATACTATCAATAAAAAAGTTATAAAATTTTACGCAGAATCAAAAACAAATTAGAAAATAGGATGTTCCATTTAAAGAAACGTATGTGTGTATCGGCCACACTTTCTTGAAGTACCCTGTATGCTCAAAAATAATTTTAAACTATGCACCTTAACATTTCCTAAAACAATTTTATTTAACATTTTTTCGTCTTTCCCGAAACAAATGAGATAATGAACTTTACGCTATCGTTGACTCACCCTGTACATCCTGTATTCTCATTTCAGTTGATCATTCTTTGTGTTATACCTGTATAGGGTCTTGTTTTAGATCCGTAAGTCATTACTGGTCGTATCACGCTCTTGTATATTCTTGTTTTGGTTTCCAATACTAGATATTTTGATGCGCAGGTAATCGACCTCCATCATTAGTATTGATTTATATTCCACCACCAACTTGCACCTGATCGGCTCTTTTCCTGTTACTATTGACTTAGTTTTTTCAATTGAGATTGACATATTATTTTGTTTCGCTACTATATAGAATTCGTATAGCAGCCTTTGCAGATCGTTCCCATTCTCAGCCGTTATTATCGCGTCATCTGCATAACATATAATTCTAAGTTCTCTGTTACCCATTCTATACCCCTTTTTTCTTTTGACATTCTTTATAATTTCATCCATGACACTATTTGCCTGATTCCGGATTCATAGTTGGTTGGTTCTGTCATTCCTTCTGATGGTTTCGCAACTACTTTGTTGTCTTTATATATATTTCTGATAGTTTTGATTAGGTCTAGTTGGATGTTCCTGTTACGTGTATATAATAGATGAATAACGTCTTCTATTTATACATTGTCGAAAGCTTTTTTTAAGTCTATCAAGCACAAGTATGCTGGATTGTTGTACTCTATGGACTTTCCTTTTACCTGTCTCACAATAAATACGGCATCGGTGTATGAGCGCCCACCTCTGAATATTTGCTGTTTTTCTCGCGTTTATTTTTGTAGTAATAATCTTTGTTGTTAATTTCAGTGTACAGTTTAATATATTTATGCCTTTATAGTTATTTGGATCTTCTTTTTCTCCCTTCGTTTGCATCAGTATAACTATGACAGTTCTCCATTCGTCTGGGATTCTATTCGATCCTATAATCCTCTGAATAAGTGTTTAGAGTTGCTTAACCAGAGAGTATTCCCATATTTTAGTAGCGCATTCGCTATTTGGTCTTGGCCGGGAGATTTACGGTTTTTTAATTTTTCCAGTACTTCTATTACGTTTTCTTCCATTATATATGTTTCTTCGTTTATTGTCATATCTGGTGTTTGTGGTAGTGTAATACTCTGGTCACTTTTATATAATTGTGTAAGATATGCTACTCATGTTCCTTTCTTCACGTGTATATACTCTATTAGTTCTTTTATCTCAGTTCTCTGCTGTCTTATGAATCTCCATATTTGTTTTTGTTGACTATAGAAGTCTGATTCTAATTTTTTGTATATCTCTCCCTGTATTCCGTTTTTTTTTTCTTACTAATTTTTCACGAATGTAAATACTATAATTTACCCGCTGTTCCCTAAGTACATTTCCGTTTGTATTTCTAAAACGTTTCCTATATTCAACTCAATATTTTTTTTAGATTACTATGTAATCAGATATCCTCCTCTATACAACATTTCTGTTAAAATTCGAAACAATGGAAACACAAGAACACTGGAATAGAAGTATATTATGATAAACATTTTAGCCCCCTACCTTATCCCTTCGATCCGTATATATTTTACTACAGAAAAATTATTTTATATTAAATATCTAATATCCAAATCAAAAAACCAGGAAAAATTCACTTAATACAAATAAAAAATACAATGACCTACACCCTTTTTAATTTCTTCCTCGGTTAACAATAAATATAATGAAAAAAAAAAATTAATGTTTCAATTTTTTGACTAAAAGAACTCCAAAAAGATCTATAACAAGATAAATATGAAGTATCTCTATCTCCTTTTCCATCCCATTGGTACCTCATATGTTTTATTACTAATAATTACGAGGCTGGTTTGAAAAGCCCGTGCAAAGTCCGAGAGATGGCACCACCGGCGCGTATCGAGGTAATGTTTAGTTAGTAGCATCTCTTGAATGAACGCACACCAAGTTTCAGCCATATTGGTCTATTTCTTTGTGTTTGGCATTCGTGTGAATCAAGGAAGTCGAGTGATTTTCAAGAAATGGACGAAAAAGAATTTCGTGTGGTGATTAAACATTACTTTATGAAAGGCAAAACGCCTCAGGAGACTAAAGAGAAGCTTGATAAACATTATGGTGACTCTGCACTTCGATTAGAACAGTTTATAAGTCGTTTCAAAATTTGCGAACTGGCCATATGGGCACAAGTGACGCTGAACGTTCTGGACGGCCTGTGGAGGTTACGACTCCAGAAATCATTGATAGTGCTGTGGGCATCTCGACTGAACGGGTACATAATATTTTGCATAAACATTTGGACATGAGAAAGCTATTCGCAAGATGGGTGCCGCAATTGCTCACGCTTGACCAAAAACGGAATCGTGTGAAGTGTTGCAAGGATGGTTTGCAGCTGTTCCAGAAGAATCCGGAGGACTTTAAGCGTCGTTTCGTCACTGTGGATGAAGCATGGATACATTACTATACTTCTGAGACCAAACAACAATCTAAACAATGGGTTACCAAGGGGGAATCTGCACCAAAAAAGGCGAAGACCGTTCCTTCGGCCGGAAAGGTTATGGCGAGTGTCTTTTTTCGCAAGGGATAATCCTCATCGACTATCTGGAAAAGGGTAAAAACTATTACAGGTGAATATTATTCATCGTTATTGGACCGTTTGAAAACCGAGCTGCAAGAAAAACGCCCGCGATTGGCCCATAAGAAAGTCTTTTTCCATCACTACAACGCCCCAACACACACCTCAGCAGTTGTGGTCGCAAAATTAATGGAAATAAGATTCCAACTCGTTTCACATCCCGCCTATTCTCCAGACTTGGCTCCCTCGGACTACTATTTGTTCCCCAATTTGAAGAAATGGCTGGCGGGACAAAGATTTTATTCAAACGAGGAGGTGATTGCAGACACTAATGGATATTTTGCATTGGATCCTATTATTCGGAAGGGATCAACAAACTAGAACATCGTTGGACGAAGTGTATAAGCCTAAAAGGAGACTATGTCGAAAAATAAAAAAGGTTTACCCCAAAGACATAAGTAGTTTTTATTTTTGCACGGACTTTTCAAACCAGCCTCGTATGCTTAAGATTTGCTCATTTTCTCATCGAAAAATTCTGGAAAATATTGCATAATATCGTATTACAAACATGTGGAAATTACTCTCGCCCAAAAATATTTGCCCTCGGTAAATTACAGTTTAGCGAGATGCGTTTATGTATGCACATTTACTGTAAAAATTTTTTAACAATAGATGACGGACAGTACACTAGTATCTACATTTAAAAATGCCTTTCATCAGACTGAATAATTCGTCGTCGTTCGAACATGTATCTTACAATAAATAACAGTGTTAAAACTCTCCCTTAGTCCCTTTACATTTTACAAAGGTTAAGAAAATTATTATCTTACCTAAAATCTACAAAGAGGAACAATGTTTATCTTTCGGCAAAATGCGATTTTGACAAAGAACATTTGTAGAACATAAGTTTAAATAATTGTAGTTGTCATTTTGAAAAATAGGTCAGAGTGAAGATTACTAAGGGATTTTTTTAAACTGTGAGAAGAATCATTTACTTTGTACGTGCATTAATTTTTTCCAAAAATATCACATAACTATGCTAGTTTGAAGGACATAACTGGCAACATAAAATCGAACAGGGAAAAATTGTTACAAATTGTAGAAAAGTTCTATAAAACATCAGACAACTCTTGATTTAGACGAGCATCTGCAGCGCAAGGTCAAAAATCAAGGTTCTGAAGATGTTCAGGACATTCCTCTGGATGGTCACAGAATGATATACTCATTGATGGAGACAGACTAAGTCACCTACGTTCTGCAGATGAGATTGTCATTGTGTCCAAAAATTTGGGAGGCCAAAGTCATGATTCTGGAGCTAAACGATATATCACGGAAAATTGGACTAACAATGAAATTTGAAAAGACTAAAATGATAATTAACATGGTTCCCAGCGACCAGATACAAATTCATAATAATAGCATAGAACTAGTGAACAAATATGTGTTGCGTGAAGTCTAAGAAGTCCAGAAGAGTAGCATATGCTAAGCCAGCCGAGTTTCAGCTGCCTTTGCAAGCTAATTTCAAGAAATTACCATCCATGCAGAAATATTCAAGGACATTATTCTTGTCTAAATTTTGTAGCGAAAAAGCTAGGAAAATATTTAACAAAATTTCAGCAACGTCAGAAAAGTCAAAAACCCAGTTTTTTTTCTTTATTTTTCAAAAATACAAATAACAGAGGCCAACAAAAAAAATATTTGTAAAAACTTTTTAAAAAGTGTTATGTATGTTTACAGCTCTCTCACAATATGACAGTTCTCTCACAATATGACATCATTAAATATCAAAATAGGGAAAATGTGATACATAAAAAATGAAAACTTAAACCGCACTTTTATTTGAATAGGCTACAATTTTTCCTCACGATAACATATTTCACTTCAATGCGAATATTTTAGGTGCTTATTTTTTGTATTTCCTTTCGCTTTTCTCTGTGAAGTTTCTTGTATAGATTTTTCTCCGATGTGATGCATTTTGTTGTTCTCTATGAAGTGACCAACAGTAATCACCCATCATGTTGATATTCCACCGTCCCTGGTACCGTTTCTCCATCTCCTTTATGTCTTGATGGAACAGTTCCCCCTGCTCTTCGCGCACATCGCCTAAGTTTTTAGGGAAAAAGTTAAGATGGTTGTGCAAGAAGTGGACTTTAAGGCTCATCAGATAAGACAACGGATTTTTGAACTTGTCTATCATATTAGCTACGATAAGTTCATAGTTAGGGTCTTTCACATTGTCCAAAAACTTACTCACAACTTCTTTAAATGATATCCAAACCTCCTTTTTCTTTGTAATCATTCTTGCTTCAAAGCTGGAATCGAACATCATTTTAGGAATATCAGGCCCAACGAAAACCCCTTCTTTCAGTTTGGCTTCTGATAAATGAGAAAATCTTTTACACAAATATTTAAAACATTCACCATCTTTAGGCAAGGCTTTCACAAATTGTTTCATTAAGTCTAACTTGATTTAGTGGCGGTAGAAGAATCTTTTTTGGGTCTACTAAAGTTTTAAGCAAAATGTTCTTCTCGCCAGGTGTTAAAGTTTTTCTTACGGGCCATTGTTTTTTGGACCAATGTTGATCCCTTGCTCTGATGTTTCACTCATATATAAAACCTGGAAACTTTTAAATCTCCATACAGCATCCAATCGTGAGCTGGATAGTTAATTTTCTGTAAAATCATGTTAAGATTTTCGTAAGTTCCCGTCATATGGACTGAATGAACAACAAGCCGTGAAGCATAAGAATTTCCGTTGTGTATTAGAACACCTTTGAAACTAGTTTTTGAGAGTCTATAAAAAGCCTCCAATTGTACTCAATGCCAAATTCGTTCATTAGAGTACCAATATCATGGCAGTAAACCAAATTCTCTTCCTGCTTGAAAAACTTAGCAAACTGTTGATTTCTTGTTCTATAATGGTAAATAGATGTTTCAGATTCCAATAAATGTTTTTCTTTCAGCCTAGAGCCAAGCCGGACCGATTAGCGCAGTGTGCTAAGGAGCCTGCTGTTGATCAGAAGGTCAGCTGTTCGATTCCATGTGTCGGCTGGGTGTTGTGAGTGTTCGTAGGTAGTAGTTGTTTGCAGAAATGCAAAAATAACGCCCGGGGAGCGCCTCCGCGTTGTCTAAAAGGCGCCGTGAAATACAAAAATGTATGTTGCGGCACTTGGACAACGTTGACGGGTATTATGACATCCTCGCCGATATCCTTGGGATATGGAAAAAGGGTAAAATCCTTACTGAGGCGAGGAGGTGAGAATAAAAAAAAATTCTGCTTTTTCCTTAGTCAAACCCAAATATCTCTCTAAATCATTTAAATCAGCTTGTGTAAACAGTTGTGGTTTTCAATTTTCTAGAGAACATTGAAATTCAGCATCAACCGGTCGACCTTCATTAAATTCGGGACTGGACTGTAAAACGTTATCAATAGACTGAGGTGGCTCAGGGACAGGAAGTCTCGGTCCATGTCCTACCGTCCGATTAGCAGAAGTAAAGTTAGGGTAGACAATTACTTTCTTATTTTTGGAGTTATATCCAGAAACATCAACGCAGCACATATAACAATCATTTGAATGATTTTCTGGCTCTCTCCATACCATGGGTATTGCAAATCTAAAAGCTTTCTTTTCTTTCTCATACCATTTCCTAAAATCTTCGACACAAGCATAACATACTTTGTGAGGAGCCCAACAATTTTCTTGATAACCGAATTCTACACCATAACATGCAAAGCATACTTTTTTTACAAAGTCAGTATTGTTTCTTTGATGTTTTTTAACTACAAACTAACCACATATATAACAAAAAGTGTTGAGGGTTTTTACAACCACGATTAGCCATACTTTGAGTGTGAATTAAAGCACATGGGTTAAACACTGGAATGCGAGGTTATAGTAACTGGAAGAAAATCAACAGCTGTGACATTTACTGCAAACCTTAAAAAATTCTGATTTTATTGCCAACCTAATGACATTCAGCACACCAAAAAACAAGTAAAATTATTAAAAAAGTTTTTTCATTGTTGGCCTGTGTAATTTACAATTTTAGTTAATAATTTGTACTTATTGATTTTTTTTTTTTAAATTACTTCCGAAATTAAATAATTTACAGAAAAAAGTAATGTTTCTGAAAAATGTTGTTGTATAATGGACATAACTTGTTTTGAACAATTTAAGGATGGACAAATCCTGTTTTTAAACAGAAAAATATTGATGTTTTTTTTTTATTTTAATTATTTAAACAATTTTACATTTAGTTTTAAACACAATAAAATTTTTATTTTTTAATTGACATATATATACGAGGCATGTTTTTTATAAGTAAGTACCGTTTTGCGATTCCGCCGCCGCAGCGATACGGTCGGCGTTCCGCGCATGCGCGCTGGTAACCTACATCTCATGTCTACGCACTGACGCCATTACAGTCTGATTCTTCATTGTATACGTTGTTTACTGAGTGTTTAAGATGCCTCCGACAATCGTGAGTCCCGCCGATTGTGAAGTACGGGGTGTTATACGATTTCTTAGTGCTAAAGGCGTAAAACCGATCGATATTCATCGTGAGATCTGTGAAGTTTACGGACAAAACATTATGAGTGATGGAATGGTAAGGAAATGGGTGAGAGCATTTAAAGATGGCCGCACAAATGTGCATGATGAAGAACGGAGTGGGCGTCCTTCGGTCGTTAATGAAGATTTGGTGCAGAAAGTGGACGAAAAGGTGAGAGAAAACAGACGCTTTACAATTTCATCATTGTGCGACTTCACACACAATCAATGCTTTCCTCAATATTCTCGTAGTGTTTTGTATCGCATTGTGACCGAGAACTTGAATTACCGGAAAATTGTGTTCACGTTGGGTTCCAAAAATGTTGACGGATTTGCACAAAACCCAACGTTTAGGGCAGTGCATTGACTTTCCTTGAGCGGTACCACAATGAAGGTGAACATTTTTTAGACCAAATTGTTACTGGTGACGAAACATGGGTGGCCTACGTCACACCAGAATCGAAACAACAATCCATGGAATGGCGACATTCATCATCACCCAAAAAAGTGAAGTTTAAGCAAACAATTTCTGCCCGCAAAATCATGTGCACAGTTTTTTGGGACAGAAAAGGAGTATTGCTAGTGGAGTTTCTGCCTCGTAATGAGACAATCAATGCAGCGTCTTATTGTGAGACATTGAACAATCTGCGTCGTGCAATCCAGAACAAAAGACGTGGCAAGTTGAGTAAGGGTATCGTTTTGCTGCATGACAATGCCCGTCCACATGTGGCTAATCGGACCAAAGATCTCATCAAATCTTTTAAATGGGAAACTCTAGATCATCCTCCATACAGCCCTGATCTGGCGCCCAGCGACTACCATTTGTTCCTGCACTTGAAGAAGCACCTGGGTGGTCAGCGTCTTCAAGACGATAACGAAGTCAAAACATTTGTGATACAGTGGTTAACAAGTCAGGCGGCAGAATTTTATGAGGAGGGTATGCAAAAACTGGTGCCACGTTATGACAAGTGCCTCAATATTCACGGAAATTATGTAGAAAAGTAGATTATGGTACAGGCTTTCATGTAAAAATAAAATTATAGCGATATCTTTGCACGTCTTTTTTTAATTCCAAAACGGTACTTACTTAAAAAACATGCCTCGTATATATATATATATATATATATATATATATATATATATATATATATATATATATTTTAAACAATTTTTTCTTTAACCCTCTTTTTGTATTTATATGGTAATGATTTTTTCTTGGCTTTAAGGTTATGTGAATTAAAACTTCATTTTACATGTATGTTTACGTTTCGATCAACCTATTGATCTTTTTCAAAACATTTAATTTCATTAATACAACCAGTAACAATGTCAATATGTATGTATTTTAGGGTTCTCGATACATATTGACATTGTTACTGGTTGTATTAATGAAATTAAATGTTTTGAAAAAGATCAATAGGTTGATCGAAACGTAAACATAAATGTAAAATGAAGTTTTAATTCACATAACCTTAAAGCCAAGAAAAAATCATTACCATATATATATATATATATATATATATATATATATATATATATATATATATATATATATATATTTGTTGAAACATTACTTTTTGGTTTCTTAATAACCCGTTTTCTCTCAGTTTTGGACTTGCAAACTTTAAAATTGATTTCCTCAAAAAGCGAATTTTTGGACATCTAGTTTTGAACCTTCAAATAATTATGTTCATTTTATTAAGATGCAAGTTTATATTTTAAATTATAAACATATTAGTTTTCTTTAATATTGTAATGATAATTATTTATGTAGTTTTTATAACTAACGGTATGGTTGGATTCTGTTGAGTAAGCAATATTGAATATAAATAATTTATATTTTATAACATTCTTGATACATTAAAAACGATAAAAATGGTAAATGCCGACGAGTACTGCTTACAAAGTAACGGTTAATTAAAAAAGTAATGATTTAAAAACAATAAATCATAATTATTGATTACAACAGTCTTGAACATGCACAGAATGACTATTTTGTTTTAAAAGTGTCACTTATATGACATGAGATTGTTGTCGTTAATATCAAAATAAGTATTTATTTCTTCTATTTAACATTTAATGTGTAATAACATACACAAAAACAAGTATATAAAGGGTGTTTATTAAGTTTGAGAAATATTCTTACTGAGGTATAATACTTTTCGCGAAATCTATAAAAAACACGTCTTGATTTTGGTAGCAAAATATGCTCCCATAAAATATTACAAAATTTTCTTGCAACTCGGCTATGACGAAGGATTCTTGTCTTTCAGAGAAGATTTCTTGCTTCCTCCGGCAGGGAGAATTCAAACCTTTTTAACGTTTCGTCATTTGTGTCATACCTGATTAACTATAGATTCTTATATTTTTGTTCAAGTATTAGCCCAATCGCCAGGGGTTTTGCGCTCTCATTAAATGTTAACAGGCCGCATTTTGGTTCACAGGCAGTTTTTTGGACGTAGAATATGATAAAAAAAAGTTTGTAAAAGTTTAATGTATGCCCACAAGATTCAAAATAAACTACTCTGTATATATCACCAGTACACCAAACATTTTATTTTTGCACTCTTTTTTACACACGAAGAAAATAACACCAAGTATGTCTCAATACCATATAACCCGAAATATAGCAGGGGACTCAATAAGGTATTTAATAATAAAAAAAAAATAACAAGGTGGGCCTCACCTTAGTCTATAAGTCATCAGACAATCTGAGGAATATCTAAGGAAAACCTAAAGATAGGATTCCTAATTGTGAAAAAAGTGGAATTTATGAAATTAGTTGTAATGATTGTGACAAAAAGTATGTTGGGCAAACTAAAAGGTCAATTAAAGCACGATTTAAAGAACATTTAGCACACTTAAAATATAGTGGAGCAGAAAAGTCTGGCATTGCCGAATATGCCCTTGAAGCTGATCATATAATAACATTAGATAATCTAAGATTAAACGCATACGAAAGTATGGAAATTATAAAATGTAAAAGTAGTTTAAATAAAGACAGAGGGCCTATTGATTATAGTCCCCTCTACTGGTTATTTGATCGGAACTGATGCCCTTGCCTGTGCCCTTAGTTCCGCTTGAGTAATTCAAGGGTTAGTCTAAGTATAAATAGGATAGATTTGTAGTTTAGCTTTAGTCAATCACCATCAACATGGTTAGCGAAACGTGCATCGAGTGCAAAAATAGAATGTTTGGTATAGTGCTGATATAAAAAAATGAGTGCAAAAATAAAGTGTTTGGTGTAGTGGTGATATATACTGAGTACTGTCATTGTGCCAAAGATTCCGCATTTCCAATTTGATTCAAAATAAAGCCAAAAATTCGGTTTTTCGGTAATATCTCGAAAAATAAATAGATATCGAAAAACTAATAGCATCACGTGAAAGAGCGAGAAATTTTACAAAAAAACAGTATATAACTTTTTTTTCAGATTTTTTTATTAGCATGAAAATTTATTATAAATTCGAATAAGTGATTCAAAAAGTATAGCGCGTGTGTTCATCGATATTACTTGTTTTCGGAGTGTAAAAAATAAAATTAAGAGATAGCTTTTTCAAGAGGAGACTTTCAGGTTTCCGATGATACTAATAGTTTTTATTTTTATTATTTTATAATTTGTAAAACTTAAAACGAAATTTTTGTTTGCATGATTTTAACGGGCATACTGTAAATTACAAATATTTAATAAAATACAGTATTGAAAAAAAAATTCTTATATCATTATTATATCTTAAGTTTCAATGTAGGAATAATTAGAAATATCCCTTTGTCTGTGTTATTTAAAAATTGAGTTTTAAAATATGAAAATTTGCCTGCTGTAGTGCGCCTCCTGCAAATTTACATCCCAAAGCAGTACGAAATGGTTAAAAAAAAAGTCGGACAATTTTTTTTAGTTATAGTTAAAAATATACTTAAAAAAACTTTCTCTTTTTTGTAATTTTTCTCTTAAAAAAGTATTTTTTGCTTATTACTAATCATACTTAAACTTAAAATAAAAGTCTAAGCTTTAAGTACATTGAAGTTATTGAAAACTCAAAAAATCTAAATTACTGGAAGAAATTATTCTATAATATATATAAAATACAACGTCTCTCTGTCTGTCTGTCTGTCTGTCTGCCCAGTGCGCTTATCACTGGAGAACCACTTATCCGATTTACGTACTTTTTTTTTTAAAAACATACATATGTTCTCTGGCCGGGTTATATGTAGGCTATATTTTATTACGATAGGTACCATAAGGAATGAGCAGTGACGTAAAATAGCGAATGATGTAATATATATAAAATACAACGTCTGTCTGTCTGTCCGTTGGTGCGCTTATCACTGGAGAACCACTTATCCGATTTACGTGCTTTTTTTTTAAACATACGTATGTTCTCTGGCCAGGTTATAGGATATATTTTATTACGTTAAGTGATATAAGGAATAAGCAGTGACGATAATAGTGAATCAAGTCGAAGAAAAGCTTGCCGCTAGCGCGTTCTCTTGCAATACACTGCCTAAAGCATTAAATATGGAACAATATTATGTAGCAAAGAATATAATATATATAAAAATGCAACGTCTCTTTGTCTGTCTGTCTGTCGTTAGTGCGCTTATCAGTCGAGAACCACTTATCCGATTTACGTGTTTTTGTAAATTTATAACATATGTTCTATATAATTCGATATAAGCCTAGATAATGGGAGATAAGGTGAGATAATGGGAGATAAGGAGAAATAATGGGAGATAAGTCCAGATAAGCCTCGATAATGGGAGATAAGGTGAGATAATGGGAGATAAGTATAAATAATGGGAGATAAGGAGAAATAATGGGACATAAGCAGAGATAAGTCTAGATAATGGGAGTTATGGTGAGATAATGGGAGATAAGGAGAAATAATGGGAGATAAGGAGAAATATTGCGAGATAAGTCGATATAAGCCTAGATAATGGGAAATAAGGTGAGATAATCGGAGATAAGGAGAAATAATGAGAGATAAGGAGAAATAATGGGAGATGAGCAGAGATAAGCCTAGATAATATTGACCGCAGGCCCGGCTAGTTAAGTATAAAGTATTTATATTTCATTTACACTGCCAGGTAAAAAGAAAACAGTTATTGAAAACACAAAAAATCTAAATCAAAATATTTAGCAATATACAGAAACGTTAATATAATCATAAATGAGGTTGGAATCATGATTCTCACTAGGACTGAAGGGGTTCAACCAGCCATTTTGTTTTAAATATTTTTTTTAAATTACGGTAAAACCAAAAAAAATAATCTATATACTATTTTTTTGTATAATATCCCGTTCATTCACGAGGTACTATTAGTTTTTCGATACCTTTTTTATTTTTCGAAATATTTGCAAAAAACCGAATTTTTCATTTTATTTTAGATCTTGTAGGCTTAGAGCAACAACCTTTTTTTGTCATATTCTATATTCAAAAAACTTCCTGTATGCCAAAATGCAGCCTGTTAACATATAATGAGAGCTTTTCGTGAAAATTTGCCTCTGATGACTGAGCTATATATGTATTTCTGTTTATTAATTTTTAAATCGTTTCATTGCTTCACTGCACTTTCATTGCACTTGTAGCAATGTGATTGTATTTTTTGTACTTGTTTCAAAAAGTAACAGTAAATTCAATTTTTGAAATATATTTAATAACTGTTGTGGCGGCCTTAGCCTTGTGGTCATCGTACCGGCATATGGTATTAAGTGTCCCGAATTCTAATCCTGGCACGTCGCGTCGGTGTACTTATTTATTAATTCATTTAAGTATATTTGGCTTGACTACATACATAAGTAGTATTTGTTGCAGAAATGTAATAATGTCTGTGGCAGTCTTAAAGGCACCGTGAGAGGGCGGGACTCCTTGCAGGCCATTCTACATCACCTCTTCTGCCTATCAATTGATTAGGAAAAATCGCATCCACATATCTACGAACATTGATTTCATAGTGAGGAGGTGCTCCGTCCTGTTGATACCACAGATTCCTGTAAGGGATATACAAATTATTTTTATTGTCCTGCATAAGTTAGAATAACTTACTCTTGCAGTAACTGTAAATACTGCTGTCCTGTAAGATTTCCATGGATAAAAAAGGGGCCATTGATATGACGTCCACAAATCCCTGCCCACACGTTTATCTTTTGTGCTCTTTGAGAATAACAGTCGATTATCCGGTGGAGATTCTCAGTAGACCAGTACATGCCGTTATGCATGTTAACTCTTCCGTTAAGACAAAATGTTTAGGGTATTTTTCGCGGAAATTGTACAACGTTGACGAATATTACGACATCCTCGCCGATATACATCCAAAAAGGGTAATCCGTATCGAGGTGGGGAAGGTGACCAATAAAAAAAATTTACTGGAAACATAAATAATATTTTATTTTTCGACATAATCTTCCTCCTTTTCAGTGCACGTGTGCGGAGAAAAACGATTCACGTTGTTCTTGAATCGCTGTAGATTGTACTCGATGGGAAACACAGTCCTGGGTAAACCATTCCAAAGGTATGATGTTCTCCATATAAAAGACTGCTTGAAAAGCGTTGTACGAGGAGTAACAAGCTGAACCTCATACGGATGTGAAGCATCAGCGCGACGTGTACTTCTAATATGCACCGCTCTGGGAGGAATCAAACGGGCCACATCTTTCGAACACTTTCCATGAAAGTACTTGTAGAATAGGCTCAAGTCGCCAACCGTTCTTCGATGTTCCAGCGAATCAAGGCCGTCGGTCAATTCCGGGTGTCCAATCAGACGAACAGCTCTTCTCTGGATAGAATCCAACAAATGCAGTGTATGTTTGGGAGCGGAGCTCCAAACATGGGAGCAGTATTCCATAGTTGGTAGAATTTGAGCTTTGTAAAGAATTAACAGTTGTTGTGGGGTGTAAAGCTTTCTGGTTCGAAACAATATTCCCAACTTTTGAGAAGCTCTTCTTGCTATGCTGCAACATGTTCATGCCAGGACATATTTGCTCCCAAATTAACGCCTAACAGATTGAGTGACGATGTTAGAGGGATGGAGTGCCCCGACATAACTATGTCGGGTTCTGCAACGTTAACTTTTTTAGAAAAAACTGCCGCCTGGGTTTTTTGTAGCGTTAAATTCCACTTGGTTACTGTCACCCCAAGATAGAATTTCTTCCAGGTCTTTGTTGAGTCGAATGACTTCCTGCTGTCTGCGGATATTCGTCTGAGTAGTCGATGTCCGAGCGTTCAAAGTGAATGAAGAGATAAGTGTACTATCATCTGCAAAGCTGTAGATTGGATTCTCGGTCTTTTCCAGCAGATCGTTAATATAAATGAGGAAGAGAGTAGGAGACAGTATGGAACCTTGGGGCACACCGGCGTTGATAGTGAAGGTGTTAGAAAGAAATCCATCAACTGCCACTCGTAAAGAATGCTCTCTGAGGAAACATGAGAGCCACAAACAGAACTTTTCAGACATACCATAAGAACGTAGCTTAGCCAACAGGCCATTGTGCCAAACACGGTCAAATGCCTTGGATATGTCAAGAGCAACCGCTCGAGATTCTCCAAAGTGTTCAATTGCGTTGTTCCAAACATGTGTTACATAAGTCAGAAGATCTCCTGTTGATCTATTTTTACGAAAGCCATATTGGTGATCACTAATAATGCCTTTAAAATGAAAAAATTTGTTACCCTAAATGAGTTTTCAATAAAGTTTGTTTCCGATCTTTGTTGAAAACCTATGGCCTTGAAATATTTGTTTTTTTGTATATACCAGAAAAATTATCACTCATTAGTAATAATTTTCGTTTAATCTTATAGAGAATATTCCAGAATTTTTTCAAAAATTTTTGATCAGTACTTTTCGAGCGTACAGCGATTTTTGGCATTTCTTAAAAAAATAATACAAAGAAAAGGTGTGCAAGTATTAAATCATATATATTTTTAAACATTTCCGATTTTTCCGAAATTTAACTTTCAAAACTAAACAGCTCGGGTGGGGCCTTCAATTGCCAAATTTCAACTTTCTATGTCAAATAGTTTCGGGGAAAAACGGATGTAACAGATGGACAAACACCAAAGTGATCTTATAAGTGTTCCGTACGGAACACTAAACATTTTGATTTTTTGATGCAATAGGCCATGCCGTCTATAGGAATAAGTAAGCATCTTCCTAAATCATGTATCTTTCTTGTGTTCACTTTGTGTAATACTGTGAATTTGTCGTTACTTCTTGAAACGCGTGAAATAATGAAATTTCTACCAATATATTATTGATATGAATAATTTCTAAGAAAATCGATTTTCATTACTCGTACCGTAAAACTAAAATTACCGATTCATTAAATATTGGCAAACATTTGTAACTACCATTAAAGTCTGAAATAAATGATATTAGACCCTCTATGTCACACCTGACTTACTTTGTAATAGAATTCAATGATTTTGAAAAGGAAATCATCTCATATTAGTTTTTCGATATTTTCATTGGTTCAATTTTAACTAAATAGATTGGAGAGATGTATCGTCAGGCTAAAGAAAATTACATTAAAATTGAATTATTCATTCTCGAGTTTTATTTATGGGCGTACACGTGATGTAGGAAAATTCCTAAAGCGCTACAGGAGCAAGGCGTGTGCGGAAAAAAGCGATTCACGTTAGATTTAAATTGCTGTAAATTTTAGTCGGTGGGAAACCCAGTTCTGCGTAAATCGTTCCAAAGGGATGATGTTCTCCATATAAAAGACTGCTTTAAAAGGATTGTACGTAAACAACGTGACAAGCTGAACCTCATAAAGATGTGATGTATTACTAGCATACACCCCTCTGGGAGGTATTAAAGGGGTTAAATCCATCGAACATTTCTAAATAGAATCCGTCAAATACAGTGTACGAGGCTGGTTTGAAAAGTCCGTGCAAAGTCCGAGAGATGGCACCACCGGCGCGTATCGAGGTCATGTTTAGTTAGTAGCATCTCTTGAATTAACGCACACCAAGTTTCAGCCATATTGGTCTATTTCTTTGTGTTTGGCATTCGTGTGAATCAAGGAAGTCGAGTGAATTTCAAGAAATGGACGAAAAAGAATTTCGTGTGGTGATTAAAACATTACTTTATGAAAGGCAAAACGCCTCAGGAGACTAAAGAGAAGCTTGATAAACATTATGGTGACTCTGCACCTTCGATTAGAAACAGTTTATAAGTGGTTTCAAAATTTTCGGACTGGCCATATGGGCACAAGTGACGCTGAACGTTCTGGACGGCCTGTGGAGGTTACGACTCCAGAAATCATTGATCAAATCCATGATATGGTGATGGATGATAGAAGAGTTAAGGTGCGAGAGATTGCTAGTGCTGTGGGCATCTCGACTGAACGGGTACATAATATTTTGCATAAACATTTGGACATGAGAAAGCTATCCGTAAGATGGGTGCCGCGATTGCTCACGCTTGACCAAAAACGGAATCGTGTGAAGTGTTGCAAGGATGGTTTGCAGCTGTTCCAGAAGAATCCGGAGGACTTTAAGCGTCGTTTCGTCACTGTGGATGAAACATGGATACATTACTATACTCCTGAGACCAAACAACAATCTAAACAATGGGTTACCAAGGGGGAATCTGCACCAAAAAAGCGAAGACCGGTCCTTCGGCCGGAAAGGTTATGGCGACTGTCTTTTGGGATTCGCAAGGGATAATCCTCATCGACTATCTGGAAAAGGGTAAAACTATTACTGGTGAATATTATTCATCGTTAGTGGACCGTTTGAAAACCGAGCTGCAAGAAAAACGACCGCGATTGGCCCACAAGAAAGTCCTTTTCCATCACGACAACGCACCAGCACACACCTCAGCAGTTGTGGTCGCAAAATTAATGGAAATAGGATTCCAACTCGTTTCACATCCCCCCTATTCTCCAGACTTGGCTCCCTCGGACTACTATTTGTTCCCCAATTTGAAGAAATGGCTGGCGGGACAAAGATTTTATTCAAACGAGGAGGTGATTGCAGACACTAATGGATATTTTGCAGACTTGGACAAATCCTATTATTCGGAAGGGATCAGCAAACTAGAACATCGTTGGACGAAGTGTATAAGCCTAAAAGGAGACTATGTCGAAAAATAAAAAAGGTTTACCCCAAACACATAAGTAGTTTTTATTTTTGCACGGACTTTTCAAACCAGCCTCGTATGTTTGGAAGCAGAGCCTCTTCTAGCTTTTGAGAAGCTCTCCTTCTTATGCATGCGACCTGTTCTTGCCAAGATATATTAGCTTACAAGTTAACTCCCAGCAAATTGAGTGACGTTGCTAGAGACATGGAGTATTCCGACGTAAGAACTGCCGCCTGGATTATTGTAGCATCACATTTTACTTGGTTACTGTCACCCCAAGATAGAATTTCTTCCAGGTCATTGTTAAGTTGAACGACTCCCTGCTGCCTACAGATATTTGTTTGAGTAGCCGATGTTCCAGCGTTCAAAATGAACGAGGAAATAAGCGTACAGTCATCTGCAAACCTGTAGACTGGGTTCGTGGGCTTTTTCAGGAGATCATCAATGTAAATGACAAAGAGAGAAGACAGTATGGAGCCCTTGAGCACATCGGCTTTGAAAGTGATGGTATTAGAAAGAAATCCGTCGACTGCTACTCGTAAAGACTGCTCTCTGAGGAAACACGAGAGCTATGAACAAAGCCTTTTAGACATACTATAAAAGTGTAGCTTACCCTATAATCCGTCATGCTAAACACGATCAAATGCCTTGGATATATCAATTGTAACTGATCGAGATTATCCAAAGTATTCAATTGTGCTGTACCAAACATGTATTACATAACACGATGGTAGGATACAACGAATTTTACTAAGTACGCATACCTATTACTCGATAAATGGAGTAATAGGTATGCGTACTTAATACAATTCGTTGTATCCTATCATCGTGTTCCGTAACTTCTGGGATAACTACCAGTAAATTCTGTTCTCCTGTGTGTCAATCCTAGCCTGACTGACGAGCCGTGATACGGCGAAACGCGTCTCAGGATGAATTTTACGAATAAGAAAGCAGTAAGTAAACTGCTGAAATATGGACTTTGTCCGTTTTCAGTTGTTTTACATTAACTATATTACATAAGTTAGAAGATTTCTTGTTTTGCTTACGAAACCCATATTGAAGGTCGCTAATAATATTAAAATCTTCTAGATATTTGAAAAGATGCTGATTTATAGCCTTTTCCATAATCTAGAGCAATGCTACTGATCGTGTTGCCTTTTTTAGGTGTCGTCTGAACTGTAGCACATTTCCGGCATTAAAGAAATATTGGCCTTCTGTAGGATAAATTGAAAAGTCTACAGAAAACTGACATTAGTTAATTCGATCATTTTTTGGGTACACATATAGTAGCAGATATTCCACCAGCGCCAGAAGCCTAGCTTCTTTTAAATATGCTTTCTTCTGTCTCTTATTAAATAGAGATAAACACACATATACAGACAGACGTTAATATAGAGATAAACAGTTTGTAAAAGATTGAGTAGTAATTATGAGATGTAAGTTTTTTTCAGCCAAAACCTAATTTTACTAATTTTATGTAATCAGCGAACTTTTTCCTAAAACACTATGAATGAACAACGAAAACCAGAAATTGAATATAATAAATTAGATTTAATACCAAAAACAATGACATAATTCACATAACTTTAAGCCAAAAACATATGTAATCGTCATCGTACCTAATTATGTTTAATGTAATTCTTTAGGCCACCGCCAGGGCGCAGTTCGAGATGATTTATTCGGACTTCACGTGGAACTGTGCTGTCCCATCGAGGCGGTCACCATTTGTCAACGTTCATTATGATAATGGCGGTTTTTTAGTGTTTTAATATGGTCCAGAAGAATATTTTGATGCCTATTTTTATGACATTGTTGAAGAGTGTTATTTACAAAGAAAATACTTTTAGACAGGACGATGTCTAGTCTCGGTAATTAATTCGAAAATATGAAAATATGCGGTAGTGGTATTTAAACAGTTATAAAAAATTGATAAAATGTACTACGCGCTGGTAAACTGGCAGTTCTGAATTAATCACTAAAAATAATAAAAAAATAATATAATTTCTAGATTACGCTACCCCATGAACACTGAATATATGTTATTTATATACACAACCACTGCTCTAAACCCCCTGCCTTACCCTGTAACTTTTTATATGTTATGGGTTAAATAATTGATGCTAAAATTTTGTTTAACATCTAGTCAAGAAAAATATCATAACACCAGTCTTAATCATCCCCACTTTTTTTGTTAAAATTAGAAATAATGAAAAAGTTATAAAATTTTCGGCCACTACATGAAATATGAAAAGGATGTGTAATACTACATATATAAAGGCTCCCACTTCTCTGATGTTTTTAAACCCTTATATGTTTTACTATTTTATATTATCATCATCAATCCGGTTTTTTGTAGCGTTCTTCGCCGTCTGGTTCCTAATTTCCATACTCTTCGATCTTCCCAAACTCCGGGTCTCTCTGACATTGGCCTTTGAACTCCTACAAACCATGCCGGTCTTGATCTCCCTCTTCTCCTCTTTTCGCTTGGTACCCACTTTAGGGCTATTTTTGGAGTTCGGTGTTCTTTCATTATTTCCATGTGTACGTACCATATAAGTTGCCATTGTTGAATTTCCTCAATAATCGTGGTTTTTATTTCTTTCTTTTTGTTCATTCATTCATGACACCCCAACCGATCTTTGCCAGTAATCCATTTCGAGTAACATTAGTTTCTGTTCCAATCGTTTCGTCAATTGCCAAGTTTCGCAACCAACCGCAAAATGAGGTGTCTTATGACAACCTTTAGTTTACTTATTCTAGTCTCCACTTCTTCTTCCGTTATACTGTCTTTACTTATGTTAGTTCCGAGTTATATATACTCTTGACAAGCATCAATGACCTCACCGGTAATCAGAGTAAAGCTTCCCTGTTTTCTTCCTATACATAAATATTTGGTTTTCTTGCAGTTAATTGTTAAACTTCAGTTTTTATAGTCTTTAAACAGTTTTCTTGTCATAAATTCAAGGTCTTCTTTGTCCTGAGCAATAACTACCTCATCGTCGGCAAAATGTAGAATGTACAACGTTGTTTCGTCGGTCAGCTGTATTCCTATTCCTTCACATGCTCTTCGCCATCTCTCTAATAACTCATTCAGGTAAATTGTGAATAATGTAAGAGACAGACAGCAGCCCTGTCTGACACCCTTTGTTACAAAAAAATGTCCCAATATTTCCTAACTTTATTCGGGAACGTGACTGCTCGTACAGCTGTTTTACTGCGGAGATTGCTGAACTATTTATAGTTGATCGTTCTAATATTTGCCATAGTTTTTTGACTTGGATGGTATCATACGCTTTGGTTAGGTCTACAAACAGCAGGTGGAGTTCTCTGTTCGTTGATGTATTTTCTTCGTTTAAATAAATTACACTAAATATATGGTCTACACACGATCCACCAACTCTAAAACCAAATTGTTGTTCAATGTCGTGGGACTCATCCCCAATTATATTTCTTAAAATTTTTAAAGAGACTCGACTGACGAATGTATAATACTACATATATAAAGGCTCCCACTAACTCCTTCCCTGATGTTTTTAAACCCTTATATGTTTTACTATTTTATATTATACCTATATAATTATATTTGAAATTTCTTCATTATTCCCAACAAAACCCGAAAAATATCTTATAAGTATTTTAATTTTATATACTACTAGCCGTGCCCGCGGCTCCGCTCGCGTGGACTTTATGGTCACTGCTTATTCGTTATGTTTATATTATTATATAGCTCAAGGGGCCTTAGAGGCTCATGGCTTGGTTGCATACTTGTCTCCACTTCTTTTTGTCTCCTGTTAGCTTTTCCCAGTGCGGGATTCCCATCAACTCCGCATCTTGCTTTACTGCCTGAATCCATGTAGATCGAGGTCTACCCTTGCCTCTTCTTCCAACCACTCCTCTTATTAGGGCTTGCTTTTTCTGTCTTTCTTCCTTCATCCTTGCCAAGTATCCCAACCATCTTAATAGCTGGCTTATTATGATTTGGCTTGTAAGGGGTTTCGTATATAGGCATTTTAATTCGTAGTCTGTTCTTCTTCTCCACAGTCCTTATTCTTTCCTTTCTCCGTAGATTCTTCTCAAAGCTTTCCTTTCCAACACCTCGAACGTTTCTTTTCTCTTGCATTCACTTTTCACGTTTCGCATCCATATGTCACCGTGGGTCTGACAACTGTCGTATATATTCTTTCTTTTGCTTTTCTTGAAGCATTCTTTGATTTCAACATTGGATTCATTACCCCCAAACTTTTCTGTCCTTTCGCTATTCTTTCTTGTATCTTCGCCCTTTCTTATCCACTCTCTGTTATTGTTACTCCCAGATAATTAAATTTGTCTACTTTTTCAAACATATATCTTTTCCCTAAGTTGTTAATTATATTTAAACTTTTGTTGTTTTTATTATCCTTCTTCTTTGTAATTTCCATGTATTTTGTTTTTTCCTCATTTATCTTTAGTCCTCTCATCCTTCCCCTTTCTTTTATCCTAGTTATGGCTTTTTGAGGTTCTCTTTTGTTCTTGCAATCACTGCTACATTATCCGCATAGGCCAAGCATTGGCAGGTTTGTTGGTATATCGTTCCATTTGTTTTTATTTCTGACTCCCGGATTATCTTCTCTAGTAGCAAATTAAATAGACATGTCGACACTGGTTCCCCTTGTCTTAATCCTCTCTTCACCTTAAACTTGTCTGATACTTTGCCCTCAACCAATACTCTATTTTCTGTGTCATTCAGTGTCATTCTCACCATGCGAATCAATTTACTTGGAATTTTTAGTTCTTCCATTATCTTGTAGAGTCCTTCTCTATTTACAGAGTCATATGCTTCTCTGAAATCCACAAAGACCAAGTATAGTGCCAAATTTTGTTCTAAGCTATTATCTTAGATTTGCTTAATCGAAAATATCTGGTCTGCAACCGATCTATTTTTCCTGAATCCACAATGGTACTCTCCCAGAATAGACACGGCTTTCTCTGCTAGTCTGCTTTGATAGTCAACACTACTATCTTGTACACGACATCCAGTAAGGCTATTGGTCTATAATTAGCACATATAGTTTTTTCTCCTTTTTTGTATATTGGACAAATCAGCGACTCTCTCCAGTTCACTGGCATCTTTTCTGTTTCCCATATTTCTTGCACCAACCGGCATATTTCATTTTCCAGATCTACTTCTCCAGCTTTTATCAGTTCTACAATTTCCACCCGGGCCTTATTTTTTTTGAGTTCTGAGTATTTCTCTTATTTCTACTTTGCAGGGTTTATTTGTCCCCTCCTGCCCTTCAGTCAATTTTGCCTCCTATTTCTCATTCAACTCATTTTCAACTCCATTTAGTGTTTCTTTAAAGTATTCCCCCCATCTATTCAGTCTTTCTGCGAAGCTTACTGCTAAACTTTCATCTTTTTTCCTACATATTAGCATTTTGTCTCTGTTTATTCCCCTTGTAGTTTATAAAAAAAAAAAATACGTAAATCGGATAAGTGGTTCTTGAGTGCTAAGCGCAGTAATGGATATACAGACAGACAGAGAGACGTTACGTTTTATATATATTTATAGATTTTATTTGACATATGTTAAATTAAGAATTAAAAAAAAATCACGTAAATCGGATGAGTGGTTCTCGAATGATAAGCACACTAATGGACAGACAGACAGAGAGACGTTGCGTTTTATATATATTATATAGATTATTATTATTACCTGGTCAGAGAACATATGTATGAATTTAAAAAATCACCTAAATCGGATAAGTGGTTCTCGAGGGCTAAGCGCACTAACGGACAGACAGGCAGACAGAGAGACGTTGTATTTTACATATATTATAGATATAGATTATTATTATTACTATATAACCTGGCCCAAGAATATATGTATGAATTTAAAAAAAGACACGTAATCGGATAAGTAGTTCTCGCCTAATAAACGCACTAACGGACAGACAGACAGACAGACAGAGAGACATTGCATTTTATATATTATAGATTATAGATATTCTCTGCTACATAATACTGTTCCAAATTTAATGGTTTAGGCTGTGTACTGAAAAGGAACCCGGCAAACTTTTTTCCGACTTCATTCACTATTATCGTCACTGCTCATTCCCTATGCTACCTATCGTAATAAAATATAGCCTATAACCTGGCCAGAGAACATATGTATGTTTTAAAAAAAAAGTACGAAAATCGGATAAGTGGTTCTCCAGTGATAAGCGCACTAACGGGCAGACAGACAGACAGACAGACAGACAGAGAGACGTTGCATTTTATATATATTATAGATTAACACTAGACAATATTTAACGACGTTCACAAGCTTCACTCTCTTCCTGTGTTAGAATTTAAAACAAATACAAAATAATATACTGTTGACTAATAATCTATATTTTTAAACATCGCATACTAAACTGTACTGCAAAATGACCGTTTCAATAAATAAAAAAACGTTCTTCTGTCGCTTTTACATCTTTCCCTTGCTATTCGCGGTTGCAAAGTGTTTCGATTTTCATTTCACAATAGACTATGCGATTTTTGTGTGAAATCTTAAACGTTGCCACCAATTTTACTGCACGTATTTTTTTTGATTTATTGATGAACGCAATCTTAATTAAGTAAATTACGCCGAACATGTGCAAAAAAAAACTACCTTGTTGAAAGTTTATCCTCTTTTATGAGAAATATTTACAAGAAAATATCTTATTTAACAATAGTTTTAACTATTTTTTTTCTTGACAATCCTGTTGTTTTAAAAGAATACTTTTTTAGAAAGCATGTTATCGAAAAGAAGATTAATATTTGGCAACATTATTTGAATCGGCGTTGGGGTTGGTAAATAGGTTCTTTGTTAAATTTTAAAAATGTCCCAATTTAGAAAAAAATCTAGTAAATGGTTCTTTGCTTGATTGAAGGAATTAGCTCGTTCAATAATAATAAACGATTTTACATCATTCTATTCAACAATTCTGAAAATATCTATAAGACAAATACGAAGGTACTTTCTTAACACCTACTATATATGCTTTACTATCATTAAAATTGGTCCTATATTGAAACCAATAACCTGAAAAAATTCTTGTTGAAACTATACAATATTTAACGACCCCTACCCTTTCCACTCTCGTTTCTCATTAAAATTAAAAATAATGAGAAAATAACTTACTTTTCCGAGTTCTTGAGCCCAGGAACCCTGAAACAGACGTATAATACGATATACATGTAGCAATCTTTCCACCCTCCCTCCTTACGCTTTTAACTCTTTTTATGTTTTTGATTTTAAATAATTTTTATCAACTTTTTTATTATCTCAAGAAAAACCAGGAAAATTCTCATAATATTTTTAAAATCATATAAAATTTATCAACATTCACCACTCTTAGCCTCTTCTAATATAGAGACATTGGTCAACAACTATATTTTTCATTCCTATTTCATGTATTATGAGTGAACTAAATTTGAAAATGAGATATCACTTTGTTTGCAAATTATCGTGACATTATACCGAAACACCGATTAACAGAGAGACCGACGGGAATGGCAAACTAGGTTTCTGGTGAACTAGGAACCTTAATGTGTGCAGAAATACAAATAAATCTCGGATAGTGATTTTTTTACGAATACAATTCTTTTAGCAGCAAGGGAATTAAAAATTGAAAAAAGTTTTTACTTCGATTAAAATTTGGTTCTGTAGATTGCTGCTTTATCAATTGTCTGGGTATGCACGAACTCTCTCTGCCCCCTTCTGTCCTAGGTATTACAGTATATCGAATACCTAAAAGATAAAAAAGGTTGCAAAAATCTCAACTATTGGTTTCGTTACGTGACAAAAGCATATTAAACCTTGCCATACCAATCTCAGATCAGATAGTAACCTACTAATTTAGTGCAACAACATGAAGTTAGACACTAAAGGACGGTCTCTATCATCGTGCAAACATTAGGGCATCGAAAAAGTTGTAGCTGTTTTTTATTTAAATATAAGGTTTCTAACTTTCAGCAGAACCGTATTAAGTTTTTATTGTACGCCTCAGTTTGGAGCAGTAATACGACCAAACTCTTCTAAGAACGTATGTGTAAAGAAAAAAATTCCAAATATCGATAGTCTGCTTTAGATCCCAGATCGTCCTTCCATAAACTTATCCATTCATTGTAAACCTTTTTTCTATATAAATGCACCTGGGCGCTGCAAAAAGTCTGCTGTCTGCTCACTAATGACGTCTCCGGAAAATGGATAGCACCCCGGAAGAAACTGCATAAGTCATTGCCTTATTGCAAGAAGGACACATCCAACATGTAGTCGCTGCGCAACCGCACCTGAGCCGGTCAGCTGTCTGAGTCTATAGACGTTACCAAGAAACTGGAGCCTTTACACGGGGACCAGGATCAGGAAGCAGAAGGTGTACCTCGGAGCGACACGACCGCTCCATTGTTAACAAAACTCTAAGAAATCGTAACTTCACCGACGTTGAGGTCCAGCAGGAACTCCAATAAGTTCGTGATCGGGCTTTCAGTCATTGGACAATCAGAAGAAGACTTAAAGAAGCTAACCTAACTCCGAAGAGACCAGCTAACGAAGTGTTTACTTAAAAAATAGATTTTAAAAGTTATGAAATAAATAATACAAAAGAATGGCGATTATATATTTTTATTGTACTTTAAAATATAAGAATCTTTTTTTAAAATATGTTTTAAATGTTAACATTATTTTTTATCGGGTTAAATGGACTACTGCTGAAAATTATGGCGCTTCCTTGTCTGCAGGATAACTTGATAAAAAATAATCCAGTCTGCAAAATTAAAAATTGATCTTGTAAAATAATGTGGTAGTTAAAAAATTGACTGAGTAATATTGCAGACAGTGTCTGAAGACAGGTAGCGGTCCCAATCCGACGCCAAGTCACATTTAATGCTATAATTTTGTAATGAAACGGAATTTTCATAAAAATTTTGTAAAAATTCTTAGAAGTACCGAGAATAAAAATCCTTAAAAAAATCGAATTTTTAAAAATTTAAAGTGTCTGTAACTCCTTAATAATCAAGATTTTTCATGGTACCAAAAAATAGTCGCCATCAACTTTCTAGAAAGTTATTCAATTTTCGCCTTCCTTGGGCTTGGGAGGCTTTTATGAACACATTGCGACGACAAATCTTTCCACTTAAGTCTCGTCATCTGTAATAATTCTAGAAAAAATAAATCTCATTGTCCTCTAAATCACTCAAATGTTCTTGAGAAACTTCTTTGCACGGCAGTTTCCTCCATTATAAGGAACTTGTTGGTTAATCGTGCAGAAAATTTGTTCTTCCCTTCCCCTAAATGTTGGTGCAAACGCTTGAAAGCTAGAGTTTCGGATACTTTATCTTTTTTGTAAGAATTGGAATCTCGCCGATCTAACGGCAGCAAATCTTCATGCCTGACGGTTTCCTTAGTTTTTGCAATGTTTCCATTACCTTTACTCATTTTTCACAAGAAAACCCAATGAACTAGTATAAAATTTCGTCCAACCAAGCATTTTCATGACTGGAAGTTAAATATTCGCTCGTACCTATTACCGATAAAATGATTAATAATTTTGTTAGTTTAGATAAATTTAGATCTTTTTAAGATACTTATTTATTAACAGGCAAACAAAAGAATATGTTTCACGTATGAATCCTGAGAAAATCCTTACTACTACATAGGGTGAAACGTCCGGACACTTTTCGAGAGGTGGCAACACAAACAAAAAAAAACATGATTTTCAGTTAGTGTCAACTCTTAGAAGATTCGTGTAAAATTTCTATGACATTTTATCCATTAGTAGTAGAAAAAATACATCTAGAATCGAAGAATGGCTTTAGAAGTGTTATGACACATCTACTCCATCGAAAGCAACTATATGTCTATGGTTAAGTGAACTTAAATGCGGTCGTACAAACACCGATCATACACCACGTTCTGAACGCCAGAATGACGCAGTCACTTCAAAAAACACAAAAAATCCACCATATTGTTCTGAATGACCGCGAGGGAGGCATATATTTTATTAATATTAATATATGAAAAAACTATATGCCCGATGTTTACCGCGCAATCTCACAATTGATCAACAGTCGGTACGCAGAGTGGCTAGAACAGCATGAAAGCCGACCGAAGCAGCCAAAAACACAACCGTCAGCTGAAAAGGTTTTGGTAAATATTTTTTGGGATGTGCATGGAATAATACTGATCGATTATCTTGAGAAGGTTCGAACAATTACCCGAGATTATTACGTTGATTTATTTGACTATTTGAATGGTGAAATCAAGAAAGGAAGCGAAAAAAAAGTGTTGTTTCACCAGTCCATAAAATTGATGGTGAAATTTGACCATTCGGGCTATAAATTGTTTCTTTATCCACCGTATTTACCAGATCTGGCCCCCAGCGAGGTCGCTCCAGAGAAAGAGATTTGGCTCAAATAAAGAAGTCCAATTGAAATTAAGGCTTATTTTAGAGCGCTCGACAAATCGTACTATATGAAAGGTATCCAAATGTTAAAATGGAATGGAAAATCGCTGAAATAAGTGTGTCACTCTTAGATAATAACATCGATTTTTGTTCTTCAAAAATCTCGGGTTTTTTTAACCCATGTAGTACGAGTACAGCCTGTCCCAAAATATAAGATCCTGATTTTTGTCGTTTTAAGTGGGCAATATAAAAATTCTGACCTTTTGTTTATGATAGGTTGCAGAGATGGACTTAAGAATTTTATTCATTAATGCAAATAAATAAAATTATAAGTGTTTTTTGGAGATGTTTAGTTATAGATGCATGTAAAAACGAATGGATAAGAAGTACAAATATACAGTTTGAATGAATGGGGTTTAGAAGAGGGGACATATTTTATAAATAAAAAATATATTTTAACTTAAGCCTAATTCGGTTTCACTATCACTGTCATCAGCTGAGGTAATTATCGGTGGTTTTATATTATTTACATAAATATATGAATCTTCAACTTTAACAACGTACTGAATGGAATTCTTCCAGCTTTCACAAGGTATATCATTTATAACTTTTTTACTAATTCAACCACTGACATGCTTAAAGTAGGAGAAATATTTTGTGCCCTTATTTTTGATTTAACTGGATGCCAGATATGTTCAATTGGATTAAACACACAATAATACGGAGGAAGCCGCAAAACAATGTGTCCCATTTTCTCAGCCATACTATCACAAATATATTTCTTTTTCAATTTATAGTCTTTCAAAACATCACTTTTTTTATAACTAAAGTCAAAATAAATGTCATTTTCTAACATATATTCCTGTATTTCCGATTTGGTGTTGGCTGCAGTAGGAACTTTATTTAGTAGGCGACTATGATAACTTGCATTATCCATAACTATAACACTCTGTTCGGGAACATCTGGTAAAAGGGAATTTTGAAACCAATTTTCAAAAAGTTCTGCGGTCGTGTCTTCGTGATAGTCCAAACTAGAATCTTTTATGTTTTTTGCAAATAATAGTAGACAATTTGACACCCAGCCTTTTCAGATCCAGCATTCAAGATGGTTATTCGTTTACCTTTATTTGAAGGTGCGTTAGTCTGACATGTTGTACTGCTGTTAACCCACCCTTTTTGCACAGTGTCATGAGTATCCAACCATGTTTCGTCAAGGTAAATTATTGGCCAATTCCCTGATCGATACGTTTTAATTTCTTGTAAATAAGTATGTCGCAAGATTCGTAATCTTTGTGACTCCATCACTCCCTGCCTTTTGTTGATTTTTTGGAACGTGAATCCCATTCTTAAGAGAATTCTGTGAAGGGTTGATCGGCCACAATGTATATTGGTCCCGTCCTGCACCAGTCTTAATTTTCTTTTGTCTAGTGTCGGCACCAACTGCTCTTCATACGTAGAATATATTTTTCTCCTGATGACGTCTTTTTCACAATCGTCTACATGATGCACTTGAAAATCTTTCCGTTTTTCCCTGTTCCTGAGTGACGGTTTTCCTACAATACCCTTAATCGTAGAAATTGGGGTTTTTGTTAGTTCACTGGTTTCTTGCAAAGCACTTCGTTTATTCAAATTTCTTTTTACCAAACTGTCATAAACATTTTTCACTATTTAACGTCAAGTGATAAATGTGATAGCCACTATTGCAATTTTCCCACTAACGCCACATAATTAAAATAGATCCGTTACATTGTAAGTTGTAAGTAAAACTAAAAATAAAAATAATAAAAAGTATCTTTCGAATCTTAATGGGGACCTGTGGTCATTAGGCCTATATTATCAAATACTTAAAGGGCTCCAAATCGGGTTGCCAGGTAGTAAATATATAGGTAAAAATAGATCCAATATGATTGCAGGTGCAAGTGAGGGCGGTATACAAAGCCGGTAGAATCAAAATACGTTTATCGTAATACCTGGCAACTTTGCACAAAACCTAATAGGGACGTTTATTTCCCCATTGAAAAAGAAAAAAGGCAGGATCTTATATCTTGGGATTTACTTTACTAGACTAATTGGTAAAATGAACAACTTCTTGGGCATCTCGTCAAATAACTCTCAGGACAGTTGACTATTACTTAACCAGTACCTACATTCTTCAGTTGAGCCAAAGAAACAATTTGATTTACTCTATCGAATTCTCTAGAGAATTCGGAATATGGTATTTTATTTTCAATTTTTACTCGTGGCAAGGGTAAAATTTACATAAGAATGTCTAAACCTGCCCTGACCTACACCATATTTCTCGAAATCCAAAAATATTCGTATAATATGGCCTCACTAAATATATGGGTCAATTCTTTAAGAGAAAGCACTTTATTATGCATTAGCATGCAAATTTTGTAAAAATGGGTGTTCGGGTGTAATTTTAGTGTTTGAAACCGGTGCAGTAGTCACGATATGGTCAAATTAATTAAACTAATATTAGTAATATTCTGGAGGCTTGTGATTTTCACTGTGAAATATTGTTCATGGGCGTCGCTATTGAAATTTTTAAAGATATAGAGTTGATTCTCCATATTTTTATCTGATCTCCTTAATCGCATATTCATGAGTTTCCATGCCATCGGTAAGTTGCCGACTTTATCTAAAATACAATCTGTCAAGTAAGAACGTGACCGCCCGTATTCTTCAAAAAATGTGTTTCGAGGCCCTTTTTGACATCGATGTATTCGTTCCTGTGCTAACAACGCGCAATTACCTTAGTAAGTTGCCCAATCGCCTCCTGGCATCTTCGAGGCATGCTGTAGACGAGATTTTCTGCATTCTCGGGCAATGATCTTCAAATTTTTCGAATCTCATGAGACAACTGAGTAAAAGTCCTCAGCTTTTCCTCTGAACTTTCTCTTTAGAAGGGACCAAACGTTTTCAATAGGGTTGGCGTCCGGTGATTGTGAGGGCCACTCTAGTATCTTATCGTGGGCCCAGGAGGGTGTGCTTCGGAATTTGATAACATGAGCACGAAGATGTTTGTCGATTTTGTTAATTTTTCCGCTCCTGGACGCATCGTCAATTTCGGGTCCCGTGAAAACAAACACGATTCTTTTTTCGACTTTCGTAGTGACTTTACATACCGAGTCATGTTTTGGCAAGTTGTCGACATTTTTCATTATTTACCTACTTCTTCATCAACGATACCGACTTTTTAATATATTTAGCAGCCGCAGAAGTGTTATTTTAGGCCCCTTGGGATGCAAACAAAGAAATACTACCTCGAACAGACGTACAAACAAGTGACTCATTTTGAATTTTAAGTGATTTCGACGAAAGTTCGGAATCGACTGATACTTTTACTAAAATGCGTCGTTTTTCTACCGATTTTTTGTTAAATCGCTAGAATCGAATCTATCAAAAATGAATTATCGCGGACACGTTCTTACTTGACAAACTGTATAATATAATTAACTTCTGTTCTTTTATTTAATTCTGTAGAACACTGACTGGCCATATCCCACAAACTTTATACCTGAAGCAATAATGTCAAAATATTATATACAGGGTGTCCCATATGTATGTAATAATTATTCCACAGCATTTATTAATCAGTGTATCAAAAAAATATTTACATAAAAATTATAGAATGTTATCCGGCGCACATACTGACGTTGACAATAAAATGTTTTGAATTGTCAGTTCGAAGAAATTACGCCATCTAAAATTTTTTTAAATGGAAAGCCCTACATATTATTTTATTTTTGAGTCCTACTAAAAATTTTAGATATTATTTGTCTGACATACTGTATATCTAAACTGAATCTTTTTGAAATTATTGATATTTGAAATTAATTTTTTTTTAAGCTGGCTTGTGTCAAACATTTACTATTGGGTAACGACTTAACGCGTCAAAACATGATTTATTGACGAAAACGTTTATTGCTGCATTTTATAAAACTACGCGTAATATCAGAATGATACATTTAACAGAAACTGAAAGAATCAGTTTGTTAATGATGATTGGTTACGGAGACCGTAGGAGAACACAACAGGAGGTATGTGATCCTTTTAAAGCAGAATATCCGAATCCAGAACCTATGACCCAATCCGTAATTAGCAAAACATTGAAAACGATTTAGATAATCAAGTCATGTTAAGGATCGTTCTAAAACCTGGACCTCTAAAAGTTAAAACAAGCGATGATAAAAAGTAAGATGTTTTATTTGAAATTACAGAAAATCCCTATACAGCCACTCGTCAGCTTTGCCTAGACCACAACATAAGTAAAGGTACCTTAGTCGTATTATATTGCAAGAATTTTCTGAAGATGACTACGATAGACGTGTTGAATTTTGCGAGGTCATGATGGAATGAATCAATCTTAACCTAATTCATAATATTGTTTTTTTTCTGACGAGGCCAGATTTTTGTCTTAACGGAAGAGTTAACAGGCATAACTGCCGGTACTGGGCTACTGAAAATCCCCACTGGATAATCCTTCATTCTCAAAGACCACAAAAGATAAACGTGTGGGCAGGAATTTGTGGACGTCATATCATTGTCCCTTTTTTATCGATGGAAATTTTACGGGACAGCGGTATTTACAGTTACTCCAAGAGCAAGTTATTCCAACTTGTGCAGGTCTTTTTCCCGATGAAAATAATTAGGATACCCCTAACAGGAATCTGTGGTATCAACAGAACGGAGCACCGCCTCACTATGAAATCAATGTTCGTAGATATTTGGCTGCGATTTTTCCTAACCGATGGATAGGCAGAAGAGGTACTTTAGAATGGCCTGCAAGGAGTCCCGACCTTACTCCACTCGATTTTTTTTATGGGGTCATTTGGAAACCAAAGTTTACCGATGTCGACCTGAAACCGTAGAATATTTACAACAAATAATTCAATATGAAGTAGCAGAGATTACCCCGAATTCTCTGCAAAACTCTGTTCAGGCTGTTTATTACAGATTGGGTCATTGCCTCGCGTTAACGGTAGACATTTTGAGCAATTTTTACCTTAAAAAGAAAACCTAGAGTTTTTATTAATAGTTATTTTCGCTTTTTTTTTATTTTAAATTTCAAATGACAATAATTCCAAAACAGTTCAATCTAGACATATGTTATGTTAGACAAATAATATCTAGAATTTTTAGTAGGACTAAAAAATAAAATGATATACAGGGCTTTTCATTTAAAAAAATCAAGATGGCGTAATTTCTTCGAACTGACAGTTCAAAACATTTTATTGTCCACGTCAGCATGTACGCCATAAAACATCCTATAACTTTTATTTAAATATTTTTTTGATACACTGATTAATAAATGCTATGGAATCATTATTCCATACATATGGGGCACCCTGTATATTAAAATGTCGCAAATTGTCAGGAATAATTTTCTCTTGATGTGCAAAAAAATTGTCGCACAATTGTTCATCTTGATGTTCAATGGTAAGAGCCAATATTTACATGAAATTTTATATGTTTCGCCTATGGCTATCGTGCCATTTTTCATTACTTTAGATATAATTTACCTAAAAACCAGGGTGAGAACTTGCATGCAAAATTTCTAGGAAGTTGTTAAAATATTTAATACCATAATTCGCCATATCCAAACAGCATACGTCATATTTTCTTCATTTTTTTCTCGTTTTATTAGACGTTTTAAAAACGTATTTTTAACTCAATGGCACACATTTTAAAAGGGAGTCGTTTGTGGATAATGACACAAATTCGACTTAAAGAGGTAGATAAATTAAAGACCTCAATGTTGAAAATTGGGTGAGCTGTAAATTAAATTGTGTTTTTTGTTATGAATATATTATGTTTGGGTTATGCTGTTTTTGCATAAAAACTGGACTTTGCTTCGCTTCGATACTTTTTTTGTTTATTTCTTAGTGATATTTTTGCACGATAATCTCAATTCGTTTTTGGTAGATTTAGTAGAAACATGGGTGACGTCTACATATTTCATTTTTTAAGGATCATTTTAAGGACAAATTTTAGGAATAGCCATGGGTTATCAACTATCTTCGATTGTGGTGAATATTTTCATAGAAATCTTTGAAGAAAGCGCCTTGACTTTAGCTCCTCTAAAACAAAAATTTTAATGCACATATGGTGACGATACTTTTGTTATCTGGAGACTTGGTGAATCACCTCAGTCGACAACATTCAAACATAAAATATACAATGGATATTCAGTGACATGATATCTTTTGCTTTTAAGATGATGTAGATTCTTTGTATGTAGGTATTTTTTCAAGTTTTAGCTCATATTAGACTATAAGTAGTGAGGGGGTTTCGCAGAAATAATGATTCTTGTTCCGATACACGTCTCAGTATTGCAGATAATGACACAAATTTGACTTAAAGAGGTAGATAAATTAAAGACCTCAATGTTGAAAATTGGGTGAGCTGTAAATTAAATTGTGTTTTTTGTTATGAATATATTATGTTTGGGTTATTCTGTTTTTGCATAAAAACTGGACTTCGCTTCGTTTCGATACTTGTGTTTATTTCTTAGTGATATTTCGGCATGATAATCAATTCAATTTTTGGTAGATTTAATAGAAACATGTGCGGCGTCTACATACTTCATTTCCTAAGGACCATTTTATGGACAAACTTTGGGAGCAGCCATGGGTTATTCACTATCTTCCATTGTGGCGAATATTTCAGTAGAAATCTTTGACGAAAGCGCCTTGAGTTTACCTCCTCTAAAACCAAAATTTTAATGCACATATGATGACGAAATTTTTGTTATTTGACGATTTGGTGAATCACCTTAGTCAATAACATTCAAACATGTACATAATACAAGAGATATTCATTCACATGGTATGGTATTTTTCAAGATCTAAGAAAGTAATTTGGCAAATTAATACAATAAAAACATTAAACGATTTTTAGGATCTTTGCACGCACCTGGCCGTAACAGGGTCGTAATTGATATATATATATATATATATATATATATATATATATATATATATATATATATATATATATATATATATATCGGGTGGCGCATAAGTAACGCTATGATTTATTTAATGAATAACTTTTTTCTTTCTGATTTTATTTAAAGTTGGCGTTTATTAAAATTTAGAATATAGTTTGGAAATATGTTCACATTATGTTTTGAAGATAATATCTTCAAATGGTGCCCATTGTTTGCTTTGATCTGACGTGCTCTTTTCAGAGCATTTCCTATAACTTTTCTTAGAATTTCAGGTCCCAGCGCCCTCACTTCTTCTCGGATATTCGCTTAAGCTGTTGGATGGTTCTTGGCTTATTGGCATATACCTTACTCTTTAGGTAACCCCAAAGAAAAAAATCGGGAGCCGTTAAATCGGGCGAACGCGGTGGCCGGTTAAAATCAGAAAAACGCGATATTATTCGATAGGAAAAAATTTTGCGCCGGACAGCCATAGTTGGACGAGCTGTGTAAGCTGTAGCTCCATCTTGTTGGAACCACAATTCTGGATTGTTCTCTACCTCGGGCCTTAAAAAATTTTCAATCATTGCCCGGTATTGAATGCCATTCACATTAACCTCAACTTGTTCGTCGTTTTCGAGAAAAATATGGTCCAATAATCTTTTCTGAAGTTATTCCACACCATACTGTGCATTTAAGTGGGTGCATTTGATGTTCAACAATTATTCTTGGATTTTGGGTGCCCCATGTTCTGCAATTTTGTTTATTCACGTGACCATTGAGGTGGAAATGGGCCTCATCACTCATTATGAGTTTGTGAATAAACTCGTTGTTTTCTAGGCACAATTCTTGCAAACGGCGACTATATTGAATGCGTCTTTGTGCATCATTTGGTTTTAACTCATGAACCAATTGAATCTTATATGGGAAAAGGTGTAAATTATGTAAAATTCTTTGCAAAGACCGCCTAGACATCACCAACTGCTGAGAACGTCGCCTGGTGGAAGTTTCGGGATTTTCCTCAATACTTGCTTGCACCCGAGCAATGTTCACATCGTTTCGAACTGCACGAGGTCTTCCAACACGCGGAAGATCACAGACAGCCCCTTGTTGCCGAAAACGCTGAACCAATCGGTAAATTGTTGGAGCGCAAGGTGCATTTCGAACATGAAAGAAATTTCGATGTGACCTTTGTGTCTGAATAATCGAATGCTGACTTTCATAATAAAATTGAACAACTTTGGTTCTTTGTTCTGTGCTGAGTCTTTCCATCATAAATTTCCCAAGATTTTCAAAGTTGATTCTGAAAAAAAAATAAAAAAAAGACGTTAACAAAAAATATATTCACTTATTAAATCATAACGTTACTTATGCGCCACCGTAATATAATATATATATATATATATATATATATATATATATATATAAAAAATATATATGTATGTATATATATATATATATATATATATATATATACATATATATATATATATATATATATATATATATATATATATATATATATATATATAATATATATGTATGTATGCCATATATATATATATATATATATATATATATATACATATATATATATATATATATATATATATATATATATATATATATATATATATATATATATATATATATATATATATACCTCCCTTTCAATCTAACATTTTATTGACTACTTCGTGTTTATAAATATAAAGAACATTCTTGATTTTATCTGCAGTAATATACTGAAATAGTGGGTATTATAAAGTTCAATAGTGTCTTAAAATGTCCGAAGCCCTTTCCAGAGGAAGCCGCAAGTGTATGGCCGATGAGGCAAAAGTGATAGTTAAAAGTGCTTATTTAAAGTTATTGGAGCGAGGCAACGAAAAGTACTTTTCATTGATGGAAAACATCAGCTTTAACAAGCATCCCTGAAAGTACATTAAAATTGAACGGTCTTATCACAATAAAATTTTAAACTCAACAATTATACAATCAGGTATAGTGCGGCCCTGCGCGATGCCTTGTCATTAAACAGCCATAAATTAATCACTTTCTAATCTTGTTGAATTTTGAATCGGTATAGGTAACTAAGTCACTTTTTTAGACCGTGAAAAATACTATACCCTTTGCTTTTTAGATGATGTAGATTCTGTGTATGTATGTATTTTTGCAGTTTTAGCTCGTATTAGACTATGAATAGTGAGGCGGTTCGATAGAAATAATGATTCGTGTTCCGATACATGTCTAAGTATTGCAGATAATGACACAAATTCGACTTAAGAAGTAGATAAATGTTAAAAATTGTGTGAGCTGTAAATTAAATTGTGTTTTTTGTTATGAATATATTATGTTTGGGTTATGCTGTTTTTGCATAAAAACTGGACTTAGCTTCGTTTCGATGCTTTTGTTGTTTATTTCTTAGTGATATTTCGGCATGATAATCTCAATTCAATTTTTGGTAGATTTAATAGAAAACATGTGCGACGTCTACATATTTCATTTCCTAAGGACCATTTTATGGACAAACTTTAGGAGCAGCCATGGGTTATTCACTATCTTCGATTGAGGCGAATATTTTCAGAGAAATCTTTGAGGAAAGCACCTTGAGTTTATCTCCTCTAAAACCAAAATTTTAATGCACATATGATGACGAAATTTTTGTTGTTGGCAATTTGGTGAATCACCTTAGTCGACCACATTCAAACATGTACATAATATAAGAGATATTGATTCACATGGTATATATATATATATATGTATGTATATATATATATATATATATATATATATATATATATATGTATATATATATATATATATATATATATATATATATATATATATATATATATATATATATATATATATATATATATATATATATATATATATATATATGTATATATATATATATATATATATATATATATATATATATATATATATATATATATATATATATATATATATATGTATATATATATATATATATATATATATATATATATATATATATGTATATATATATATATATATATATATATATATATATATATATATATATATATATATATATATATATATATATACCTCACTTTCAATCTAACATTTTATTGACTACTTCGTGTTTATAAATATAAAGAATATTCTTGATTTTATCTGCAGTAATATACTGAATTAGTGTTTGGCCGTTGAGGCAAAAGTGATAGTTAAAAGTATTTATTTAAAGTTATTGGAGCGAGGCAACTACTTTTCATTGATGGAAACATCAGCTTTAACAAGCATCCCTGAAAGTACAGTTTGGAAAATTGTAAATAATTCGATAGCGCCTAAAAAACACGAAGAGACAAAGGTGTGTCGAAATGTATTGATTTCTGCCAAGAAGACTTAATCCGCCGCAAAATTTATGAATTGTGTACAAAACAAAAAGTTCCTACATTAATGTCACCATCACGGACGCTGTCCGAGGACAGTTGTGACATAAAATGTTCCACTACAACTTTATGGCGTATTCTACGTTGTTTGGGGTTTTTGTTCAAATATATATGTATATATATATATATATATATATATATATATATATATATATATATATATATATATATATATATATATATATATATATATATATATAAATACAAGTTATAATTGAATCACGGCATAAATTAATCACTTTCGAATGTAGTTGAATTTTGAATGGGTATAGGTAACTAAGTCACTTTCTTAGATCGTGAAAAATACTATACCCTTTGCTTTTTAGATGATGTAGATTCTTTGTTTGTATGTAAGTATTTTTGCAAGTTTTAGCTCGTATTAGACTATAAATAGTGAGGCGGTTCGGTAGAAATAATGATTATTGACACAAATTCGACTTAAGAGGTAGATAAATTAAAGACCTCAATGTTGAAAATCGGATGAGCTGTTTTTGCATAAAAATGGGACTTTGCTTCATTTCGATTCTTTTGTTGTTAATTTCTTAGTGACATTTCGGCATGACAATCTTAATTCGTTTTTAGTAGACTTAATAGAAACATGTGCTACGTCTATATACTTTACATTACTTTAAACTTTATTTCTCTCCTGTACTTATCACACTCTCCAGCATATATTGGAGACCCTCTGGACTACTAGCCACAATGACAGTGTCATCTGCATAGCGGAAATTATTTATATTTATTTCGTTGGTATTAATGTCTTTGCCAGTGTCAGTTTGGGAAACCATAAAAATCTTCTCTGATTATAAATTGAAGATTAGCGGTGACTAAAACCCAACTTTGCCTAACATCTCTTCATATTTCTATACTTTTTGATGTTTGGTCTTCAACTGTTATTATTATTTTTTATTGCGAGTATTAAGTAGTTAAGGCTATATCAAAATTTATGTTTTGTCAGTTTTATTAACCCTCAGATATACACAGAAGTTATTACTAGGCCTTCCTATTAGTATCATATCGCTGTCAAGGTACACATTCAATATTGTTTCTCGATGTATGATCGTAATTTGATGAGCTGCTTATCTGCTTAAACAAAACAGAAATTTTAAATCTGATTTGATAGAAGATAAAATAAGGTTTCTGGTCACAATACACGTCTAAGTAGAAACAAATAGACTTTATCAAATATTTATTGCTTTATAGGACTGGGTATCATAATACCGAATTATCCCCAATGTCTCCTAGAAGGACAAAAGAAACAAGTTTTACAATCAGCTGTAGCTGAACATCAACACTCTTGACTGGTGTTCTACTCCAGAACAGTAAAAATTCTTAAAGATGCCTAGTGAAATCGTAAGCGGAACATTGGTAAATTATTCAAAATTGAACTCTGATTTCTCTTTCTATCATATTACGAGTACTGTAATTCCAACCATACCCATTTTAAATCCTTCCAGTAAAGCAATGTCGCTCAACAACTTCAAATTACTTCCCAACATTAAGTACTATATATGAACTAAATATAAAATTGATACCTCGTTTTATTCCGGAGTTATCGTGACAACAGATCAACAAATAATCCGCGAAGCTGGTGGAAATTGGAAAGTTTTTCGTACTTTAGAAGCTTCGAAACGCGTAAAATTATGCGGATGATTTTTTTACGTATGCAATGCTTCTCTTAAGCAAGAGAGTAAACAAAGTGGTTTTGACACTTGAATTGATTCAGCTGATACTTGGTGGAAATCCATCACTAGAAGTTTTGCAAGAAGTAAAACACTACTTAAATTTCCACTAAATTTTTTTTTTTTTGAATAATATACACAAAAATATAAGATTCACCAGTGAAGTTGAAATCAACAATAGCTTAAACTTCCTTGACTTAACAATAAAAAGACATAATAACAAACACAGTTGTTCTGTTTACCATAAACCGTCACATACTGACATAATTATCCATAATACCTCATGTCATCCACCAAGTTACAAACTTGCAGTTTTCCACAATATGATTAACAGACTAATAAATATTCCTCTAAACCAAGACGATTTTCAAAAAGAACTTAATATTCGTGCAAACAAACAAAAGCGAATCGCTTTTTCCGGCGAATCGCTTTTTCCGCACACATGCCGCTCCTGGGGCGCTTTAGGGACTTCCCTGCAGCACGTGTGCTAGACTCATAAAAAAAAAATTAGCAGTAAATAATGACTATTCACCGTCCATAATAGATAATATTCTCAAGAAAAAACTTTACAAAAAAGCCATTAGTAGTTCTTCCGAGTAATAAAGAACCTTATAAAATCCTAAAGTCAATAACATACTATGGTAGATGCAGCACTAAATTAAATAGTTTCTTGAGAAAATTAAATATTAACACAGCATTTAAAACATCCAACATACTTGGCCAATTTATAGAAAATGACAAAACTAAAACAGATGGAGACAATAGATTCGGAGTATACAAATTAAATTGTGGAAATTGCTCAAAAACATATATAGGTCAAACAGGAAGAAGTTTTTTAAAAAAGAATAAAAGAACATGCTTCATCATACATCATTAGGAAAAATAACTCAAATTACGCAAATCATTTTATTGAAAATAACCATCAATTCAACCCAAACTTTGAAATATTACATACTTGCACAAAGGGCCTGAAACTTAATTACCTAGAATCTTTAGAAATCAACAAATTGAAAAATTCCGATTCCTTAATAAATGAACAATTAGACTTAAATAATTCACCATTACTAAATCTGTTTTAATTAAATTATCTTATTACCTGCCATAAATTGTGAATTTATTATAGTAATTTTATCCTCATTTTGTAACAAACCATCTGTGGTGTTAAAAATAAAAAAATTTAGTGGAAATTTAAGTAGTGTTTTATTTCTTGCAAAACTTAAAGTGGTTTTGGTTCACAAATTGTCTACCACACACGCTTTTCCGACTTTTTCGTTTGCTAAAAGAACTCGCCATTAAGTATACCAGCAGACACAGTCGAGAGATTTGAACACGTGCGCTTAGTCTTTTGTTTTTAAATATTTTAAATTCCATATTAGGATGTTTTTGTCCGGAGATATTTCTGCAACTTTTTATTCGGGACACGAAACAACAGTTCTTAGGGAACATTATAAACCCACTTAAATATCATCTATAGATTGGATCGTAACTAATTGGTCTGGTGTTCGGATCTAAATAGTAGAATTTTCTATACTTTGCTATTTCGTATACTATCAACCTTTATGTTTCCCACCATCACGTAGTTTAAACATTAATATAAACTACTAAAATCGAACAAAGTGTATTTTCAGCCGTTTTTGACTGTTTTCTCATCCGTTAATCCATCTCAAGACACGTTTCGCCATATCACGATTCTTCAGCTGAGCAAGGATCCACGAGAAATGAAAATAAGGCTTAAAGTACTAATTGCAGTACTAGTTAAAAGAATAAGTAAGATATAAATAATTTGCGCCTCTGGCTGATGTAAGCCTAGTTTGGAAGGCGTAACTGCCCTCTGTAAGGGACTGTTTAAAGCCAAGTATATAAAGTCAATATATTCTACTTAAATTGGACAAAGTCCACTCTTCAGCAGTTTTTTTACTGTTCTCTCATCCGTCATTCTGACTGTCTGTCAGTCTGATGCCACGATCACTATGAAATACAGATTTTAAATTTCGTACATATGTAACATTTGACATAATAAAGAAACCTACAGTTTTTGAGCAGTATTGTTTCAGGAAAAGAGGCTGAAAGAGACAGAGTCCATTATATTATATAATTATATAATTTCAATAAGTTTATGAGAAGAAGCATAATTATTTATAGTCGAACTTATTAGGAGTTTGCGAATTTTTAAAATTTTTTCACGTTTTAAGGTTCCTAAATCACGAAATTCTCCCATTGTAGGTTTGTCTGTGTATCTCTAGAACCAAATGTGATATAGATTGCTGTGAAAAAGCCCGACACTTTTCGAGAAATGGCTGCATAAACACAAGATATGATTTTCAGTTAGTGTCAACTCTCAGAAGATTCGTGTAATATTTTCATGCCATTTCCTCGATTAGTTTGCGAGTTACAGCTGTTTCAGTGACGCTACTCTTGATTTTCGAAAAAAGATGAAAACAAAAAGAATCTCATGAGTTGATTAAACATTGCTTTTGGAGGGTAAAAAATGCAGCCAGAACCCAACAATGGCTTGAGTAGTGATAGGGAACTTAAATGCAGTCGTATAAGCACCGATAATGCACCACGTTCCGGACGTCCAAATGAGACAGTAACTCCAAAAAACACAAAAAAAATCCATCATATTGTTCTGAATGACCGCAAAGTGAAAGTGACAGAGATAGATGGCATCGTGAAGATATCAAGAGAAAGCGTGAGGCATATTTTGCATGAATATTTGCATATGACAGAGCAATGTGCCCGATGGGTGCCGCGCACCCTCACAATGGATGAAAAACAGCAACGTGTCGTAGATTCAAAACGCTGTTCGGCACTGTTTCGGCGTAATCCAAAGGAGTTTTTGCATCGATTCGTAACAATGAACGAAACATGGAGCCACCACTACACGCCTAAGTCCAAGTCCGCAGAGTGGCTGGAACCTCACAAGAGCCGACCGAAGCGTTCACAAACACAAACATCAACTAGAAAGATAGATAACAAGAGACCGAATGGAAGCAGATCAATGGAACGTCCAAGAAAGAGATGGAACGACGATCTATAGAGCAGGGAACAGAGAAAACAGGCAATAGTGCCTGCCTATAAATCAGAAGAAGAAGAAGACGACTATCTTGAGAAGGTGCAAATAATCACAGGAGGCTATTACGGTGGTTTATTGACCCGTTTAAAATGGTAAAATAAAAAAAAAGCCGCATTTAGTGAAGAATAAAGTGTTGTTTCACCAAGATAATGCTTACAATTTCGAATACAAATTGATGGTGAAATTGTACCAATAGGGGTATGAATTGCTTCCTCATCCGCCATATTCACCAGGTCTGGACTCCAGTTATTATTTATCATCATGAGCTTATTTCATTCATAGTTGGATGTCAGCCTCCCCAAGTTGTCTCCAATGAGCTCTGTTGTTTGCTTTTTGCATCCAATCTTGTCCCGCTAATCTTTTTATTTCATCCTTCCATCTTGTCTGTGGTCTACCTCTGCATCTTTTATGTTTTCTAGGCCTCCATTCACCATACAGCGTATCCATCTGTTATCATTTATCCAGCTATTACTACCTCTTCCCAAATTGGAAAAGCGGGCACAGGGAAAGAGATTTGACTTAAATAAAGAAGTCGAGTGCGAAACTGAAGCTTATTTTACAGAGCTCGACAAATCGTACTATATGAAAGGTATCCAAATGTTGGAAAATCGCTGGAATAAATTTAGCTCTCTTGAAGGAAACTACGTTGAAGAATAAAATCGGTTTGTGCCAAAAAGATCGTTTTTTCTTCAAAAATTTTGGAAATTTTCACTCTATGTAATACCTAATGTAGGGAAGTAACCGATAATTTTTCAGCTATAGAGCTCCAAGGAAGGGTCCTACCAGGTGTACAAGTATGAAATGCGGATTTTTTTTAAAAAAAAACATGTTAAATTCGGAAGAATGATAAAAAGTGTTTTGTTCAAAGTATGTTCCATGCTTGTTATACATTTTTCCCATCTTTCAGTCAATTTGTGAATACCACGCCAGTAAAAATCTTCCTCTTTTGCTGCGAACCGTTCATCAAGCCATTTTTTTACATCTTCGTACGAACCAAAGCGCTGCTCAGCAAGTGCGTGGCCCATCGATGCAAACAAGTGGTAATCGGAAGGAGCCAAGTCTGTTGAGTAAGCCGCATGGGGTGAACTTCCCAGCTGAGTGCTTCCAACGTGTCGCGAACTGGTTTTGCCGTATATGATGGAGCATTGTCATGAAGAAAAATGACTTTGTGTTGCCTCTTTCAGTATTCTGGCCTTTTATCAAGCAGCGAATGGTTCAAATTGGTCAATTGTTGTTGGTAAGGTATAGTATTAACCCTTTCTCCAGGTTTTAACAGCTCATAATAGACCACGCCCCTCTACTCCCACCAAACACAGAGCATCGTCTTTCTGCCAACACGATTCGGTCTTGCGGTCGATGTGGATGGTGCGCCTAGGTCTACCCATGATTTTTTGAGCTTGGGATTCTCAAAATAAATCCACTTTTCATCCCCTATAACTATACGATGCAAAAACGACTTCCTTTTGTACCGAGCGAGCAAAATTTCACACGTGTTTTTGCGCTTTTCCATTTGCCTGTCGTTCAACTCATGTGGTACCCATCTACCGGTCTTCTGAATCTTTCCCATCTCTCGTAGCCGATTAGAAACAGCTTGTTGACTAACGCCCAATTGCTCGGCGAGTTGTGACACGTATCTAGCGATGGAACATGTTCACCATAAGCTTCTCGAAGTAATCGGTATGATTCAACAGCAGTTTTTCTTCAAATGAAAACAAAAAATTAATGCGGTCCGCGAATGCTCCTTGTTCGGTATAAATTTCGACATATTGAATACAACACAACACTATGCACACACTTTTCCAATTTATCACTCGTGCGCGTCTGACACTCGTTGGTGACACAACAAAATGGCGCAGTGTCAAATCTTTATAGCACAAACTGCACTGGTGCATCATCTGTTGTCTGAAATCCGCATTTCATACTTGTACACCTGGTATATATCATGTTATATGTCCTTTTTAGAGATTTGGGAGTCGACTAATCTGCAGTCCACCAGCCAGAGATGTAAATTATGTGCATATTATCTGTCATGTGTTTTCTTTCCTAGAACTTGACTCGCTTTAGCATTTTTTTATTCACGACATGTTCTACCCAACTTGAACACTTCACTATATTTACGATTTTTTTTTTGGTATTTAGGCGACGCTTTAGTTTAAAGCTGGATAATCTCTACGCTAATTTGGTTTTTAACAACTGCTTTTTCTCTGCGAGAACTTATGTAGTTACTGAAACTTTTTAGCATGCACAATATTGTGTCCTCATTTTAAATGCTCAAACACACAGTAATTAAAACCGTTATTTCGTGCTATATGCAGATGTCATTACTGACGCTAGCATCATGCAGAGTTCTAAATAAGAATAATTTTTTGAGCTAACATAGCCTATTATCAGATCCAATTATAGAACGTCAAAGCTTCTAGATAGATTGACCAGCTCCCAGAATCGAAGTGTGCCAAAAAAGCTCGTCAGAAAATAAAGAATGGTGATGGTCCGAGAGGTATGCAAGCGATTCCAATAAAATTCAGTGGAGCTTTTCTAAGAATTTTGATAACAAGTAAGCTTTTTTTTATTATGAAAGTCATTGAGTAAACATTGTTTTTCTCGCGAGTTAATGTATGTTATGAATTACAATAATGTTTAGTTTTAAAACATTTACAGTCGATCAAGTAAGAACGTGTCGCCTATAACTTGTAATCGATAAAAGGAATTCCTTTTTTTTTTCAGGCTATTCTTGCCACCCCTTCAAGTAATATTTTGTTAAAGGGATTCATTTTGAACCTTATTTATAGTTAACCTAGCAGTGCCCGCGGCTCCGCTCGCGTGGACTTGATTCACTACTATCGTCACTGCTTATTTCTTATGTTACTAACGTAAACGTAAATATCTGCCATTATTTCCCTTTACCTCCCATTATTTCTCCTTATCTCCCATTATCTCTATTTCTATTATCTAGGCTTATCTCTGCTCATCTCCCATTATTTCTCCTTATCTCCCATTATTTCTCCTTAACTCCCATTATCTCATCAAAACTCCCATCATCTAGACTTATCTTTGCTTATCTCCTATTATTTCTTCTTATCTCCCATATTTATACTTATCTCCCATTATCTTACCTTATCTCCCCATTATCTTACCTTATCTCCCATTATCTAGGCTTATATCGAATTATATAGAACATATGTATAAAATTTATAAAAAACACGTAAATCGGATAAGTGGTACTCGACTGATAAGCGCACTAACGGACAGACAGACATAGTGACGTTGCATTTTATATATATTATATTCTTTGCTACATGATATTGTGCCATATTTAATACTTTATGCAGTGTATTGCAAGAGATCGTGCTAGCGGCAAACTTTTCTCCGACTTGATTCACTATTATCGTCACTGCTTATTCCTTATGTCACCTAACGTAATAAAATATCCTATAACCTGGCGAGAGAACATATGTATATTTAAAAAAAAGGCACGTAAATCGGATAAGTGGTTCTTCAGTGATAAGCGCACTAACGGACAAACAGACAGAAAAAGAGACGTTGCATTTTATATATATTATAGATATTCTTTGCTACATCATATTACAATTGTTCCATATTTGATGGTTTAGCATGTGTAAAAAAAAGCACGTAAATCGGATAAGTGGTTCTCCAGTGATAAGCAAACAAACGGACAAACAGACAGAGAGACGTTCCATTTTATATATTATAGATATCCCTTGCTACATAATATTGTTCCATATTTAGTGGTTTAGGCAGTGTATTGCAAGAGAACGCGCTAGCGGCAACCTTTTTTCCGATTTGATTCACTATTATCATCACTTATTCCTCATGTTACCTAACGTTATAAAATATACCCTATAACCTGGCAAGAGAACATATGTATGTTAAAAAAACAAAAACACGTAAATCGGATAAGTGGTTCTCCAGTGATAAGCGCACTAACGGATAGACAAACAGACACACAGACAGAGAGACGTTGCATTTTATATATATTATAGATATAGATTAGATTATTATTATTATTATAACCTGGCTAAAGAATATATGTATGAATTTTAAAAAAATCTCGTAAATCGGATAAGTGGTTCTCGCGTGATAAACGTACTAATGGACAGACAGACAGAGAGACATTGCATTATATATATATATATATATATATATATATATATATATATATATATATATATATATATATATATATTATAGATTATAGATTATAGCTTATAGATATTCTCTGCTACCTAATATTGTTCGATATTTAATGGTTTAGGCTGTGTATTACAAGGCAACGCGCTAGCGCAAGTTTTTTTCTAACTCCATTCACTATTATCGTCACTGCCCATTCCTTATGCTACCTGTCGTAATAAAATATAGCCTCTAACCTGGCCAGAGAACAAATGTATGTTTAAAAAAAAAGTACGTAAATCAGATAAGTGGTTCTCCAGTGATAAGCGCACTAACGGAAAGACAGTCAGACAGACAGAGAGACATTGCATTTTATATATATATATATATATATATATATATATATATATATAAATGTATATATATATATATATATATATATATATATATATATATATATATATATATATATATATATATATATATATTATAGAATATAGATTATAAAATATTCTCTGCTACATAATATTGTTCCATATTTAATGGTTTAAGCTGTGTATTGCAAGGGAACGCACTAGCGGCAACCTTTTCTCCGACTTCATTCACTATTATCATCACTGCTCATTCCTTATGCTACCTATCGTAATAAAATATAGCCTATAACCTGGCCAGAGAACATATGTATGTTTTAAAAAAAAAGTACGTAAATCGGATAAGTGGTTCTTCAGTGATAAGCGCACTAACGGACAGACAGATAGAGAGACGTTGCATTTTATATATTATAGATAGTACATTATCGAACACGAGCGCTACATACGCTTCGAGGCTGTCTTTCTACGTAATCATCTAAAAGGTCCGAAAATTACCCCTACAAAGGCTGCTAAGTCTATAGCCAAGTCGAGGCCATTCGTTAGCAAATGAATTAAACGATACTTTCAGTTAAAAAATTTTGGTGATATACCAGAACGTTGTTCGAGAGGAGAAGTATCGGACAAGAAGGAAAAATTGGTTATTAACATATTTTCCTGAAATTCTTAATTAACTTTGCTCCAAAGCGCGCAAAAATTAAAGCAGACAGATTTGGATATATTGTGTGAAACGATTTGCACTCATCTCCGAGTTAAAGAGGAGTTCAATCAAGAAACCATTGCTGAGCGAAAAATACAGAACGAATCGACCCGCGTAGGCAGAAGAAAACAAAAATGGGGACTGGAGTAATGTAATTATTTCCGATGAAGTTTTATTTTGGAGTTATATTATCACCCCACGAGCCTGGTCAATTTCCACTAACCGATTGATTTAGCGTACCGTGAAACACACATGTTTGGGCATGTCTTTCGGCAACATGTTTTGCGAAACCTCATCTTTACCTACAATTGAACACTGGATTTCCAAAAAAGTGTTAGTACCGACTAATAAACAGTAATTTGTCGATAAAAATTAGAAGTGGATTCTTTAAGAGGATAACGAACCCAAACATCGTAGTAAAAACGTATACCCCTTGAAGCAGCTGTGATGGCAAATTTGGGCAATTTGGAAATCTTTGCCCCAAGAATAGCGGAAAATTTTGTCGAAAGTATAGTATACCCCGAAAATGCCAGGCGATCATTCATGCGAACTACCGAATCAGGCTTATCTGCTTAAACGAAAAAGAAATTTTAGTTCCGATTGGATAGAAGATGTGATTTTGAAAAATATGAAAAAAAAAAAGAAAAAAAACATGGAAAGAAACCAACTTACGGAAAAATTACATCTAGTATCGAAGTAATAATTGTCCTACTGAAAGTAGAAACAATTAAACTCATAGAAGAAGGAAAATCTAAAGGAAAATATACAGACTATGAAACACTGAACAAAGCCATAAAGAAAGAAACAAGAAAAGACGATAGAAAATACAATACAAATTTAATAATCAACGAGGATTAGTATTAAAAACAACTACGGAACATTTTATTTACAAGTTAAATCATTATTATAAAAATGTAAACAAAATTAATGTCAAAAAAGTCTTCATACACTCAAGAACTGCATTGAAAAAAACACGTTATAATCAGCCGCATTTTATCAAGCTATCTATTGCTCGCTGAACTGCAAACAAATGAATAATTTTCGGCCATACTTTATAATATGTTACTTGTTGCTAGTAATTTTGCAGTGGGTTTTCAAAGTAGTATTAAAAATAAGCGAGAGAAATTGTGATATCCCACCTCAAGTTCGAAAGATCATAATTGAATTGTGGAAAGATGGAAAATCGTACAGAAATATAGGAAATATTGTTAAAAAGTCGCATGCTACTGTTTACTACATGTAAATCAATATAAATCAATGGGTTTCTATAAAATTCGACCACCCTCCGATCGTCCCAAAAACTGACCCCACGTGAAGAGGACAGTATTGTTAGACAAATAACACTGGTCAACACAAGTCTTGTTTCCTTTATTTTTTTTTCTGTTATTGGGTATTTCTATGGCCCTGACTATGAAAAAAATACTGGGAGATTGCTAACAGCTTTACCTTTTGAAATATACAGTTTTATTATTTTGCCAAAAAAATACAAAAAATAATACATTATGTTAACAAAATTTCTATTGAACACTAGCAAATGATCTTTTATAAGATTTCCTTGAATGAACGACTTTAGGTAGATCTCGTTGCAAACTCCAGCAGTAGTCTGCCATCATATGTGAGTCCCACCGCCCCTGATAACGCTCTTCCATTATCCGAAGATCCTGATGAAGTCTTTCACCCTGCTCCTCACTAAAATCACCCAGATTTTGTGGAAATCGGTCTAAATGCGAGTGCAGGAAGTGGATTTTTATGCTTTGTTTGCACCCTAGCTCTTGCAAGTTCGATAGCATGCACTCAACAAGCTCGACATGGTCGTCAGTTTTCTTTTTGCCTAGAAAGCTACTCATAACCAAAACAAATGAATTCCAAGCTTTGGATTCGACTTCACTCATTGATTTGACACAATTAGGATCTTTTACGAGTTGCCTAATCTGTGGCCCATCAAAAATACCAGCTTTCAATTTTTCTGAACTTAATCCTGGAAACTTGCGTGAAAGAAAATTAAAACATTCGCCACTTTTGTCAAGCGCCTTCACAAACTATTTCATTATGCAGAGTTTAATATGAAGTGGTGGAAGTATGATGCGGTCTCGGCTAACTAAAGGCACGTTTATAACATTTTTTTGTACCAACTTTTAGCTCTTCCCGCACTGGCCAAACTTTTTGTGACCAATGGTGTTGTTTGTCACGACTATCCCAGAGACACATGAAACAAGGGAACTTTGTGTACCCCCCTTGTTGACCTAAAAAGAAAGTTAACCATTTTCAGATCAACACAAATGACCCATTTGTGGTCTTGATACTTAATTTTTTCCATAACCTTAGAAACATTTACGTATTCTTCTTTTAAAGTCGTCGAATGTGCAATAGGTATAGATCCGTACTTGTTACCGTTATGAAGCAAAACACACTTTAAACTTCTTTTGCTGCTGTCTATGAAAAGACGCCAATCACTAGGTTGGTACTGTTTTAATCCCATCTGCTGCAAAATACCACCAACATCGTTACAAAAAACTAAATCCTTCTCTTGAGAAAAAATACGGTAACAGATTTTTTTCTCGGGTACGATAAAATATAATGTTGGTTTCCGGAGTAAGCAAATTTTTTTCTTTTAAACGAGATGCTAAAATTTCAGAAGCTTCTTTTGGTAAGTTCAGATCTCTTACTAAGTCATTTAGTTCTTTCTGAATAAATGGTTGAGGTTCTGAAAGGCTACATTTGTTGTCTGAATCAGAGTCTTCACTTGATGTATTTCGTTCGGGCTCGCAGAGATTTGGATCATCAGAAGATTTAGATGTGCTGGGTTGTACCTCTTGTGATTTTAATTGAGGTCGTTGAGCAGAAGATAAGTTAGGATATGACCACGTACTTCGATTTCCAGGGTTAATTCCGTTTATTTTCACAAACGCAGAAGAAGCAATCGTCATGACGGTTTCGAGGTTCTCGCCAAATCATGGGTGTTACGAACATTATTGCATCTCTTGTTCCACTGGACCATAACCGTAGACATACCACACATTTCTGGCATACAATATGAGGAACCCATGGCTTGTCCTGATTACACAATTTTATTTTAAAGTATTGATGATACGCAGTTTTCACAAAGTCCGATATAGGTTTTCGATATTTTGCAAATATATATTCACCACAAAAATAGCAAAAACAATCGGGATTAAGCACACAACATCTTCTTGACGAAGCCATATCTAAAACAACAACAAAATATATTTTAGTGACCAATAAAAAACGAAAATCTAAGTAAAAATAGTAAATGAGGGTAGTTAGCTATAACTCAAAAACAAAAGCTGTTACGGAAAATTTGTTGCCATATTTAAAAAATACGCGTCAATTTGAGATAGAAACAAAAAAAAATCACCAGTGTAATTAGTGTAGATCCCAAGAAAAGTGCACCAAAATTAAAAGAAGAAGTACGGGAACTATTTTCGAAAAATGTTTGTTCACAAAGACTGAACAATTGTTTATACAGGGCAAGCTATAAGGGGTGCCAGCCGTTAATTTTGGAAACTAATAGCAAAAAGCGGTTAGCTTTTGCTAGGGAATACGTTATTAAACCTTCTGAATTTTGGAAATCCCTAATCTTTAGTGATGAAACTAAAATTAACTTTTTTGGGTCTGATGGCAGAACTAAAATTTGGAGAAAGAAGAATACCGCATTCGAAATTAAATAACCGGTCAAGTGCAAGTTGTGTTCCGTACGTTGATCGCTTTTAAAATAAAAAATTTTGTTACAGAGGTATAAAATGATCAGTGACTTCACAAAATACACCCCAAATGAGTTTTCAACAAAGTTCGTTTCTAATCTTTACTGAAATCTGATGACCTTGAAATTTTTGTTTTTTTATATACCAGATAAATTATTAAAGGTAATGCACTCGTGATAATTTTTGTTCAATCTACACCCCGTGGAGAATATTCCAGAATTTTTTCGAAATTTTATGATAAGTACTTTTCGAGATAAGGCGCGGGACAGCGATTTTTCGCGAATTTTTAAAAATAATACAAAGAAAAGTGCGCGCTAGTATAACATTATATATATATTTTTTACTCGTGTTTTCACAAGCTTTCATTTGACACCACACTCGATGACCTAGTAAAAAATATTTTTTTTCACTTCCGACTTCACCCCCCAAAACTAACCCCTTAGGTCAAAATTTAACTCTCAAAACAACATGGCTCGGATGAGGCCATTAATTCCTATATTATTACCAAATTTCACCTTTGTATGTCAAATAGTTTCGGAGAAAATCGGGTGTGACAGACAGACAGACAGACAGACACCGAATTGATCTTATAAGTGTTCCGTACGGAACCCTAAAAACATTTGTACCAAGGTTAGACAAAGGGGTGGTAGTATTCTGCTTTGGGGATGCAGCATGTTTATCTGAACATTTTGAGAGACAATTTATTTTGAATCGGTGTACTGGGCCATCAATTGGCAAATTGTATTTATCAAAATTACGCTGCATTCTAAAGATTGGACTATGCAAGCCATAGTTTCTGGTGACATTAGCTGGGTAAAATAACGACCTGGCGCGGGTACGATGTACGGCATGAAAAGATAATTTACTAAGTAAGTACTCACAGTCAATATACCCATTTAATAGCTTATATAAGAAATGTAGATCAACTTGCATTCGTCTGTCCTGAAGATTGCACATATTTAAAAATCTTTGTACCAGGTCATAGTTGGTATGTCCCTCAGTTAAAGGAATTTTCAGTTTAAAAGAACAGATACGTAAGAATTTTTTTTGGACACTCTCCAGCTGATTAAGATGGACATTTTAAAAAGGAGTCCACACCGGGCTTGCATAGTCCAAAATCGGTCGAACGTACGAGCAATATAATAATTTAAACACATTACAAGAAAAATCGGCACTAAATCTATCAATAAAACCCAAACACCTACCGGCTCGCTGCACCACACTCATTTGATGGCCGATGAAAGATAAAGAACAATCAAACATCACACCAAGATCCTTAATCTCGTGTACCCGTTTCAAAATGGTTGTATTTATACTATAGTCGAACTGCATAGGACTTTTTAATCTGGAAAATGATATACAGGAGCATTTATCAGTATTCAGACTTAAGCCGTTTAAAGTTGCCCAAAGGAAAAATATGTCAACATCCGCTTGCAAAACAAGACTGTCCACAGGACTAGAAATAATTTTGAATAATTTCAGATCATCGGCAAACATGAGAAAAGAAGTATTGGTCAGGAAATCCCTCAAGTCATTTACAAATAAGAGAAACAATAGGGGGCCGCAGTGAGAGCTCTGGGGAACGCCCGAGGGCACTATACTTAGGTTAAAGATATAATTATTTATTCCTACACTTTGCTGACGGCCCATTAAAAAACTTTCCAGCCAACGAAGAATGTGAATGCCGAACCCAAGCGACCCAAGTTTGCTCAACAATAACCGATGGTTCACTTTGTCGAACGCCTTGGAGAAGGCACTAAATATGGTATCAACCTGACAGCCCCTCTCAAATGCGCCCAACAGGTAATCTTCATATGTCAGAAGATTAGATACACAGGAACGAGAACGCTGAAAGCCATAGTGTTCATCCATGATCACCCGCCTACAGTGCCAAGAACGACAAGAAGTGACCAGTGAGTCCAAAAGCTTTAGTATGGTCGACTGTATGCAGATGCCCTTATAATTAGTCACATCGCTACGATCACCAGATTTAGAAATTGGGGTTATATAGGAAGTTTTCCAATAATCAGGAAATACTTCCAAATCCAATGAGAGATTGAACAGGAAGTGAAGTGGTCTGCTTAAGGTGCACACACATTTCTTTAATAATAGAGGCAGGACACCATCAGGCCCACTTGAGGTTTTAGCGAGTTCAGTTCATTAAAAACATCAATCAAACTAATAATCACGTTATTTAATGTTGTCAATTCAGTAAGGCTCGAGTAGTAGTCCGGTATTTCCAAAAGGGCATCCTCATACACACTCGAGAAATATTCAGCAAACAAATTGACCGTAAGATCACCACTACTGCTCGTCCTATCCCCTAAATGCATGGAATTAGGATACCCATTCGATCTTTTGCAGTTATTTACATGTTTCCAAAATTCTGACGGACTTCTGTTGAGATTGAATTCTATTCTATTTATGTAATCCTGATAACATGAGCGCTCAAGAGTTTTACACTCTTCCCTGAGTTGTGAGAGTAACTCATAATCGGCAAATAGCATAGTCTGCTTGTAATGCCTATGAGCTATTTTTTTTAACAATAAGGTGTTTTGGACGAGAAGAAAACCATACTGGAAAATTCGAACTTTTAAACACCTTGATAGGCACAAACATCAACATACCTTGATATAAAACATTATAAAATTGATTAATTGCCCCATTTATATCTTTATTATCGAGAAGAGTATTCCAATCAATTGAGGCAAAAAATTCATTCATAGACAAAAAATTAGCAGTCCTAAAATCAAAGTATTCAACAATAAACCTTAGAGCATCGTTCACAGTGCGAAGAGGTACATCACAGGTATAAGCAATATGGTGATTATTATTATCCAGCAGTGGATCCAAAGTGGCATAAACATTTACATCGTGGCAATGAGAAAAACACAAATCTAGAAACATGTTATTGTTGTTTGGAATGTATATGGTTTGAAACAGAAGAAGGAAACCAAAACAGTTACTCACAATATTTGCTGCCGAAGCCGATGGGCACACCGCACTAACACCATTTTCACTATTATCCCAAGTGGCATTCGGCAAGTTCTAATCTTCAAAGAAAAGAAGACAGTGGTCGGTCCTTGATTCCAATAATTCAGATACAGCCAAGCATTGATCACTATAGATATCAAACGATGATTTTGGTGGAATATATACTGCTCCAACAACGAATTTTTTATGCCCACAAGAAAAAGAGCAGAAGATCTGTCCTATGGATGCCATAAAGTTCTTTAAAGGTTTGATCTGAACTGGCTTGGAATTTAAGAGAGAGTGTCCAAATATTAGTTCTCGGAAAAAGATACATTATCCAACAGGACAATGATCCGCAACATACCGCAAACTTGGTGCGAGAATGGATGATCCATGATGTGGGACAGCAGCTACATACACATCCGCAATCACCCGATGTTAACTGCATCGAGCTTTTATGGGAGGAACTTAAAAGGCGCGTTCGCAAACATAATGTTACGGCGCATAGTGGGGAAAAACGAAAAATCGTGTTTCAAAATTGTCTAGAGCCTTCAATTTTGGTTCGATTTGGACGATTTTTTTTTAAATTGAAGCTTATTAATTCCGAACAAAGTTGTCGGAGCCGATTTTGCAATTAAACTTTTGTTTCAAAATGGCGGACGTCTTCAAAATGGCGGTTTCTGATTATATAGCGACTGAGACACAGAAAACGCTTACAGTTTCAAACCAAGTTGTGCTAAAATGCGTGTATGTAACACATGGGCTGAAAAGTCCCGGGCTTAACAAAGAAAACACGGTTTTTTTTGTTCAAAATTAGCTTTATTCATCAACGTAATCTCCATCAAGAGCAACGCAATCATTCCAGCGCCGCTCTAACATTTCAATACCACTTTTGTAGAACGATTTATCTTTTGCCTCAAAATAGGCCTCAGTTTCAGCGATAACCTCTTCATTCGTGCGAAATTTCTTACCGGCGAGCATTTTTTTTCAGGTCTGCGAACAGCCAGTAGTCGCTGGGAGCCAAATCTGGCGAATACGGTGGATGTGGAAGCAATTCGAAGTTCAATTCATGTAGTTTTGCCATTGTTTTGATTGACTTGTGACACGGTGCGTTGTCTTGATGAAACAAAATTTTTTTCTTTGCCATATGCGGTCGTTTCTTTGCAATTTCGGCCTTCAAACGCTCCAATAACGCTATATAATATTCACTGTTGATGGTATTTCCTTTCTCAAGATAGTCGATGAATATTACACAACGCACATCCCAAAATACCGAGGCCATAACCTTTCCAGCCGATTGTTGTGCTTTCGGGCGCTTTGGACGAGGTTCACCAGTTGCTGTCCACTCAGATGATGATCGTTTTGATTCCGGAGTGAAGTGATGGATCCATGTTCTTTTGATATCTTTACGATGTCAGCTAACTCACGCAACTTCACTTTTCGATCATTCAAAACGATTTTATGGATTTTTTTGATGTTTTCTGGTGTTACCGCCTCATTTGGACGTCCACTGCGTTCTGCATCATCGGTGTCTCTACGACCACGTTTGAAGTCAGCAAACCAACGTTTTATTGTTGTTTCTGATGGAGCGGAGTCCCCATAACACTTTTCAAGCCATTGCTTCGCTTGAACGGTATTTTTTCCCATCAAGAAGCAGTGTAAAATTAAAACACGAAATTGTTTTTGATCCATTGTTTTGAAAATAACAAAAGTAGCGTCACTCTTAGCACAATAACTCACAAACTAATGAATAGAATATAATGAAATTTTAACAGCTGTCTTTTGAAGGTTAGTATTAACTGAAAAAAAGGTGACTGCAATAAAACTAGCGCCATCTATGTGTTAGGCCCGGGACTTTTCAGCCCATGTGTTATGTTTTTTTATGTCGCAGATAATATCACAGTTACAAGATTAATAATAATGAACCCAAAATGGGTGCCATGAACAATAAAAGTATTATAAATATGAATAAACGTACCATTATTATTTTATATCCATAACATTTGCATAAATAATTTCTTTAAGGTTCTTAATTATAAATATGTTTCAACAATTGACTTAAAATGACAAATCAAGTATGGCGGATGTCAAAATTGAATCGAGCAAGAAAGTTTCTCTGTGGCATTTAGACTGTGGCAGTCAGATCATTCAAGTTATTCAAGTCTAGTTGCGGGATTTAAATTTGCATGCAGTTATTGCTAGAATATTGCTGCTGTAAATTTTAAGTATCGTAGACAATTTTCTAGCAGATACAAAAAACAGCGATACACGCAGAAAAGGACAGCTCACACAGCTAGAAAATGGCTACAACAGCTAAAACGTTTTGTTAAAATAGGGACAGCTAAATATTTTTCTGCACTAGCCACATTGTTTGCTGTTGTAGCAAAAAAGTGGCTGCTGTTGCTAAACAGTGGCTAATGCAGCAAAATATTTAACTGTCCCTATTTTAGCATTTCTCTGCGTGTATTTTGTAAGAGTAATAATAATCTTTATTAACGAGAAAACCCTTTAGCACATATACAGAACTACTGAATTATAGGAATAGACTAGAAAAATAAGAAAATAAATATGTCTAACCTTAACTTACTCTTACATAAAATATTTAGCTGTCCCTATTTTAACAAAACGTTTTAGCTGTTGTAGCCATTTTCTAGCTGTGTGAGCTGTCCTTTTCTGCGTGTATCGCTGTTTTTTGTATCTGCTAGAAAATTGTCTACGATACTTAAAATTTACAGCAGCAATATTCTAGCAATAACTGCATGAAAGTTTAAATCCCGCAACTAAACTTGAATAACTTGAATGATCTGACTGCCACAGTCTAAATGCCACAGAGAAACTTTCTTGCTCGATTCAATTTTGGCATCCGCCATACTTGATTTGTCATTTTAAGTCAATTGTTGAAACATATTTATAATTAACAACCTTAAAGAAATTATTTATGCAAATGTTATGGATATAAAATAATAATGGTACGTTTATTCATATTTATAATACTTTTATTGTTCATGGCAGCCATTTTGGGTTCATTATTATTAATCTTGTAACTGTGATATTAGATATATTATCTGCGACATAAAAAAACATACATACACGCATTTTAGCACAACTTGGTTTGAAACTGTAAGCGTTTTCTGTGTTTCAGTCGCTATATAATCAGAAACCGCCATTTTGAAGACGTCCGCCATTTTGAAACAAAAGTTTAATTGGAAAATCGGCTCCGACAACTTTATTCGGAATTTAATAAGCTTCAATTTAAAAAAAAAATCGTCCAAATCGAACCAAAATTGAAGGCTCTAGACAATTTTGAAACACGATTTTTCGTTTTTCCCCACTGTGCGGCGGTCCCAGTAAATATTAGTTTAAATGAAGTTGTTATTTTCCGTTAAACTCCGTCAAACTATTATGGGTAATTGTTAAGTGTATGAAGACTTTTTTGACATTAATTCTGTTTACATTTGACATTAATTTTGTGTACATTTTAATAACAATAATGTAATTTCTAAATAAACCGTTCTGTAGTTGTTTTTAATACTAATCCTCCTTGGTTAAGTTTCAAATATTAATTTAAACATGTTTTCTCATAGTTCCAATTAATTAGTTAAACATAATCGAAAAATAGTATAAAAAGCGAGTGCTGTATGGGGACTTTTTGGGCTGACTGTTATACTTGGGACAGAAGATTAGATTCGATAAAAACAATCAAACAGCGGAAATACCAAGGCGAAATTGGTCTTAGCTGGACTGCATGTCAAAAACTGAGGTTCATTCTAAAAAATACATATCCCCATGATCTTAGAAAATCAAAGAAAGTGTACTAAAGTTACATACTTCCGGTAAGTACATTTGGGCTGGAAGCCATGATCTTTCCAAAAAGTCGACTCCAACTCGACTCAACGGGCCATGGAAAGACAGATGTTAGTTTACAAGAACACATTAAAAGCGACCAGACAACTACCGACCAGTCGCACTGCTTTCAATAATATCGAAAGTAATGGAAAAGGCTCTCAATCAGCATCTTCTAAAATACCTTGAAGGATTCAACATTATTAGTGATCACCAATATGACTTTCGTAAACATAGATCAACAGGAGATCTTCTGACTTATGTAACACATGTTTGGAACAACGCAATTGAAGACTTCGGAGAATCTCGAACGGTTGCTCTTGACATATCCAAGGCATTCGACCGTGTTTGGCACGATGGACTGTTGGCTAAGCTACGCTCTTATGGTATGTCTGAAAAGTTCTGTTTGTGGCTCTCATGTGTTCCCAGAGAGCGTTCTTTACAAGTCGCAGTCGACGGATTTCTTTCTAACACCTTTGCTGTTAACGCCGGTGTGCTCCAAGGCTCCATACTGTCTTCTACTCTCTTTCTTATTTACATTAACGATCTGCTGGAAAAGACCGGGAATCCAATCTACAGCTACAGATGACAGTACGATTATCTCTTCATTCACTTTGAACGCTCGAACATCGGCTGCTCAGGCGAATATCCGCAGACAGCAGAAAGTCATTGAACTTAACAAAGACCTGGAAGAAATTCTATCTTGGGGTGACAGTAACCAAGTGGAATTTAACGCTACAAAAACCCAGGCGGCAGTTTTTTTAAAAAAAGTTAACGTTGCTGAACCCGACATATTTATGTCGAGGCACTCCATTCCCCTAGCACCGTCCCTCAGTTTATTGGGCGTTAATTTGGGAGCAAATATGTCCTGGCATGAACATGTTGCAGGCATAGCAAGGAGAGCTTCTCAAAAGTTGGAAATATCATTTCGAACCAGAAAGCTTTACACTTCACAGCAACTGTTAATTCTTTAGAAAGCTCAAATTCGACCAACTATGGAATACTCACATGTTTGGGGCTCCGCGCCCAAACATACACTGTATTTGTTGGATTCTGTTCAGAGAAGGGCTGTTCGTCTGATTGGAGACCCAGAACTGACCGGCAGCCTTGATTCGCAGGAGCATCGAAGAACGGTTGGCGACTTGAGTCTATTCTACAAGTATTTTCATGGAGAGTGTTCGAAGGATGTAGCCCGCTTAATTCGTCCCAAAGCGGTGCATGTTAGAAGTACATGTCACCCTGACACTTCACATCCGTATGAGGTTTAGCTTGTTACTCCTCGTACAACGCTTTTTAAGTAGTCTTTTATATGGAGAACATCATCCCTTTGGAATGGCTTACCCAGGACTGTATTTACTACCGAGTACAATTTACAGCGATTCAAGAACAACGTGAATTGCTTTTTCCGCACACGTGTCGCTCCTGTAGCGCTTTAGGGACTTCTCTGCAGCACATGTGCTAGACCCATAAAAAAAAAATTAAAAGGGAGAATATCAGACAAACAACAAGAATTACAGATATCAGTGAAAAAGTGACAATGGACTGGACTTGTGGCTAGAATGAATGATAGTGGAGGGCCAACAAAATTACTTAAATGGAGACATTGAGAGAGCAGACAAAGTATCGAAAGACCAATGAAAAGATGTACCAATGATATCCGGTTGATAGCAGGTAGTAGATGACTCTATCTTGCACAGAATAGAGACAATTGGATAAAACTTGAAGAGGCCTATCTCCTGCTGTGGAGAAGCAGTGGCTTATAAAGAAGAAGAAGAAGTGATTTTGCTATGAAAAAATTAATGAATAATAGCTTTTATTAACTAAACTGGTATATTGTAGGTTACATCAATTAACTTCTGGCCGTAGTTTGATTTTTTTGTGACCAAACCTTTCCGAATGTAGAAATTTGCAACTACGTTCATGAAGTGCTACAGGGTGTGCCTGTTCTTTTTTTATTCCAATTAAGGTCTAAGTTTTGTTTGGACAGATTCCTAACATACTAGTGTCATTAAAAAAATGATTATTGATACGTATTAAAATCACATCATTGTCACTTAAATTCAATAAAAAAGGAGAATATATTAAAAGCAGGATTATGTGGTAAATTTAATTTAATTTATTCAAATAACAGACATTGTTTTGTGAAGCATAGAGTTATTCAGAACCACACGTTATCCTGAATGTGAACTAAACATTATCTATAAATATAAACTTAGAGAACGCAAGAAATGTGCTTCAAAACAAGACTTTAAGAAATATATATTATCATCAGTGGCGTACCCAGGTGAGGAAGTTGTACCGTGCAATTGTGGGCGAAGTAACTCCACTTTGATACAGTCTCAATATCAGTCTAAAAGCAAGGTTATGATCATATACAGAGCCAACAATAACCAACGCAATATCATGAAAGTTTTTAACTGTGAAGTTGTTGATAAATTTACATATCTGGGCTCTTTAACTACAAATTCTGGCAGTTGTGAGCCAGAAATACGTCGAAAGACAGAGATTGCCCATCATGCTGTCGTGAAATTAACAAAAATTTGGTGCTATCGCAATATCTCTAAAACAATAAAAATTCAATTTCTGCATTTTCTAGTTTTTTTCTATTTTACTATATGCCTAAAAAAAAGGACCGCGCAAGATTCGAGGCGTTTGTAATGTGGTGTTATCGCAGACTATTGCGTATACCACGAACTGCGCACAGAATTAATATTTCGATTCTGGAAGAACTAGGAGTAGCTAAAAGAATAACACACCATCCATAAAAAAATTGTGCAATACTTTGGCCATATAGCTAGGTGGAATAACGATACGGAGCTGCAAGTCATAGAGGAAAAGTAAATTTCGGTAGACCCAGAGGCCGGTCTCCACGTTGCTGGTCGGATCAGGTTCGAGAGCTAACCGGAGTTGATGTGCATGATGCAGTTCATCTTGCTGACGATAGGAAACAGTGGAAGGACTTAGTGTCATTTGCAATCACCACACCTCTGCTAAGAGGTTCGGGCGGAGAAGGAAGAAGAAATCTCAATAGTCAGACATGCAAAGAGTTAGAGCGTGAGAGAGTGAGTTAAAGGGATTGCTTCAGACATATTATGTTATGCGTCCTTTTTAGGGTTTTTGGAGTAATGGAAAATTATATTATTTTTTTATTAATTGCGTGCTTAGCAAAAATAGTATGTAAAGGGACGTGATTATAGAGTGACCGAAAAAAAGAGTTGGTAAACAAATTTACCAATTTTTTAATATTTATTCTTGTGGGCTTGAAATGGACATTGCCAAGCGCCACATTCTTGCGGATGCGATTTGGTAGATTAAACTGCAAATTACAGACTTTTTTATTTACCAGTAATTATGATGCTTGCGACGAACTACTTACAGCAATAAAACAAAACTAACTTTATTTACCATTTACTTACATTAACATTTAATTAAGTATTATACTGAATTTTCTCTATTTACGACCAACATACTTACAATAAAATCCTATTCTTCCTGCTAACCCAACGTGACAATGCAATCGCGTCGCGTCACCTCTCTGCACAGTCACATGACAGCGTCGCGTTGTCGCAATTGGCAGTCTTGTTTCCTGCGGCCTGCCTTCCTGCTTCGGCCATTAAACATTATTATGGCTTGAAGGACCAATCCGATCCACTAACAGTATCAAAAATCACCGTATTGGGTGCACAGGTAAAATGTTTATTGAATTTCAATGAGCAATGATATTTGTTTTTATTGTTTCTGAAATGAAACGGCAGGTTTTGATGAGTCGGTGACGGATTGGTTTTGTGGTCTGGACGAAACCGCAGCAAAATATAACGTGGTTGTGTTGGTTTCTTGACTAATAATGTAGTTGGATATTGTCGATAAACAAATATATATTTATTTGGTAATTTTCCAAAAATAATTTTAACATATATATATATATATATATATATATATATATATATATATATATATATATATATATATATATATATATATATATATATATATATGTGTGTTATATGAGCATTTCCGTAAATTGTTGACATATTAGCGGTTCAAAAAAGAGACACATTTTTTTGAAAGTGATATACATTAGACTCGGACTTCCAGATTCACATGAACACGACTTATTTAAGAACCTTTTTTTACAACTCAATATGTGGAAAAAATGAAAAAAATTTGCTGCCGAAAAAACAACTGTTTTAAAATTTTACATAACTTAGTTTAAAATTAACTTTTATTTACAAGTTTTAATATTTTTGGTACCTCCAAAATAAGTGACCGTGATTGATGTATTTCAGTCGAAGGATAGTGTTAAGACTGGCGAAAAATATGTGTGTGTATGCTGGCGGACGAACTATTGTTTTTGTATGGTGTCTTTTTTGATGGTTTTTATGTTAATTTTGAAGTGTTTTTATTTGCTTTTTTTATTTATTTATTTGTTTATTTTTACTATTATTATTAAGTTTAAAGAGATTGGCATTAATTAGGTAAGATGTTATTGTAAATTAAACTTAGGTCCTTGATATCAGTTATGTCGTTTACCGCGTTTTTTTCCCTCCTTATTTCTATCATTTCTTTAATTATCAGTTTATGATAATTGTGGTCTTTATTTAGGATCTTGGTTTCTTTGTAATTAAAGCTGTGATTTGTTTCGTTTTCGTGTTTGTTGAGTGCAGTTGTAGCATTTTTTTGTGTATTTGTGGCCGTTTAATCTATTTTTTTAGCAGTTGGCTAGTCATACCTATGTACTTTTTTGGACAGTTTTCACGTGGGATAGTATATACCACGTTGGAGTCTTTTGATAAAACAGTTTTTTGAAAATGCCCTAAACCAGGGGCGAAACGCCAAAATAATAAAAAAATTCAAAAGAATTCAAAGATATTCATTTGATGAACCGAGACTCGAGATATATCAAAAAGATTTATTCATATGAAGGTTCAAAAAATCAAATCTATATATATATATATATATATATATATATATATATATATATATATATATACATATATATATATATATATATATATATATAGGTAGTAGGCTGAAAAGTTTTTGGTCTGACACATAGATAGATGTCGCCCTTTTCAAAAAAACCATATGATTCTTAGGAAGTACCAACGTTCAAATGATACGTGTCAAAATTTCATGACATTTCGACCATTAGTTCAGTTACAGTGGTTTTAGTGACGCTACTTTTGATATTTTCAAAACGATGAAAAAACTCGAATTTCGTGTGTTGATTAAACACTGTTTTTTGATGGGAAAAAACACCGTTCAAGCAAAGCACTGACTTGATAAGTGTTACTGGGACTCTGCCCCTGGAAAATTACTCATCATTTACTGGTATGCTGAATTGTTTTGGATGACCGTAAAGTGAAATTGCGTGAGATATCTGACACCCTAAAAATATCAAAAGAACGTGTTGGTCATATTTTGCATGGACATTTGGGCATGAGAAAGCTCTGTTCGAAATGGGTACCGCATTTGCTCACAGTGGACCAAAAACAACAACGCGTTGACGATTTTGGGCGCTGTTTGGACCTGTTAAAGCGCAATAAAAAGGATTTTTTCATGCGATATGTGACAATGGATGAAACATGGATCCACCACTACACACCGGAATCAAATCGGCAGTCAGCTGAGTGGACAGCAGCCGGTGAAAGCCGCCGGAAGCGACCAAAGACACAACAGTCAGCTGGGAAGGTTTTGGCCTCTGTATTTTGCGATGCGTATGGAATAATTTTTATCGACTATGCTGAGAAGGGAAAAATCATCAATTATATAAAGTTATTGGTGCGGTTGAAGGCAGAAATCGCAAAGAAACGGCCTCAAATGAACAAGAAAAAAGTCCTTTTTTTATAACTTATGAACGTGACACCTAATCAAAAAATCCTATGCTATATCTTAAATAATATTATAAAAAATATGTGTTGTAAATTTAACAAAATCGGTTAAGTAGATCTTAAGCTATCTTGTACACTAGTTTGAAAAACATAGTTTCGAAAAACAGTCAGCATCAGCATCTTAAAACCAAATATTTTTTAAAATTACCTTCAATCTGCCGTACATGAGGTCTTCCATTGTTGCCGCGATGTCCTCCGACTCCTTTTGAGCAGCTCTTTTCATTTTCCTGGCTTCTTTAGTCTCCTGTTGGGCTCTCATATAGGCTATAGATATTCGTTGAGAATCCAAGTTCTCGGTAAATCGCAGCACAATTAGCAGGTTTAATAATTGCGTCATTTGTAATACACTAGTATATCCATCATTAAATCTACTAGCTGCAATATCCGATGCAATCTCAACAATTTTTGTGACACTATAATGCACTTTTGGAGCCATAGACCAAATGACAGCGTTTACAGTTTCGTTGTTATTCTGAGTGTATCCTTCTAAACAGCGTTCTAACAAATCGGTATCAGTTAATCTATCGGAATTATTGTTATAAAGGACTGACTAAAAGAACAATACCTTTTGTCAAGGCTTTGACCGCTCGTGCCAGTCCGATCGCCACCTGAGTTTCGGGCCAATTCTCTGCCGCGTTCACTTCTAATTGCTATAACTTCGGAAATAATTTAAATTTTGAAATGGTTAGACGTTTAAAATATTCTTTAAAGTATAAATAATTTATCTAGCCAAAAAAGAAAATTCGATTTTTTAAAAATCTCAAGGTGGTGTAACCCCCTTAAGTTTATGGTTTTTTTGTTTATTTAATTTGTGAACTTACTGTAAATTATATATTTTTTGGGTGCTGTATAGGCAATGTCTTTGTTACCTTTAGTAAATATTAACTCGCACGCTTGTACGGAACGCTTATGGCACATTTCGGTGTCCGTCTTTCTGTCCGCCTGGTGAAATCGGAAGTGAAAAAAAAAATTTACCAGGTCCTCGAGTGGGGTATCAGATGGAAGCTTGTGAAGACACGAGTTCAAAAATATATATGATGTAATACTTCTGCACACTTTTCTTTGTATTATTTAAAAAAAAAATTGCCAAAATCGCTGGTCTCCCACCCTATCTCGAAAAGTATTGTTTAAAAAATTTTGAAAAAAGACTGAACTAGTCTTCATCAAGTGTAGATTGAGCAGAAATTATCAGGGATGCATTTGATAATTTATCTGGTATAAAAAACCTACGTGCATTGAAAATATGTTGGAGGTTTTTTAATATACTTTTCAGTACATTAAGGCTACCGAGTTGCGCGTGGCTCCTGTACCGCGACAAAATAATTTTATTTTATTTAGTAAATATTTGATTTAAAATTTTACCACTAGATTCTAGATTGAGTTAGATTGATTTATTGGCTATTAGCTAGCTAAGATGCTATAACTATTATACATTATTGATTAAGAAAGAAAACGTGAAAATACACATTGAATCTTAAGATATATACAGAATGTCCCAGTATTCCGTGTATACCAGGTATACGAGTATGAAATGCGGACAACAGATGGTGCACCAATGCAGTTTGTGCTATAAAGATTTGACACTGCGCCATTTTGTTGTGTCATCAACAAGTGTCAGATACGCACGAGTGATAAATTGGAAAAGTGTGTGCATAGTGTTGTGTTGTTGTGTTCAATATGTCGAAATTTATACCAACAAAGAGCATTCGCGGACCGCAGTAATTTTTTGTTTTCATTTGGAGAAAACTGCTATTGAATCATATCGATTACTTCGAGAAGCTTATGGTGAACATGTTCCATCGCAAGATACGTGTGAACGATGGTTTCGACGTTTCAAAAGTGGTGACTTCGATGTTACAGACAAGGAACGTGGAAAACCGCCAAAACAAATACGAAGATCTGGAATTGCAAACATTGTTGGACGAAGATGATTTGCAAACACAAAAAACAACTCGCCAAGCAATTGGGCGTTTGTCAACAAGCTGTTTCCAATCGGCTACGGGAGATGGGAAAGATTCAGAAGACCGGTAGATGGGTACCACATGAGTTGAACGACAGGCAAATGGAAAAGCGCAAAAACACGTGTGACATTTTGCTTGCTCGGTACAAAAGGAAGTCGTTTTTGCATCGTATAATTACAGGGGATGAAAAGTGGATTTATTTTGAGAAACCCAAGCGCAAAAAAATATGGGTGGACCCAGGCGCACCATCCACATCTACCGCAGAAAGACGATGCTCTGGGTTTGGTGGGACCAGAGGAGCGTGGTCTATTATGAGCTGTTAAAACCTGGGGAAACGGTTAATACTAAACGTTACCAACAATAATTGACCGATTTGAACGGTTCCCTGCTTGAAAAAAGGCCAGAATACCGAAAGAGGCAACACAAAGTCATTTTTCTTCATGACAATGCTCCATCAGATATGGCAAAACCAGTTCGCGACACGTTGGAAGCACTCAGCTGGGAAGTTCTACCCCATGCGGCTTACTCACCAGACTTGGCTCCTTCCGATTACCACTTGTTTGCATCGATGGGTCACGCACTTGCTGAGCAGCGCTTTGGTTCGTACGAAGATGTGAAAAAATGGTGCTAACGGATTTTCTGAGATGTGAAATGGAAATTGTAGAGGACGCCACTTATTGCACTGTATATATTTTTAAATTGTCATAACCTTTTTATACCACTCTGTATGATATTTTTAATTAAATACTCTTATTTTCTGCCTTCTCCTGTCTAACAAAGCTCTCTTGGTAAATATTGCTCCGAGCAACAGTTTCTGAGATAATGGGATGTTTGTTTCCATTTTTTAATTCCATTGTCAAATTCGCAAATGCGTTCCTTCACACTTCATCCAGGCGTAGGACAGGTCCAAAAGAATGGTCTTTCAAATTTGGAGCATGCTTAAAGGTAAATAGGCTAACAACAATAATAAGATATATATATATATATATATATATATATATATATATATATATATATATATAATAATATATATAAAATACAACGTCTCTCTGTCTGTCTGTCTGTCCGTTAGTGCGCTTATCACTGGAGAACCACTCATCCGATTTACGTACTTTTTTTTTTAAAACATACATATGTTCTCTGGCCAGGTTATAGGCTATATTTTATTACGACAGGTAGCATAAGAAATGAGCAGTGACGATAATAGTGAATGAAGTCAGAAAAAAGTTTGCCGCTAACGCGTTCCCTTGTAATACACAGCCTAAACCATTAAATATGGAACAATATTATGTAGCAGAGAATATCTATACTCTATAATCTATAATATATATAAAATGCAATGTCTCTCTGTCTGTCTGCCGGTCCATTAGTGCGTTTATCACGCGAGAACCACTTATCCGATTTACGTGTCTTTTTTTAAATTCATACGTAAATTCTTGGGCCAGGTTATATAATAATAATAATAATCTATACCTATAATATATATAAAATGCAACGTCTCTCTGTCTGTCTGTTTGTCCGTTAGTACGCTTATCCCTCGAGAACCACTTATCCGATTTACGTGATTTTTTAAATTTATACATATGTTCTCTGGCCAGGCTATATAATAATAATAATAATAATCTATATAATATATATAAAACGCAACGTCTTTCTGTCTGTCTGTCTGTCCGTTAGTGTGCTTATCAATCGAGAACCATTCATCCGATTTACGTGTTTTTTTTAATTCTTAATTTAATATATATCAAAAAAATCGATAATATATATAAAACGTAACGTCTCTCTGTCTGTCTGTCCGGCCATTAGTTCGCCTAGCACTCAAGAAACACTTATCCGATTTACATGTTTTTTTTTTTTTTAAATACAAAGGGAATAAACAGAGACAAAATGCTAATATGTAGGAAAAAAGATTGAAGTTTAGCAGTAAGCTTGGCAGAAAGATTGAATAGATGGGCGGAATATTTTAAAGAAACATTAAATGGAGATAAAAATGAGGAGTTGAATGATAAATAGGAAGCAAAATTAACTGAAGAGCAGGAGGGAAAAAATAAGAGAAATACTCAGAACCCAAAAAACAATAAGGACTCGGGTGGAAATTGTATAACAGTAGAAACGATAAAAGCTGGAGAAGTAGATTTGGAAAATGAAATATGCCAGTTGGTGCAAGAAATATGGGAAACAGAAAAGATGCCAGTGAGCTGGAGAGAGTCGCTCATTTGTCCAATATACAAAAAAGAAAAAACTATATGTGCTAATTATATACCAATAGCCTTACTGGATGTCGTGTACAAGATAGTAGTGGTGACTATCAGAAACAGACTAGAAGAGAAAGCCGAGTCTATTCTGGGAGAGTACCAGTGTGGATTGAGGATAAATAGTTCGGTTACAGACCAAATATTTTCGATTAAGCAAATCCAAGATAATAACTTAGAACAAAGTTTGGCACTACACTTGGTCTTTGTGGATTTCAGAGAAGTATATGACTCTGTAAATAGAGAAAGACTCTACAAGATAATGGAAGAACTAAAAATTCCAAGTAAATTGATTCGCATGATGAGAATGACCCTGAATGAAACAGAAAATAGAGTGTTGGTTGAGGGCAAAGTATCAGACAAGTTTAAGGTGAAGAGACGATTAAGATCACGTGTCGATATGTCTATTTAATTTGGTACTAGAGAAGATTATCTGGAAGTCAGAAATAAAAACAAATGGAACGATATACCAACAAACCTGCCAATGCTTGGCCTATGCGGATGATATAGCAGTGATTGCAAAAGCAAAAGAGAAACTCAAAAAAGCCATAAGTAGGATAGAAGAAAGGGGAAGGATGAGAGGACTAAAGATAAATGAGGAAAAAACAAAATACATGGAAATTACAAAGAAGAAGGATAATAAAAACAACAAAAGTTTAGATATAATAAACAACTTAGGGAAAAGATATATGTTTGAAAAAGTAGACAAATTTTATTATCTGGGAGTAACAATAACAGGGAGGGGACAAGAAAGGACGGAGATACAAGAAAGAATAGCGAAAGGACAGATATGTTTGAGGGCAATGAATCCAATATTGAAATCAAAGAACATATCAAGAAAAGCAAAAGAAAACATATATGCGACAGTTGTCAGACCCACGGTGACATATGGATGCCAAACATGGAAACTGAATGCAAGAGAAAAGGAGACGTTGGAGGTGTGGGAAAGGAAAACTTTGAGAATAATCTATGAAGGAAGGAAAGAAGAGGGACTGTGGAGAAGAAGAACAAACTACGAATTAAAATGCCTACATACAAAACCCCTTATAAGCCAAATCATAAGAAGCCAGCGTTTAAGATGGTTGGGACACGTGGCAATGATGAAGGAAGAAAGACAGGCAAAGCAAGCCCTAATAAGAGGAGTGATTGGAAGAAAAGGCAAGGGTAGACCTCTATCTATATGGATTCAGGCAGTAAAACAAGATCTGGAGTTGATGGGAATCCCGCACTGGGAAAAGCTAACAGGAGACATAAAGAAGTGGAGACGAGTATGCAACCAAGCCATGGGCCTCTAAGGCCCCTCGAGCTATATAATAATATAAACATAACGAATAAGCAGTGACGATAAAAGTAAACCAAGTCCACGCGAGCGGAGCCGCGGGCACGGCTAGTATATATATATACATATATATATATATATATATATATATATATATATATATATATATATATATATATATATATATATATATATATATATATAAGAAGGAACGCATTTGCGAATTTGACAATTGAATTAAAAAACAGAAACAAACATCCCACTATCTCAGAAACTGTTGCAACTTTTACTAAAGGAGCTTTTTAGACAGGAAAAGGCGGAGAATACGAATATTTAATTAAAAATATCACACAGAGTGGTATAAAAAAGTTATGACAATTTAAAAATATACATAGTGCAATAAGTGGCGCTCTCTACAATTTACAACAAAACTGTGAGCTGATTTCGATTTCTTATCTCAGAAAACTGCTTAGCACCGAATCTTGTACACATAGTACAATTATTAAGAAAGCTACTTAAGAAAAAGAAAGTAAAACTTTGACAAACTGTATCTCAAAAGTTACGAATTTTTGAACTAAGGTAAGTTGGATTAAATGGTCATATTTTCATCCCAGAAATCCACAGTAACTCTATGTACTGGGCACTCAATTCTTTTACTGAAAACTCGTTTGGGGTGTGGTTTTTGAAGTCATTGATCATTTTATACCTCCGTAATAAACATTTTTATTTCAAAGCCAATCACAGTACGGAACACTAATTGCGCAAGTACAACTTGCACTTGACCTGTTTTTTTTTTAATGTGTTTCATTCTTGTAATTTATATCGATTTGTAGTCTCTTCTCTACTATATACTATTTTGATTAGACAAAAGCTTTCTCCTTGACAACACCTGAAAATCTTACACGGTACATTTCTAAATCCGCTTCACTCCCTAAGAAGTCCTTGCATAGTTCTATGTGATCAACCCACGGAGTCTATTATACTTACATATTACACATCGTGGATAATAACAGTTTAACAATTATGACCGATGATTATAGGAATTTATGAATTTCTAATGTCACCTATCTTGTTCTGTGTTTTGAAATATGCTTTTAATGACTTTACTGTAGTCCTTTAATGTAGAATGGAATATGATCACAATCAACTTTTTAGCTTAGTTCTTTGCGATTTAAAATTGTACATAAAAAGATTTTTTTACGATTTGGTAGATAACTTAAAAACACCCACATATATATTTATACAGGGTGAGTCAACGATAGAGTAAAGTTCATTATCTCATTTGTTTCGGGAATGACGAAAAATGTTAAATACAATAGTTTTAGGGAATGTTAAGGTGCACAGTTTAAAATTATTTTTTGAGTATACAGGGTACTTTTTTAAATGGAACATCCTATTTTCTAATTTATTTTTAAATTCTGCGTAAAATTTTATAACTTTTTTATTAATAATGTTATATACCTAAACCTAGCCGTTTTTCTAATATTTCAATTTTTTTTTAAAAAATACTGGTTTTCAGTTTTGTAAAAAAATGCCAGTAGCGCCATTGTTTCTGAAGGTGGAATACTCATAGTTGATACGAGCGTTCTATAGAGATGAAAAAAAAAAGATATATGTAAAGAAATTTGAGTTAGATGCTACAGGGTGTTCAAAATAAATTTATGCATTTCGACTATTTTAAATTGAAAAACCTCAAATTTTTAAATGGCATACCCTATGATGGATTTTTCAAAACCTTCCAACTTTTATTGAGTATGTCATATACCTATTTCTAATAGTTTTCGATTTATTTTTAATTTTTCAATTTTACCATTGTTTTTAATACACTTGCGCTATTGTGAAAACATAAACAAATAGTTAATAATAATTTTAATAGAGTTTAACTTATCTAATGATTAATAATTATGAGGTACTAAATGTTCAAATATATGCCCGTCTACTTGAATATACATGTTTAGTAGTTTTACTATATTTTCGCTCACTTTCCTTAGCATAAAGGGCGTTATTGTCCTGTACGCATCCCGTATCCTATTTTCCATATCTACTGGTATTGTAGGGGATTCACATAAACACGATCTTTAATGTAGTCCCACAAAAAGAAGTCTAAAGGTGTTAAGTCACATGATCGAGGGGGCCACTGAATGAATCCATCATACCGATCCATTTTTGTGGGTAATGATCGTTTAAAAATTCTCGAACTTCCCGGTGGTAATGAGCTGGAGCTCCGTTTTGTTGAATCTACATTTGTTCCCTTTCAAAGTTATCAACTTCTTCAAGAAGCTGGAGTAATTCGCTTTGCCAAAAATTTAGATATATAGTTTGTGGTTTTGAACTTCCCGGACCTAAAATGGATTAATTATTAAATAATAATGCATGTTATGGGTGCTAACTGGACCATTACTGCGAAAAGTAGCTTCATTAGAAAACATTATTTTGGATAAAAAATTTGGATCTGCCTCTATTGCTCCATTTATGTTATGGTGGTACAAAAGTTTACTCGTTCAAAATCACTGTCTTGAAGTTCTTGGTGTAGTTCCGTATGAAAGGGATGATATTTGTATTTTCTCGTGATGCGATTAACTGTAGATTGGGATGTGTAGGATACGTCAGCTAGTCGACGGCTGCTGATCTGGGGATTATCTTCAACATGAAGTAAACTCTCCATTTCTTTTTCCTCATTGGTAGCATTCTGGTTTACTACTTTCCGTTTCGTATACTCAACGCTACCATTACCATCAAATCGTTCCATTAAGCACTAAAAAGGTTTCTAGATGGTATAGGGTAAGTCCGGGATATACGCTCCAGCAGGATAGACGCCTCATTACATTTGTGTGAAATGTAAGACGCGTAAACAAAAGAATGCCTTATAATACGAACGTGCCCCTCCCTCACTTCAATCTGCCACAAAGCGTTGGTGCGTGCGGTTGTGCGTAGGAGCGCTAATGACAGTGACGAGCCAAACAGTCGAGATTTTACTTTGTGGATGATTTTCAGCCCCTTATAATTTTGGAGTTAACATGTAAGTTTATTTTATTTTTACTTCTGAATAAGGAGTAGGGTATGTAGATTTTTATTAATTACATTTTTAGAATAAAATAAACGTATTTACCATTTTTTTTTCGAAGGTATCTATTCCTGTGAAAAGGGATATATGCCCCGATATGTTTTGGGATAGTCGCCCCTAAGAGCGTCTATCCCTACTTCACCTTAATGCATGCTGGCTTTAAGGGCATCTATCCCTTGCCGTACTTAAGTGTATGTTATATGATTCAGATTGGAAATGCCCCGTAAATACAAGCGTAAAGCCGGCGTCCAACCGCGTGTCATCTTGGACCGAGGACACATTGGCTGCAACAATAGCAGAAATGCAAGAGAAACGACTTAGCGTCAATGATATAGCAAAAAGACACGGAATACCATCTAGGACGTTACGTCGGCGGTTTGCTACACAAAATAAGAAAATAATACCATTAGGTAGGTACCTACTTTTATGATTGCACGTGTGCATTTATAATAATATTGCTTCGGATTGAGAATACTTACCTACCTCGTATAATTATGGGCAGGTAGTAATTTTTTTTTATTTTGCCTAACTAATACCTACAATTTTTTTAGGAAAACATCCAACTCTTGGATTCGAAAATGAACGTCGGCTGGTCACACATATTCATAAGCTAGAACAAGGCATACCAGTGAAAAGCAAAAAAGATCAGTAAAAAGTTAAAGAAAAAGTTGATTTGAAAAGAACTAAAGCTAAGAAGCAAAAAAGAAATAATTCAAGTGATTATAAGTCAAGCGATACAGATATTGAAAGTGATAAAAATGAAAAAGAAAACAACAAAAAGAATAACATTGAAAAACAAAGAAAAGATAAAGAGAAAATTAAAAGAAAACTGAGGAAGCGAACAGCTATGAAATTTTACAGTTCTAGTGAAGACGATAATAAAGAGAATGAGAACAGTAGTTTTGAAGTTGAAGAAACAAAAACACGACAAAATTTATTCCAAAACCAAAGAAACATTCAAAAAGGCAAAGCCTGCTTTAATATATAGTTCTAATGATGAAAATGATGGAGTAGATGATAAGAATCTAGATGAGGATCATTGCGTGGAATGTCTTGACTATTATAGTAACACCAAATCCAAAGTAGATTGGATCCGTTGTGTTATGTGCCACAAGTGGCTCCACGAAACATGCACATTATATCGCAATTATTGCAACAAATGTGGGCGAATGCAGATTATTGCCACCAAAATGGCTAAATAGTTTTGCAGTTTTTAAGACGATTATATTTTTGTACCTAAGATTATTGATCTCTATACCTAGTGTTTTTAATTAATATGTTTATTTTTGTCCATGTTTAGTAAACTAGTAACATCATCTTAAATAATTGAAAAAAATAGCTAAAAAGAATATACATATATATATATATATATATATATATATATATATATATATATATATATATATATATATATATATATGCACATATTTAATAAATAATAATGTTGATTCAAACATATATTCAAAATGTTTGTTTTCTTGCAAAGGGAATCTATCCTCTCCAAAAAATTAGGTCTGGGGCATATATACCGCATACGAGGCATCAATCCCGTTATGCAGTTTTATTTTTAAACTCAAAATATATGGTTTATTTATTGACTAGTCTACAAAAAGGAGTACGAGGTGATTAAATGAAGTACCAAAGTTGGTGCACATATGAAAATCATGTGCGTATTATTTGTATGTTAAGAGGTATGAGTAAAATAAAAAAAGTTGGGCACATATTCCGGATTTACTCTACGTCTATGAGAATACTTCGCTCTGTAAAGCCCTATTGCCAAAAGACAATTTTTTCCCGCCTATCCCAGTATATAAACCATATCAATTAATTCATTTTTAGGAAAATCCATATCTTCTTTATACGTCATTTAGTATAACAAATTAAACTATTTTTACTTGCTTAATAGACATGTCAAAACTTGACAATACCAACATTTTTGTTTTGTCTTGGCAACTATGATGTTATAGTGTAAGTGTATTAAAAACAAGGGTAAAAATTGAAAAATTCAAAATAAATCGAAAACTATTAGAAATAGGTATATGACATACTTAATAAAAGTTGGAGAGTTTTGTAAAATCAATCAGAAAAAATAATAATATACAGGGTGTGCGATTTAAAAATTTTTGGAAGCTACAACTCAATAGGCTAATCAATTTTCTAGTACGTGCTAAACCTGTCCCAGCTAAAAAAAGGCTAAAAGGCTAAAAGCAATGTATTATAAACTATACGTCTTATAACAAAAACCCATTTTGCATTTTAAACCTCTATAAAAACATAATTCCTACTACAAATATGTTTTACTTAACAAATGACGGCTCTAGAATCATTTTTTAGCGGAAAATAAGCTGGGTAGGGCAATGCTTGGGCCATGTTTTTATTGATTCGAAGCGAGTTAATCCAATTCTTTGAATCATCAGTAGTCAAAATGCATAAATTTATATTGAACACTCTGTAGCATCTAACTCAAATTTCTTTACTTATATCTTTTTTCTATCTCTATAGAACGCTATTACCAATTATGAGTATTCTACCTTCAGAAACAATGGCGCTACTGGCAATTTTTTACGAAACTGAAAACGAGTATTTTTAAAAAAAATTGAAATATTAGAAAAACTACTAGGTATATAACATTATTAATAAAAAAGTTATAAATTTTTACCCAGAATTTAAAAATAAATTAGAAAATAGGATTTTCCATTTAAAAAAAGCATATATTATATCGGCTATACTTTTTTGAGGTACCCTGAATCCTCAAAAATAATTTTAAACTGTGCACCTTAATATTCCCTAAAACTATTGTATTTAACATTTTTTCGTCATTAACGAAACAAATGAGATAATGAACTTTACTCTATCGTTGACTCACCCTGTACAATCGGTCAAGTGTTGCACATTATTCATTAAAAAATGTATTAATTTAAAAAATTTTTACCTCATTTGATAGTAAATGATTTAGTAGTTTCGTCCAAATAGTGAACGGCTAGAGCCTTTAGGTTTGACAAAAATTACGACAAAATCGGTCATTGCAGGATTTTTCGTGATCGCTCAAAGTTTGCATGCAAGCACAACTTGAATTTGACTTTGTTAACAGAAAAAAATTAATTTCATTAAAATTTATACTAAATTAAATATTAGACAGTAAAAAGAATTCTACAAGAAGAATTCTAATTAGAATGGTTTTTTTTCTCAACTTGCTTCGTAGATATCACAAATGAAACTGAGATTAATAATATTTATAAGTATATTTTATTTAATTTTTCATAAAATAATATATTATAAGTTTGTGTTTATATCACGAAAAATGCTGCAATAACCAATTTTGTCGTAATTCTTGTCAAAACTAAACTAGCCGCTCACCGTGTCCAGCCTGCATCAGCGTCGAGAGCATCTTCGGAGCATACTTTCGACGAGATTTTTCACGTATTCTTGGGCAAAGATTTCCAAATTGCCCGAATTTGCCGTGATAGCTGTGTACTATGTACCATTTTTTACCACGAAGTTGCTGCTTAATGTATGACTACATATTCTCGATTGTATTTGCATCGGGCGATGGGATGGAGAATCTAGTGTGACGATACCGGATTCCCCTTTCCACTGACTACAAGTTTTACTCCGATGTTTCGAGTCGTTATCCTCTTGAAGAATACACTCCTCATTTTTATTGAGAAACCACTGTTTGGTAGGTTGTATTAATGCCTTCTTGTAAATCTGTAGCATTTTTTCAGTTTTCAAATTGTAAGTAAATAAGAGGAATTCCGAGAGACATCCCCAAACATGAATCTTCACAGGGTGTTTCACGGTGCACTGAACCAACTGCGCAACTTCAAATCGTTAACCCGGAGATGAGTTTTATGTTGACAGTAAACACCACAGTATCATCAGCATATCTAATGTTACTGACAACCTTGCCGTTAATGTTGATACCGTCCAAGGCCTGTTTGAAAATTACCTCGGAGTAAATAAAGTTGTATTACATGCTACTATATATATATATATATATATATATATATATATATATATATATATATATATATATATATATATATATAGAATACATATTAAATTATTGAAGAATGTAGCCCGCTTAATTCCTGCCAGACCCCGTATGAGGTTCAGCTTGTTACTCCTCGTAAAACGCTTTTCAAGCAGTCTTTTATATGGAGAATAACACCCCTTTGGAATGGTTTGCCCAGTACTGTGTTTCCCACCGAATACAATTTACAGCGATTCAAGAACAACGTCAATCGCTTTTTTTTTTCCGCACACGTGTCGCTCCTATAGCGCTTTAGGGACTTCCCTGCAGCACGTGTGCTAGACCCATAAAAAAAATAAATAATAAAGAAAAATATCTTTTTCATCAACTTGTTTCATGTGTTTATCTTTCTGTAGCGATAGCTATTTTTTCTATGCTATTACTGTTGACGAGATATTAACGAAAATGGCTCCACAATAAATAAACATAATTTTTTGAAAAGAAAAGAACATAGTAATTTGGTTTATGATACTTGTTCCATTAGATCCATGGTTATAATGGTAAGAATGACAATGTGTTTTAACGAATGATCGAAAATGGGGTTTTAAATAAAAAAACTATTGACTTTTTTTTGCTAAACTTGGTACGTTAAGATGACAGCTTTTTATTGATGGAAAAATTATACAAGAAAGGAGATTTAAAAATCCCTACACAAAAATATCGAGCTTTGTTGATATTCGTACCAAAGTGTCAAAAACAGTGACATACTTTAACGATGAAATATGGCGAAACAAACATTTAAGATGTAGCAGAATTTCTTCCTGAATATTTTTTGAATAAATATCTATTTATTTTATTTATGAAAATTAAAGTCCTGGTACCAGCATGATCGTTTTATACTATATATCCAAACCTTTCTGATTAGTTAATTGAGGATTTCGGGAAAACATATTAGTAATTATTTTTTCGTCCTCACCATATAATTTCCTCTCATACCAATTTCTGGTAGAAGATTAACTTTTTTAATTGAAAGTATCGTTTCAACCACTTGCTAACGAATGCCCTCGACTTGTGCATATTATTAGCAGCCTCTGCATGCGTCATTTTCAAACCTTTTGGATATTACATAGGAACGTAGCCTGAAAGCGCGAAGCGTGTGCAACACTCATCTTCCACTTAATCATAAATAAGGTTAGAAATGAATTTCTTTCCATAAAACATTGTTTACAGGCTTGCCAACAATAACTGGCAAGAAAAAAAAGGATTTCTTTTACCGAAGCGACACGTTCTTACTTGACCGACTACATAAAACTTTAATACTACAAAAACGGTAGTTAATTTTATTTAGAAACGAAAGAATTTATCTTAGTTATCCTTCCAGAGCATCTTAAAATTGTTTCGCATCGACCAAGAAAGCGTAGGCGCAATCAATTATGGTGTGGCCAAATTTTGCGGTTGAGTACGATTTGGCTGACAGAGATGTTAATTATTTACTGTGTGTGTTCCACGTGTCTGTCTGAATATTTTACAATATATAATTAGATTTGTTTTCGTCAAATTCCCATTCGATACTTTTAATAGATGATTTTTAAGCATTTTTAGAATTTATGTAAAAACTATACGCTTAAAAAGATTGCTTATCCGGGTTACTGGTAATTCGATGTATTTAAACTGCTTTCGACATCAATTATCCTACTAATCAGTGACAGAGAGGCGCCTAAACCGCGCAAGATTTGGCACTACAAATCTTCTAAATGGGAAGATCTCATGGAATAATTTCGAACTTTTCCTTGGTTAGACGTTTGTTTTCGATCCGACGACCCATCTGACTGCGCCAAGGAGATTTTCGATGTTATTTTGGCTGGTATGGAAGCTTACATCCCCTTTTCGAAGGAATGTCCTTCCAACGGCAAGCCTTGGTTTGACCGAAAATGAAAAGAAGCTGTTGCTTCTAAACATCTTGCCTACCGACAATGGCCTGAAAATCCTAACACCATAAATCGTAACACCTTTGTTCGTGCTCGGAACAGATGCAAAGAAATTATCGACGAAACCAAGGAGGTACACAATCAACGAATTAGAAACAAACTTCTCGCTTATCCTGACAATTCCAAGTCCTTTTGGTCAATCGCTAAATTCACCAAATCCACCATACCACCACTTACACGACCAGATAATTCTATTGCAACAACACCTGTTGAGAAAGCGAACTTGTTGGCTGAACTCTTTGCTTCACATTCTACTGTCGATTTCCAAGGAAAAACACCACCTACTATTCCCATGGTGCAGTCAAGGATGCCCGATATTGTCTTCAGACAGCATATCATAAAACGTATTTTCATGAAGCTAGACACCAAAAAAGCTTCTTGCGCTGACGGAATACCTGCCATAGTTCTCAAAAATTGTGCGAGAGAACTAACATCAGTTTTCTGTAGACTTTTCAACCTATCCTACAGAAAGGGAATATTTCCTTCCGGCTGGAAATGGACCACCGTTCAGCCGATACCTAAAAAAAGGCAAGAAGACCTTGCCAAATAACTACCGACCAGTCGCACTGCTTTCAATAATATTGAAAGTAATGGAAAAGGCTATCAATCAGCATCTTTTAAAATATCTTGAAGGATTCAACATTATTAGCGACCACCAATATGATTTTCGTAAACATAGATAAACAGGAGATCTTCTGACTTATGTAACACATGTTTGAAACAACGCAATTGAACACTTTGGAGAATCTCGAACGGTTGCTCTTGAAATATCCAAGGCATTCGACCGTGTTTGGCACGATGGACTGTTGGCTAAGCTACGCTCTTCTGGTATGACTGAAAAGTTATGTTTGTGGCTCTCATGTTTCCTCAGAGAGCGTTCTTTACGAGTGAGAGTCGACGGATTTTTTTCTAACATCTTCACTGTCAACGCCGGTGTGCCCCAGGGCTCCATACTGTCTCCTACTCTCTTTCTCATTTATATTAACGATCTGCTAAAAAAGACCGGGAATCCAATCTACAGCTTTGCAGATGACGGTACGCTTATCTCTTCATTCACTTTGAACGCTCGGACATCGGCTGGTCAGGTGAATATCGGCAGACAGCAGGAAGTCATTCAACTTAACAAAGACCTGAAAGAAATTCTATCTTGGAGTGACAGTAACCAAGTGGAATTTAACGCTACAAAAACCCAGGCGGCAGTTTTTTCTAAAAAAGTTAACGTTGCTGAACCCGACATAGTTATGTCGGGGCACTCCATTCCTCTAACATCGTCATTCAATTTGTTGGGCGTTAATTTGGGAGCAAATATATCCTGGCATGACCATGTTGCAGGCATAGCAAGGAGAGCTTCTCAAAAGTTGGGAATATTATTTCGAACCAGAAAGCTTTACACTCCACAACTGTTAATTCTTTACGAAGCTCAAATTCGACCAACTATGGAATACTGCTCTGATGTTTGGAGCTCCGCTCCCAAACATACACTGCATTTGTTGGATTCTATTCAGAGAATAGCTTTTCGTCTGACTGGAGACATGGAACTGACCGGTGGCCTTGATTCGCTGGAACATCGAAGAACGGTTGGCAACTTCAGCTTATTCCACAAGTATCCATGGAAAGTGTTCGAAGGATGTGGCAAGCTTAATTTCTTCCAGAGCGGTGCATGTTAGAAATACACGTCGCGCTAATACTTCACATCCGTAGGAGGTTGAGCTTGTTACTCCTCGTACAACGCTTTTTCAAGCAGTCTTTTATATGGAGAACCTAATCCCTTTGGAATAATTTGCCCAGGACTGTGTTTCCCACCGAGTACAATTTGCAGCGATTGAAGAACATTGTGAATCGCTTTTTCCGCGCACATGTCGCTTCTGTAGCGTTTTAGGGACTTCCCTGTAGCACGTGTGCTATACCCATAAAAAAAAATTTCATGCTATGCTCGTAAAATTTTAAACATTTTTTAATAATAAATGTTTCCGATATTTTAAAAGGCCCCTTAAGCTATTTTAAAATATCTCTCAATAAGGTATCTTCCGAATTGATGATGGAAGAATTGTAAAATAACTACGCCCTATAATAATACCAAATTAATTATAATTTAAATTCTACCCTTTCTTTAAATGCCAGATAACGTCTAAAAATCGTAATCCAAATTGATAAGACGGAAGTGTTTACAAATACTGACTTTGACGTGTAGGTATTTGTTTGGCGGTTCCAAACCATGTTAGTAATTTTTAAGACTATTTCCTCGGCACTTATTAAGTATAAAAGACTTGCCATTCATCATACATCTTGGTCTTTGTCCTAGTCTGAGTTATATTTAACCTTTCATCTAGAATTACTTGTCGTAATTTGTTTAACTCTCTAATAATGTATATCTTGTTATTCAAGACGATGTTAAACTTTATAGACATGGCTTTATTTACATTTGTCATTTCCGACGCAGTATAATGACTCCTACTCGATCGAGTAATTGCTCTCGATTACTTGCTGCCAAAATTTGCTTGTTGTATGTATTAGTAAATTCATTTTACCAATATTTATTTCTCTTTGGAAGCAAGTGAATCTTCTGTAAGTATACAATATGTCAAGTAAGAACGTGACCACTCGTATTCTTGAAAAAATGTGAAACATTTTTTATCATCAATGTATTCCTTGGTGTGCTAACAACGGCACAATTATCTTAGTAAGTAGTCCAATCGCCTCCTGCATCAATAATCCTCTTGGCATCTTCGAGGCATGCTGTCGAGATTTTCTGCATACCCTCCAAATTTTCCGAATCTCGCGAGACAACTGAGTCAAAGTTCTCAGAGTCTTTTCTCTGAACTTTCTCTTTAAAAGGGACCAAATGTTTTCAACAGAGTTGACGTCCGGCGATTGTGAGGGCTACGCTAGTTTCTTATGCAGGCCCAAGCGATCCGCTTCGCCCAACAAAGGTTTCTTCAACGTGCTTCGGAATTTGACATCATAAGCGCGAAGATATTGTCGAATGGTCTCATGGAACACATTCAAACTCGATTCTTCTTAGTTTTGCATTTCCTTGCAGCATTAATTTCGGGTCCCGTGAAAACAAAGACACGATTCGCTTTTCGACTTTCAGAGTAACTTTGCCTACCGACCCACTTTTTGGCAAGTCGTCGACATTTATCGCCTCGTTAAAATGATTTACCCACTTCTTCATAAACGATACCGACTTCTTAATATATTTAACGCCCACGGAATGTGTCATTTTAGGCTGCTTTGGATGGGAGCAAAGAAAGACTGCCTCGAACTGACGCGCAAAGAAGTGACTCATTTGGATTTTATGATTTCGACAAAAGTTGAAATCACGTAAGCTACTATATTTTTACTAAAATGCGTCGTAGGTAAAGGTTTCCTTTACCGACTTTTTCTTGTTTCACTAGAATCTTACCTACCAAAAGTAAATTATCGCAGACACGTTCTTACTTGACAGACTGTATTTATGATGTGAGAAGTAGTTTCACTCAAAATACCCATTGTCTATTCACTACTTGTGGAGCCAAAACTCTTTCCGCAAGCATTTTTTTTGAGGTCTGCGAATAGACAATAGTTGCTGGGGGTCAAATCTGGAGAATACGGTGGATGAGGAAGCAATTCAAACTTCAATTCATTTAATTTTGCCAATGTAACCATTGGCTTCTGACACGGTGCATTGTCTTGATAAAAAATAACTTTTTTTTGTTCATTTGGGGCCGTTACTTTGCGATTTCTGCCTTCGAACGCACCAATAACTTTATATAATATTCGCTATTAATGATTTTTCCCTTCTCAGCATAGTCGATGAAAATTATTCCATGCAGGAGATCTTTTGACTTATGTAACACATGTTTGGAACAACGCAATTGAACACTTTGGAGAATCTCGAGCGGTTGCTCTTGACATATTCAAGGTATTCGACCATGTTTGGCATGACGGACTGTTGGCTAAGCTACGCTCTTCTGGTACGTCTAAAAAGTTCCGTTTATGGCTCTCATGTTTCCTCAGAGAGCGTTCTTTACTAGTGGCAGTTGACGGATTTCTTTCTGACGCCTTCACTATCAACGCCGGTGTGCCCTAAGGCTCCATACTGTCTCCTACTCTCTTTCTCATTTACATTAACGATCTGCTGAAAAAGACCGGAAATCCAATCTACAGCTTTGCAGATGACAGTACGCTTATCTCTTCATTAACTTTGAATGCTCGGACATCAGCTGCTCAGACGAATATCCGCAGACAGCAGGAAGTCATTCAAGTTAACAAAGACCTGGAAGAAATTCTGTCTTGGGGTGACAGTAACCAAATGAAATTTAACGCTGTAAAAACTCAAGCAACAGTTTTTTCTAAAAAGGTTAACGTTGCTGAACCCGACATAGTTATGTCAGGACACTCCATTCCTCTAACATCGTCACTCAATTTGTTGGGCGTTAATTTGGGAGCAAATATGTCCTGGCATGAACATGTTGCAGGCATAGCAAGGAGAGCTTTTCAAAAGTTGGGAATATTATTTCGTATTTTCATGGAAAATGTTCGCAGGATGTACCCCGCTTAATTCCTCTCAGAGCGGTGCAGGTTAGAAATACACGTCGCGCTAATGCTTCGCATCCGTATAAGGTTCAGCTTGTTACTCCTCGTACAACGCTTTTCAAGTCGTCTTTTATATGGAGAGCATCATCCCTTCGGAATAATTTGCTCAGGACTGTGTTTCCCATAGAGTACAATTTACAGCGATTCCCAAAATACAGAGGCCAAAACCTTCCCAGCCGACTGCCGTGTCTTTGGTCTTTGGTCGCTTCAGGCGGCTTTCACCGGCTGCTGTCCACTTAGCTGACTCCCGATATGAGTCTGGTGTGTAGTGGTGGATCCATATCACATATCGCTTGAAAAAAATCTTTTTTTTTATTGCGCTTAAACAGGTCCAAACAGCGCTTAGAATCATCAATACGTTGTTGTTTTTGGGCCACTCTGAGCAAACGCGGTACCCATTTCGAACAGAACTTTCTCATGCCCAAATGTTCATGCAAAATATGACCAATACGTTCTTCTGATATCTTTAGGCTTTGCTTGAACGGTATTTTTCCCATAAAAAAACTATGTTTAATCAACAAACGAAATTAGGTTTTTTTTCATTGTTTTGAAAATATCAAAAGTAGCGTCACTAAAATCACAGTAACCTGTAAACTAATAGTCAAAATGTCATGAAATTTGGACACGTATCATCAGAAGGTTGGTATTTCCTAAAAATCAGATGGATTTTTTGAAAAGGGCGACACCTACGTGTTAGACCAAAAACTTTTCAGGCTACGTGTTAATACTAATAATGTAATTTACAGTTTATTTATACGTTACTTAATAGTACATACTAGCTGGTTTGAATCACTTAGCAGTTTGTACTTGTAGAGAGTTATTTATTTTAGAAAGGTTGGTCGGTCAAATAAGAACGTATCTCGCACTGTTCGTTAAAATATGTACTTATTTAAAAGTTTTTTACATCGTTCTACAGTAAAGGGTTGCCAGTAAAACACTAATGATACAGTAGTTCTTCGAGTCACACTTTCGACGTGACTTTCTGCGTATTCTTGGGGCAAAGATTTCCAAATTGCTCGAATTTATCGTGACATCTGCTTCACTATGTACGCCTTTTTACTATGAAGCTTGCTGCTTGATGTTGGAACATACGTTCTCTATTGCGTTTGAATCGGGCGACTGGGATGGCCAATCTAGTGTGACGATTCCCCTTTCACTGACTACACGTTTTATTCTGATATTTGGGGTCATTATTCTGTTGGAGAATCCACTCCTCCTTTTTATCAACAAACCACCGTTTGGTAGTCGGCACTAATGCCTTCTTGTAAATTTGGAATAGTTTTTCAACGTTCAAATTGTAAGTAAAGATGAAGAGTCACCCAAAACTACAGGGTATTTCACGGTGCCCTGGACCAATAGGTTAGTGGAAATTGATTAGGCTCATGGGGTGATAACATAACCTCAAAATGAAACTTCACCGAAAAAAATTATATTTCTCCAGTCTCGATTTATGTTTTTCTCTGTCCACGCGAGTCGACAGTTGCAGTAAGCTTTCGACCCCACCCTTACTGCTCTTGGTACTCCCTTTTTACTTTACTAGTATTGTCGGTTGGAATTTTGCATACTCTCTACTGAATTTTCATACTGGAGTAGTATTCTCAGTTTGTTCTTCATTTCTTGTAGTTTTTCGAAAAGTACTTTTTCTGCTATTTCTCCTAGATCTTCATCAGAGTTTAATAAGTTTTTCACGTAAATCGTATATTTCTCGAATATGAAAATAACTACATTAAATGGATCAAAGCATTATATTTTTAAATGCCCATTAGAAGAATTTTTTCGAATTGATTATTTCGAGTTAACCAGTCTTGCAGTTAAAAAAAATGAATGATTTCCTTGTGATTATACAGTAAAATAAACTAACCAATGGGTATCGTAGCAGATAACACCAATAAATTGTTTTCTATTGTAGATGTTTAAATATATTAAGGTAATCGAATTATGTTTAAAATTCCATCATTTTATAAAAATGGTAATCTTAAACAGCGTAGTTATACTATTCAGTATATATCACCACTACACCAAACACTTTATTTTTGCACTCGACGCGCGTTTCGCTAACCATGTTAGCTTCATCAGGAGCGATGATTGACTAAAGCTAAACTACAAATCTACCCTATTTATACTTAGCCTAACCCTTGAATTACTCAAGCGGAACTAATGACATAGGCAAGGCTATCAATTCCGGTCAAGTAACCAGTAGAGGGGACTATAAGGAATAGGCCCTCTGTCTTTATTTAAACTACTTTTACATTTTATGATTTCCATACTTTCGTATACGTTTAACAATCTCCTATCAGATACATTTTTTATCAATCTTAGATTATCTAATGTTACAGTATGATCAGCTTCAAGGGCATGTTCGGCAATGCTAGACTTTTCTGTTCTATTGTATTTTAAGTGTGCTATATGTTCTTTAAATCGTGTTTTAATTGACCTTTTAGTTTGCCCAACATACAGTAGTAAGATTAGATTAGTAGGTGCAGATATTTGGTTTTTAAAGTCTTGCAAGAAATTTAAATTTTTTCCTAATTTTATTAAGGTTAATTTACCAAAATCAAACATTTCAGAAAAAGTTTCATTATTTGCTAAACAAAAATGGCTTGACTTAGAAATCAAGAATTTGTACACAAAACGTAGTATGTTAGAAGTAGAATCATACCTCATATTCAAAAAACTTACTTCAGGTTAAACAATATTGAATATGAAGTATGGAGCGAGTTCCAGAGGAAAATGTTTTTAGTTATTGATATTCAATATAAAAAGAAATTTTCTATTCTAAGTAAAAAATTAAAAAAGCTCTTACCGAAGAAGAATAGTCCTCAGGAACTCGTAAACATTGTAGAAAATCATTCATCTCAATCCTTTATACGAAATGAAATTCACATCTTAAACAAAGGTCTTAACTTTGCAGTACCCCCTCCTACAGATAATTTATCAGAAATAGTTGCTCACATTGAAAGTTCCATTAGTACACTTCCAGAAAATAGTAAATCATTTGTTAGAGAAGCATGCCGCAATCAAATATCGAAAAACATGGTTAACAACACAAATTCTAATTCACGAAAAAACATAAAAGTAGTTAAAGGATTGAAAAAGAAAGATGTCTTCTACTTAAAAGCGGATAAAGGAAATAAGGTTGTTATATTGGATAATAAAGATTATTTTGAACGCGTAGATAATCTTATCGAATCTGGCTCTTATGAAAAGGTAACAAGAAATCCATTACAGAGAATGATATCAGAGGTTAAAAATTCTTTAAAAAAATGTAAGGACCTTGTCTCCGACTCGCTAAAATTTAAATTAAATGTGAGTAATCCGGCCATACCAAAATTGTATTGCTTACCCAAAATTCACAAACCTGGAAAAGCAATGCGACCCATTGTTTCATCGGTCGGATCATCCACATATTTAATATCCAAATGGTTATCAAAAGAACTTGAGAAGTTACCATTAAATACTTTCGCAGTGAAGAATTCGTTAGAATTCATTAATAAAACAAAAAATCTAGTTCTTAATGAAGTTGAAGTCTTAATTTCTTTTGATGTTAGTTCTTTGTTCCCAAGTGTGCCAAATCCACAAACTTTACAATATCTCGAAGAATTACTTAGAATGAATGACTTTGAAGACGAAATTATTCGTGAATACTTAACATTATCTAAACTTTGTATGGAACAAAATTATTTCCAATATAATAATCAATTTTATGTTCAGAAGGAAGGAACAGCTATGGGTAATTGCTTATCACCTTTCATAGCCAATTTATTCATGAGTAAGTTTGAAATCGAAGCCAGTCTAGAATTCGAATATTTCCCAAGGGTATGGTATAGGTATGTGGATGATATTTTCGCGATTTTTGATACAAATAAAGCAAATATTGATGATTTTGTTTCTAAATTAAATAACCGGTATGATTCCATTAAATTCACTTACGAAGTTGAGAACAAAGGACAATTGCCTTTTCTAGATATTTTAATTATTAAAAATAATAATATATTAGAATTTGATATCTATAGGAAGGACACAGTAACAAATAGATATATTCCTAATGATTCATTTCATTGCAAACAACATAAATTAGCCTCATTACATTTTTTAGTTCATCGTTTAATCACTTTCCCTCTGAATAGAGTAAACTTTAATAAAGAAAGGAATCGTATTAGAAATATAACTAGAGTTAATGGTTATGACGACGACTTAGTAAATAAGCTAATAAATAGACATAAGTTTAGGTTTAATATTCAGAATTCCACCTTTTTTACACGCGAAGAAAATAACACCAAGTATGTCTCCATACCATATAATCCGAAATATAGCAAGGGACTCAATAAGGTATTTAATAAAGTAGGCCTCACCTTAGTCTATAAGTCATCAGACAATCTGAGGAATATCTTAGGAAATCCCAAAGATAAGATTCCTAATTGTGAGAAAAGTGGAATTTATGAAATTAGTTGTAATGATTGTGACAAAAAGTATGTTGGGCAAACTAAAAGGTCAATTAAAACACGATTTAAAGAACATTTAGCACACTTAAAATACAATAGAACAGAAAAGTCTAGCATTGCCGAACATGCCCTTGAAGCTGATCATACTGTAACATTAGATAATCTAAGATTGATAAAAAATGTATCTGATAGGAGATTGTTAAACGCAGACGAAAGTATGGAAATCATAAAATGTAAAAGTAGTTTAAATAAAGACAGAGGGCCTATTCCTTATAGTCCCCTCTACTGGTTACTTGACCGGAATTGATGGCCTTGCCTATGTCATTAGTTCCGCTTGAGTAATTCAAGGGTTAGGCTAAGTATAAATAGGGTAGCTTTGTAGTTTAGCTTTAGTCAATCATCGCTCCTGATGAAGCTAACATGGTTAGCGAAACGCGCGTCGAGTGCAAAAATAAAGTGTGTGTTTGGTGTAGTGGTGATATATACTGAGTAGTATCATTGTGCCAAAGATTCCACATTCCCAACTTAGCGTTATAGTTTCTAGAATCATCATCGTCATCATTAGCTTTTTCCATCCATAGTCTGCCCAAGTTGTCTCCAATGAGCTCTGCTGTTTGTTTTTTACATCTAATCGTGTCCCGCTAATATTTTTATATCGTCCATCTTGTCTGTGGTCTACCTCTGCATCTTTTATGTTCTCTAGGCCTCCATTTAACCATACGGTGTGTCCATCTGTTATTATTCATCCTAGCGATATACCCCGCACAATTCCACCTTAATATACATATCCGTTGTATTACATCTGTCACTTTTGATCTTCGTATCTCGATGTTAAGAATACAATTTTGAAGTCTACTATTTTGGATTTTCCTCTCCATTGCTCTTCGGGTTACCTGAAGTTTATTTATTATATTTTAATTTAAAGCCGACGTTTCAGTCCCATATGTTAATACAGGCAGTACATAATAATCGGACACTCTGGCTTTTATTGCATTTGGGATGTCCAATTTAAATGTGGATTGTGACCTTCTGGACGCGGAACAAGCCAACTCTTCTATACAAGTTAGTCTTTAAATTATTTTTTGATGTTTCGATTCTCTGTCCTAAATATATGAATGTACCTTTCCTATTCTTTCATCTTCTATTAATAGTTCCTGGCTGTTATCTTCACTTTCGTTTTTCAAATATTTGGTTTTGGTGAAGTTTATTTTTAGACCTGTTTCTCGAGATCTGTTATTTAAGTAAGGTTTTTGAAAAATCATTTCAAACTATATTATCATCTTATCTTTTTAAAGATAATAAAACATTATCTAACTCACAGCATGGATTTGGCCCCAATAGAAGTACCGAATCTGCACTTTTTGACACTGTAAATATGATTCTGAATTCCTTGGATGGGAAATGCGAAACAGTGGGAGCATTTTTTGACTATAGCCGCGCTTTTGACCTGGTCGACCATAATATTTTATTTCATAAACTTGAGAAAGTTGGAATAAGGGGAGTGGCCTTAGTATGGGTAAAATCTTACCTATCTAACAGAGGGCAAATAGTAAATTTATCAGATGGTACAAAATCTAGGAAGATTATAAACACCAGGGGGCTTCACCAGGGGATTCTTCTATCTCCAATTTTCTTCATTATAATGAACAATGATCTGCCATCAACAGCAAACAGTCCCGTACTGTAGGCGGACATTGAATGAGTTCTTTATATAGGTTAAGACTGTTGGTACCCAGATGTGAATAATGTAATGATTACGATTTTTTTGTGTTTATTTATTTATTTTTTTTTTTATGGGTCTAGTACACGTGCTGCAGGGAAGAAGTCCCTAAAGCGCTACAGGAGCGACACGTGTGCGGAAAAAAAAAAGCGATTCACGTTGTTCTTGAATCGCTGTAAATTGTACTCGGTGGGAAACACAATCCTGGGCAAATTATTCCAAAGGGATGATGTTCCCCATATAAAAGACTGCTTGAAAAGCGTTGTACGAGGAGTAACAAGCTGAACCTCATACGGATGTGAAGAATTAACGCGACGTGTATTTCTAAGATGCACCGCTCTGGGAGGAATTAAGCGGGCCACATCCTTTGAACACTTTCCATGAAAATACTTGTAGAATAGGCTCAAGTCGCCAACCGTTCTTCGATGTTACAGCGAATCAAGGCCGCCGGTCAGTTCCGGGTCTCCAGTCAGACGAACAGCTCTTCTCTGAATAGAATCCAACAAATGCAGTGTATGTTTGGGAGCGGAGCTCCAAACATGGGAGCAGTATTCCATAGTTGGTCGAATTTGAGCTTTGTAAAGAATTAACAGTTGTGGAGTGTAAAGCTTTCTGGCTCGAAATAATATTTCCAACTTTTGAGAAGCTCTCCTTGCTATGCCTGCAACATGTTCATGCCAGGACATATTTGCTCCCAAATTAACCCCCAACAAATTGAGTGACGATGTTAGAGGAATGGAGTGCCCTGACATAACTAGGTCGGGTTCAGCAACGTTAACTTTTTTAGAAAATACTGCCACCTGGGTTTTTGTAGCGTTAAATTCCACTTGGTTACTGTCACCCCAAGATAAAAATTTCTTCCAGGTCTTTGTTAAGTTGAATGACTTCCTGCTGTCTGCGGATATTCGTCTAAGTAGCCGATGTCCGAGCGTTCAAAGTGAATGAAGAGATAAGCGTACTGTCATCTACAAAGCTGTAGATTGGATTCTCGGTCTTTTCTAGCAGATCGTTAATGTAAATGAGAAAAAGAGTAGTAGACAGTATGGAGCCTTGAGGTACACCGGCGTTGATACTGAAGGTGTTAGAAAGAAATCCGTCGACTGCCACTCGTAAAGAACGCTCTCTGAGGAAACATGAGAGCCACAAACAGAACTTTTCAGACATATCATAAGAGCGTAGCTTAGCCAACAGCCCATCGTGCCAAACACGGTCGAATGCCTTGGATATGTCGAGAGCAACCGCTCGAGATTCTCCAAAGTGTTCAATTGCGTTGTTCCAAACGTGTGTTTCATAAGTCAGAAGATCTCCTGTCGATCTATTTTTACAAAAGCCATATTGATGATCGCTAATAATGTTGAATCCTTCAAGATATTTTAGATCCTTCAAGATATTTTATTATATTTATGTATTATATTTATTTATATGTTACATGCATTTTTAATTGCTTTTGACGTATCCTATATTATGTCTTTGTGCTATATTGTGCATCTGTATCAGTCGAAAGGAATAAATGTTTATTTATTTATTTATTTAATTCTATCAGCATTTCTTGTAATTCTTCTTTTGTGTTGGCGATTAGAGTGATATCATCTGCGAACCTTAAGTGGTTTAATCGTTCACCGTCTATTAGCATTTTTTTTTGCTACTTTAGCGATTTGAACATGTCTTTTAGAGTCAACGTGAACAAATTTGGGGATATTGAGTCGCCTTGTCTAATTCCTCTTTTAGTTTTGATTTTATTTGTTTTTTCTTTAATCATTATTTGTGATGTGGGATTTTTATATATGTATTCAAGAAGAGTTGTGTATCTTTCGTCGACTCTGCTGTTACTTAAGGCGTTAAGGAATGCCCATATCGCCACCGAATCAAATGCTTTATCGAAGTCAACCATTGCTATCCACAAGGGAACCTTGTATTTATTTGCTTTTTCCACTAGTAATCTAATTGTTTGAAGATGGTCCAAAGTGTTGGATCCCCATCTAAATCCCGCTTGTTCACGTGGTTGATAACTCTCTCTAATTTGTTCGTTAAACTATATATTCTGATTCTAGTGGGGATTTTGTATAATACCGATAATAGGCCGGTGGGTCTATAATTCTCCAATTTAAATTTGTTCCCCTTTTTAAAAAGTCTCTAGAATGTTTTACCTTAAGGGGGTCACTACCGAGGTCAATTTACATTGAAAAGTAAAACCCATTTTCTCAGCAACCGTTCATCCTATTTCAACGAAACTTTGCGCACTTATTATTTATTATTATATAATTTAATGGGACTAAGGGTTTAAAGAAATAACTTAAATTACATTTTCTAGAAATTTTGAAAGTTCATGAATTTTATTTGTATGTTTGAATTGACGCGGTAAATTACCAGCTGTTTCATTTGACATTTCCTTAGTCCGAACTGTAGACAGTGTTGCCATGGATATTTAAAAAAAAAAAAATAGCTCAATAACTTTTATAGTTTTGAAGATAATGGGGCAAATGTACAAAAAAGTCAATTTTTCAGGAGAGCCGAAAAACTAAAAAGTTGTAGTTTTGACTGCTTTTTTTGTTATAATCAACTTTTTTTAATTTATTTCTAGAGTGTTTGTCTTCTTTTTTTTTGCAAAAACAAGTTTGGCAACACTGATTGTTTACAACAAAATATGTTTTTTTCCAAATTTTTTTTTTTTAGTTTTGTTTTGTTTGGTTATATTTTACGTGAGAGATTGTTTTTGTTTACATAGTTACAATTTTTTTTCCTGTTTTCTGTTACTATTGCTGTTTTAAATTTTATTATATTGTTATTTTATTATAGTTTTTTATTATTGTTTTGTGAAGAAAAATGACTAAACCAAAGACTAGCTTCAAGAGCAAGAAAAGGAATAAACCTTTTAGTGGGACACGTATTTCTGTTGCTCGTAAATTGGTCATGTCCTTACCATCTGTTGAATCAACACCATCAACCTCATCTGAAAACCGTACACCTTCTTCTTCAAAAAAAAAACTAGGTAATCAAAATAAATTTGAGTCATTCATGAGCAACCATGCGTATGATTTCGTGGATGTTGGAGAGCTGAGTAAAGCACTGAACTCAACAGTGGACTGCAAAAAATGTGGTGGTGAAATCACCCTAAGTGTTTGTTTGAGAAACGGTTTGGCATCCACTATAAAGATTGTTTGTCAGAATTGTCAAGTCCTAAATAAACTAAGGAACTCCAAGAAACTGGATTATGAACTCGAAGGTAAATCTGTGAAATTAGATATAATAAATATTAGATTTACTTATGCACTTAGGTGTACTGGTAAAGGATTTGCTGGAGCTAAACTTTTCATTGACCCTGGAAAATTTACAATTGCTGGGCTGATGAAGGAAGATGAACTGAGAATAGTGAAAGCCGAGAAACACTTACAACAAGCATCGAAATGCGAGAGGCAAAAAATTTCAAGAGCAAGAAAAAGTTTAGAAGAAAAATTTAAGAAGTTAGAAAAAAAAGAAGGCCCGTCATATGAAGCGGGTTCATTTCAGTTAAAAAAAAGTATAACAAAATAATAAAATCTTATTATTACTTTTCAAAATATTATTGTAAAAATAAAGTTTTTTATTTTTATATAGTAAATAGTATTTCAAAATATTTTTGTAAAATTAAAGTTTTTTATTTGTATATAGTAAATAGTGTTATATAATTATTCCTAAGCATTGTTAATAAAAAGTGGGATAATAATAATAATAGTGAAAATAATAATAACTTCATAATGGGTGGAATGGGGTGGTATATTGAAAGGTGCGTAGTGCGAAGCTAGGCGAAGGCTGAGCGGGACTCATATCTTGGCGATACTGACTGATGGCTCATACCTTGACTACTTTATATAAAAATTTCAGGCACTTATACTCATCGTATAATTGTGGGGGTTGGATTGTTTTGTGCAGAAATGATTGTAGATTATAAAAATGGAAAAAAAAAAAAACGTATTTTTTTTTTCATTTTTCTCGGTAGTGACCCCCTTAAAAGATTATAATCTTTTACACCCTGAAAATATTAAGGAATCACTATTATTTTCCGCAAAATACTTCGATTACATGGTCATAAAACTTATAACCAAGGACCACGAATTTACTAATATCATAATTACTATAATCGGGATGGAACTTAATAATTCAGTGGCGTGGATATTAAAGCTGAATTAAAAAGTTGCTGTTTTTGAAGCCCGTTTATGTAAGGTCACGACACGACCTGTTGGTAGGATATATTTCAACTTTTTGTGGGGGTACACGTATCAAACTCTAATATTAAGCAATATTTCCGATCGATTTAGATTATTTTTCTGTAATATGTAATATAAATATTAATTTAAGATATTAATATTGATTGGCAAATAGATGAGGTTAGAAACTGTAAAACTCTAATTGTACAGGGTGAGTCAACGATAGAGTAAAGGTCATTATCTCATTTGTTTCGGGAATGACGAAAAAATGTTAAATACAATAGTTTTAGGGAATGTTAAGGTGCACAGTTTAAAATTATTTTTGAGTATACAGGGAACTTCAAAAAAGTGTGGCCGATGTAACATATGTTTTTGTTTTAAATGGAACCTCCTATTTTCTAATTTAATTTTAAATTCTGTGTAAAATTTTATAACCTTTTTTATTAATAATGTTATATACCTAAACCTAGTAGTTTTTCTAATATTTAAGTTAAAAAAAAAATACTAGTTTTCAGTTTTGTAAAAAATTGCCAGTAGCGCCATTATTTCTGAAGGTAGAATAATCATAATTGGTACGAGCGTTCTATAAAGATGAAAAAAAAAAAATATTTGTAAAGAAATTTGAGTTAGATGCTACAGGGTGTTCAAAATAAATTTTTAAATTTCGACTATTTTAAACTGAAAAATCTCAAATTTTTTAAGTGGCACACCCTGTATATTATTATTTTTTCTGATAGATTTTACAAAACTCCCCAACTTTTATTAAGTATGTCATATACCTATTTCTAATAGTTTTCGATTTATTTTGAATTTTGCAATTTTACCCTCGTTTTTAATACACTTACGCTATAACATCATAGTTGCCAAGACAAAGCAAAAATTGTCAAATTTTGACATGTCTGTGTGTGACATATAAAAGTAATAGTTATGGATTTTCCCAAAAAGAATTAACTGATATGGTTTATATACTGGGCGAGGCGTGAAAAAATTGTCTTTTGGCAGTAAGGCTTTACGGAGCGAAATACCCTAATAGACGTATACCATCTGGAAAATCTTTTCAGTGCTTAATGGAACGGCTTGATGGTAGTGGTAGCGTGCAGTATACGAAACGGAAAGTAGTAAACCAGACTGCTACCAGTAAGGAAAAAGAAATGGAGATTTTACTTCATGTTGCAGATAATCCCCAGGTCGGCAGCCGTCAACTAGCTGACTTATCTGACACATCCCAATCTAGGGCTAATCGCACCACGAGAAAATACAAGTATCATCCCTTTCATATGGAACAACACCAAGAACTTCAAGACCGTGATTTTGAACGACGAGTAAACTTTTGTACCACCATGAATTACCAACAGAGGCCGATCCAAATTTTTTATCCAAAATAATGTTTTCTGATGAAGCTACTTTTCGCAGTAATGGAGCAGTTAACAGCATTATTATTCAACAGTTAATCTATTTTGGGGTCCGGAAAGTTCAAAACCAAAACCATTAGTCGCTTAATGTATGGTGTGAATATTAAATTTTCGAATTATTGGTCCATATTTTTTTCGCGATAGATATCTAAATTTTTTGCAAAACGAATTACCCCAGCTTCTTGAAGAAGTTGATAACTTTGAAAGGGAACAAATGTGGATTCAACAAGACTCCTGCTCATTACCACCGAGAAGTTCGGGAATTTTTAAACGATCATTATCCACAAAAATGTATCGGTAGGGATGGATTCATTCAGTGGCCCCTTCGATCATGTGACTTAACATCTTTAGACTTCTTTTTGTGGGACTACATTAAAGATCGTGTTTATGTGAATCCCCCTACAACATCAGTAGATATGGAAAATAGGATATGGGACGCGTGCAGGACAATAACGCCCTTTATGTTAAGGAAAGTGAAGGAAAATATAGTAAAACTACTAAATATGTATATTCAAGTAGACGGGCATATTTTTGAACATTTATTACGTCATAATAACTAATCATTAGATAAGTTAAACTATATTAAAATTATTATTAACTATTTGTTTATGTTTTCACCATAGCATAAGTGTAAAAATTGAAAAATTCAAAATAAATCGAAAACTATTAGAAATAGGTATATGACATACTTAATAAAAGTTGGAGGGTTTTGTAAAATCTATCAGAAAAAATAATAATATACAGGGTGTATCGTTTAAAAAATTTGAGATATTTCAACTTAAAATAGTCGAAATTTATAAATTTATTTTGATCACCATGTAGCATCAAACTCAAATTTCTTTATATATATTTTTTTTATCTCTATAGAACGCTCGTACCAATTATCAGTATTCCACCTTCAGAAACAATGGCGCTACTGGCAATTTTTTACAAAACTGAAAACTAGTATTTTTTTTTTTTTTAATTTAAATATTGCAAAAACTACTAGGCTTAGGTGTATAATATTTTTAATCAAAAAGTTATAAAATTTTACTCAGAATTTAACAAATAAAATTAGAAAATAGGATGTTGCATTTAAAAAAAAACTACCTGTATACTTAAAAATAATTTTAAACTGTGCACCTTAACATTCCCTAAAACTATTGTACTTAATATTTTTTCGCCATTCCCGAAATAAATGAGATAATGAACTTTACTCTATTGTTGACTCACCCTGTACATTTCGAAACAATGTTTTTTCTGAGGGAAAAAAAAATTGGAATCTCAGTGAACCAAATGAAGTAGTTGTTCAGAAACAATTATTGTTTTTGCAAAAAAGTGTTATTTGCCTTTTTTTTTTAAACCTTCATATATCCCCCATAGTGACTTCTAAAGTCATATAAAAAAAAAATAACAATTTCCGCATTTTACAGGAGTTTTCTGTAGTTTTATAATTTTTACAAAGATAAAGGATAGGGAAGAGAGGATTAGTAATATGAATACAAATAAGAAGACAATCAAAGAAATAGAAAGAAAGAAATGGGAAATAATTATCGAGTTTTTAGATTGAGAACACAGAATAAAAGGGGTATAAAACGGAAAAGAGGATGAACTGGCAGAAAAACAACAAATGTAGGAATCACTGAAACAGAAAGGAAAGGAAATGGATGCAAAAAATTAGAAGGAAAAGCATACAAAAATCAACATACAGACATAATACCGGAACAAGATACAGAACTCACACAAACAGAAGAAACTAATACAGAAGAAACAAAAGAGGCAATTGGCAATTTAAACAGGATGGAAGGATATAGAAGGAAATGTGGAAAAGACAGATATAGAATAACTCAACTCCACGGGCCTTACACTCCTCAGAGGGTAGAAAGGCATAAGGATTAAGTAAGTAAGTAAGTACGAGGCTGGTTTGAAAAGTCCGTGCAAAAATAAAAACTACTTATGTGTTTGGGGTAAACCTTTTTTATTTTTCGACATAGTCTCCTTTTAGGCTTATACACTTCGTCCAACGATGTTCTAGTTTGTTGATCCCTTCTGAATAATAGGATTTGTCCAAGTCTGCAAAATATCCATTAGTGTCTGCAATCACCTCCTCGTTTGAATAAAATCTTTGTCCCCGCCAGCCATTTCTTCAAATTGGGGAACAAATAGTAGTCCGAGGGAGCCAAGTCTGGAGAATAGGGGGGATGTGAAACGAGTTGGAATCCTATTTCCATTAATTTTGCGACCACAACTGCTGAGGTGTGTGCTGGTGCGTTGTCGTGATGGAAAAGGACTTTCTTGTGGGCCAATCGCGGGCGTTTTTCTTGCAGCTCGGTTTTCAAACGGTCCAATAGCGATGAATAATATTCACCTGTAATAGTTTTACCCTTTTCCAGATAGTCGATGAGGATTATCCCTTGCGAATCCCAAAAGACAGTCGCCATAACCTTTCCGGCCGAAGGAATGGTCTTCGCCTTTTTTGGTGCAGATTCCCCCTTGGTAACCCATTGCTTAGATTGTTTTGGTCTCAGGAGTACAGTAATGTATCCATGTTTCATCCACAGTGACGAAACGACGCTTAAGGTCCTCCGGATTCTTCTGGAACAGCTGCAAACCATCCTTGCAACACTTCACACGATTCCGTTTTTGGTCAAGCGTGAGCAATCGCGGCACCCATCTTGCGGATAGCTTTCTCATGTCCAAATGTTTATGCAAAATATTATGTACCCGTTCAGTCGAGATGCCCACAGCACTAGCAATCTCACGCACCTTAACTCTTCTGTCATCCATTACCATATCATGGATTTGATCAATGATTTCTGGAGTCGTAACCTCCACAGGCCGTCCAGAACGTTCAGCGTCACTTTTGCCCATATGGCCAGTCCGAAAATTTTGAAACCACTTATAAACTGTTCTAATCGAAGGTGCAGAGTCACCATAATGTTTATCAAGCTTCTCTCTAGTCTCCTGAGGCGTTTTGCCTTTCATAAAGTAATGATTAATCACCACACGAAATTCTTTTTCGTCCATTTCTTGAAAATCACTCGACTTCCTTGATTCACACGAATGCCAAACACAAAGAAATAGACCAATATGGCTGAAACTTGGTGTGCGTTCATTCGAGAGATGCTACTAACTAAACATGACCTCGATACGCGTCGGTGGTGCCATCTCTCGGACTTTGCACGGACTTTTCAAACCAGCCTCGTATTTACAGTCAAATACATGATTCGTGAAATGTGTGTTACGGGCTTTGTTTGATATATATATATATATATATATATATATATATATATATATATATATATATATATATATATATATAGAATTATACGTTATAGGTTAATAAAGTCGAGGAACCGAAATATTGCGTTATTTTTTATTATTTCAAATTTTATCAGGAATAATAAATAAAGTGAAAAAGAAGAATTGTCTAAAAACTATTGAGTTTTTTTTCTTGTTATATAGCTTTGGTGTCACATATCTCAGACCTTAAAGATCAATAAAATTTCTACAAAAGTTCGTTACATTTTACAATTTTATTTCATAAATGCACAGGCCTGTGAAGAAATTTGTGCTGTCTATATATCTCTCTATCTAATAAGCCTTTTTCCGTCCAGTGTCAGACTTTCCATCCTTCTCGATTCTGCGTGTTTTATCCATCCTAAACTAGCCGTTCTGTTCAGGTCATCTTTCCATCTTGTTTGGGGCCTTCCTCTGCATCTTTGTCCCAACCGCTCTTATATTCTTTTATTGCATTTCTGAACTTGTTGTCTCAGTGTGTAACCTGCCCATCTCCATTTAAAACTTTCTACATGCTCTCTTACCTCTATCACTTGGTCTACAAGACAGAATCAGAAACTATCGTTTCTGATTCTGTCTTGTATTCTTATATTCAGCATCTGGCATTCTATTGCTCTCTGTGTTTGTATCAGTTGGTCCATCATCTTCCTGTCTGTACCGTGTAGGTCCTTGTTTGACAAATGCTGCCTATGACAGTCCGATTCTTCTGTGTACTTCTGCCGCTTGATTTGCTTTTCCACACCTTATTATTTCCCATTATTTCCCTAGGTAGATGTAATCCTCTACGCATTCAGGTGGTCTGTCCTCTATTCTCAAGCCTCGCGGACAGTCTTTGTTTGTCATAGCCTTCGACTTATCTCAGCAGTATTCCTACCCTAGCTGATTTATTTTGTAGTTTAGTACTTATTTCCTATATGTCATCAAAATTATCTGATATTAGCACTACATCATCAGCATAACGCAGATGATTTAACTTTTGTCCATTTATACTGATCATTTTTTTTCCCCGAGTTCCTTGAAAACGTCTTCGTTCTGTTTATATATATAATAAGTTATCAAAAGCAATAGCCATGATTTCGTTTAGTCGAATTCGTTCTGGAATTTTCGATGTCAAAAAGCTGTAATCGTGATTATATTTTATGAAATAACGACTAATATTTTCAAGTAAATTGTTTTCTGTAGTAAAGTGTAGTGCTGCTCTTTCTAAATTTGGTGTTGATGGTACAGTGATTGTGGTACTGAAGAAAAGATTAAATACATTAATTTATTGTGCCCTGCCTGAGCCTCTGAATATCTTTCAACAACCAATTACAGAAGGGGGAGATTTGGAAGAATTTCTGGAATCAGAAGTTTCTGACATATATGAAATTTAAATACAATTTTCAATATATAATTTTGAATAATGTATCTTAAACAAATTATATTTTATATATATATATATATATATATATATATATATATATATATATATATATATATATATTTTATAGCAGTAATTTAATTATTTTAGGTGATTTCAACATGCCCAATTATCAAAATAATATTTTTGATCAAAAGGGCAAAATTCTAGCTAATTTTTGTGATATGCTTCAGCTCTTGCAGTTTAATGGTATTCAGAATTCACATAATTCAGTCTTGGATTTGGTGTTGTCAAACATTAATAATTGCAGTGTTGTAAGGGATCAGATCCCCTTAACAGCTGAGGACGCCTATCATCCATCCCTGAACATTACACTCTCAGAGGTTCGGGAACGAAGACGGGGTCTCCGTGCAAACGCATCCGAACTCAGATATAATTTCAGGAAAGCAAATTATCCTGTTCCCTACGATATGATTTAGACTTAGAGGGTCGACGACCTCGCTGCCGGAGTCTTTCACGGACGATGACCTCCAATGCTCTTGTACAGATCCGAAAAAGATTGCGGATGCTTTTGCACACTTTTTTTGTGGCATGCATTGTACCCCTACACCTACAGGGCATAATTGTCTCCAGGGAGGTGACGATTTGATTCCTCTTGTCTCTCTCCACTGCTTTACTGATGATATGATCTTGGCTGCTCTGTCGAAGTCAAAGAATAAGTTCACTCAGGGCCGTGATAAGGTCCCTTGTTTTATTATTAGGAACTGCGCACGAGCGTTGTTGAGACCCTTGTCTTTCATCTATAACTTATCCCTGAAATCTAACACTTTTCCTGTAATCTGAAAAACAGCAAGAATTACACCTGTATACAAGAAGGGCGATATTAGTATCATTTTCAACTACAGGCCTGTGTCAATATTGTCACCATTTGCGAAAGTTTTTGAAATGGCAATATATGACTCATTGTTTAAGCAGATTAAGGGACGTGTGACGCAGGCTCAACATGGTTTCTTTGGCAGCCGCAGCACGGTCAGCAATTTGGCTTCCTTTGCGCAATTCACGGGGAAAGCCCTTGAAGATCGTCAGCAGGACGACGCTATCTACACAGACTTCACGAGGGCATTTGATCGGATTGATCACGTAAACTGGCTAGTATGGGGTTCCACAATAATTTGATATCATTCCTCCGGTCATATCTCCATAATCGTATTCAATATGTTAATATCCGAGGACATCATTCATTTCAATTCGTAGCTACGAGCGGCGTTCCACGAGGCAGTAACCTCTCACCATTGTTGTTCTCAATTTTTATAAATGATATTGTGGAGTCCATTGCTAGTAGCATACTCTTATTTGCTGATGATCTTAAACTGTTCCGGGTAATTCATGACATTAACGATTGTATTATACTTCCAAATTAACTTTCATGTGCCGTCATGACTTACCAGATTTCCTCATGTTTTTTGCTTGAGTACACCAAGAACTAATATTTTTCAATGAAGTATCAGTCTATGAATATTTTCAAAGTGGTTTGTAGCGATATCGATATGCATAACTTAACTCATGCTCAGTTTACTAAATTGATGAAGACGAGGGTTCTTGATGCTCGGTGGACGTGTCCACATTTTTGAGCGGTATATACGGGTTATATATACGAGGCTGGTTTGAAAAGTCCGTGCAAAAATAAAAACTACTTATGTGTTTGGGGTAAACCTTTTTTATTTTTCGACATGGTCTCCCAGATTCCCCCTTGGTAACCCATTGTTTAGATTGTTGTTTGGTCTCAGGAGTATAGTAATGTATCCATGTTTCATCCACAGTGACGAAACGACGCTTAAAGTCCTCCGGATTCTTCTGGAACAGCTGCAAACCATCCTTGCAACACTTCACACGATTCCGTTTTTGGTCAAGCGTGAGCAATCGCGGCACCCATCTTGCGGATAGCTTTCTCATGTCCAAATGTTTTTGCAAAATATTATGTACCTGTTCAGTCGAGATGCCCACAGCACTAGCAATCTCACGCACCTTAACTCTTCTGTCATCCATCACCATATCATGGATTTGATCAATGATTTCTGGAGACGTAACCTCCACAGGCCGTCCAGAACGTTCAGCGTCACTTGTACCCATATGGCCAGTCCGAAAATTTTGAAACCACTTATAAACTGTTCTAACCGAAGGTGCAGAGTCACCATAATGTTTATCAAGCTTCTCTTTAGTCTCCTGAGGCGTTTTGCCTTTCATAAAGTAATGTTTAATCACCACACGAAATTCTTTTTCGTCCATTTCTTGAAAATCACTCGACTTCCTTGATTCACACGAATGCCAAACAAAAAGAAATAGACCAATATGGCTGAAACTTGGTGTGCGTTCATTCAAGAGATGCTACTAACTAAACATGACCTCGATACGCGCCGGTGGTGCCATCTCTCGGACTTTGCACGGACTTTTCAAACCAGCCTCGTATTGTTATACTTATTTTAAGCAATTATTGTAATTTTCTTTTTTTTTCTCTTTTCTTTGTAATTTACACATTTGTCTTGTAAATGGATATTCTATCTGTTAGACAATAAAGATTATTATTATTATTATTATATAACATATGCATTTTTTTGTATTATTTTTTCCATCTTGGTCTATATTTTTCTGTGTTTATAAATTTTTTGTATTATCTTAAGGTAAACTTAAAATTTATTAACAAATTCATATGTTCTTATGTTAATTTATACGCTCTTTCTACGGTATCATACTGAAAAATTCATTGAAGAAGAATTCTTTAAAAAAAAATCAGTATTTTCAAAAAAATTTTGTATAATCGTCAAAATATGCGTTTATTGCAAACCCATATTTTTTGGATTGCGATTTTCTCAAAAACGGTACATTTTACAGGAAAATAGCAAGAGACCTTTTTTGTGCAGAATTGCATAGTCTATACTTTTTCTATTTAATATTTTCACAAATTATGCATATTTTTCAAGAAATTCTTGATAGACACAAAATGGGGCTCTCTCTAACCTCATTTTTCAGCCGGCCATGCCCCAATTGCTACAAACTTTTTACATATTTTATTTAGCTGGTAATACACTTCTTTGGCCAAAAAATCTTATTTACTGTCCCTCCACCCTATATTGGAAAGTACTACTCAGAAAATTTTGAAAAAATTCTGTAATATTCTTCATACGGTGTAGATTGAGCGAAAATTATTAAGAGATTTCGTTTGATAACACAGGGGAACAGCTGTTTTGGTGTCGAGGTTTTTAGAGCTGATTCTATATCAATTTGATGTCCTGAATTCAAATAACGTATTAATTTGTACCTAGGAGCTCAAATTTTTAAGATATACAATTTTAGAGAAATATAAGTTACATTATTGTAACTCAAATCCATAAGTGTAGTAAACAAAAGTAGATATGAAATTTTCATTTTAGTTATACAAAATACAATATTATGTCGTACTTACAAACAAAAAAAAAACATTGAAGAAATGAAATAGTCACTCAACACTTGGAAAGCTTCTTTTCCGCGATATTCTTGAATGTTTTTTTAAACAGTCCCTTTTTAAACTCCAGCAGTAATCTGCCATCATGTGCATGTCCCATCTTCCTTGGTAGCGGTCCTCCATAACTTTAATATCTTGGTGAAATCTTTCACCTTGTTCCTCACTCATGTCTCCTAAATTTTCTGGAAAACGGTCTAAGTGGCTGTGTAAATAGTGTATTTTAATACTCATATTGCACCCTAAGGATTTGAAACTATTAAGCATCTTGTTAACCATTTCAACATAGTTTTGAGCTTTATGTTTGCCTAGAAAATTTTCTACAACTGCAACAAATGATGTCCAAGCTTCTCGTTCAACTTGATTCATTGAATTTATGAAGGCAGGATCCTTAATTAATTGTCTTATTTGTGGGCCGTCAAATATCCCTGCTTTGAGTTTTCTGTGCTCAACTGATGCATTTTTACCCCTATATATGCAAAACAAGACCCATTCTTATCAAGAGCCTTTACAAATTGCTTCATTAAGCCCAACTTTATATGTAACGGAGGAAGTATGATTTTTTCTCTTTCAACCAAAGCGTCGTTAATGACATTCTTTTCCCCAACGTCCATGTTTTCTCTCTGAGGCCAATCTTTTATAACCCAGTGGTGTGTTTTGTCCCTACTATCCCAGAGGCACAAGAAACACGGATATTTCGTGTAACCACTTTGCTGCCCAAGAAGAAAGTTTGCCATTTTTAAGTCTACACAAATCATCCATTGATGTTCGTAATACTTTATCTTCTGCAAGACCAAAGCTATGGTATTATATTCTTCTTTCAGTTTCGTTGAGTGAGCTAGTGGTAATGAACCATATTTATTCCCATTATGTAGAAGGACACATTTTAAACTTCGCTTTGAACTGTCAATAAATAGGCGCCAATCATCTGGAATATATTCAGAAAGTCCCATTTCTTTCATGAGTCCCCTAATTTCGTGACAAAATACAAGATTGTCTTCTTGAGAAAAGAATGGTAGCAGATCTTTTTCTCTTGGACGGTAAAAGGTAATTTTGGTTCCTTGTTCCAGTAAATTTTTGTCGTTCAACCTAGAAGCCAGTACTTCAGAAGCTTTTTTCGATAAATTGAGATCCCTGGTGAGATCATTTAATTCATTTTGATTGAAGCGTTGAGAAACTGATGACGTCCCCTCATGGTCACTGTTAGTATCATTAGCATCAGAACTTTTATTAGCATCAGAAGAGCGATCAGAGGGAAAATATTCGTCATCAGAGATATGTGGTAGCTGATGAAATGTTGGAATCGGTATTTCATCTGAGTGCGGGATAGGGCGTATTGCCGAGTCTAAATTGGGATAAGTCCACTTACTGCGGTTATTTCGATTGATTCCATTAGTATTTAATAAACAGAAATAACAATCATTGAAGTGGTTTTTTGGTTCTCTCCAAACCATTGGTACGCCGAATTTTAGACATTTTCTTTTCCCGGTAGTCCACTGCCGTAAATGCTCTGTACAAGTTTTACATACGAGATGCGGGGCCCACGTTTTGTCCTGATCACCAAGCTTAACTCCAAAGTTTCCAAGATACGCTCGCTTTACAAAGTCAGTAATAGTTTGTCTGTTTTGTTGAAACATGTATTCTCCGCATATATAGCAAAACACATCAGGTTGATTTACACAACTTCTTCTTGAACTGGAACCTGAACTCATAAACATAAAATAACACGCCGAATTCGATCTACTCTCATTAGTAAGAACGCACAAACTGACGAGACTTACCCGAGTTAGGTGATTAAAAGGGTCAGTTCAGGTACCTGATAGGCAATGGTTCCACTATTTATAGATTTACCTGGAATTTACTCAATTACAGACTGACAATAAAACCATTGTACCTACATTAATGAATATATAATAATTTTAGAACTCTCATAAATGAATATACTGAATAAAAACGACATTGGTAGATAAGTTGATGTATCTAAAAAAATAGAGCTGATAGAGAAAAACGGATTGCATGTATAGATTTAGCGTCCCAAATATAGTTAAAATCAGCTCTAAAATCCCAGGCACCAAAACAAAAATATTTTTTTGTTGCCCTGTGTAATTTATCTGATATAAGGGGAGTGAAATCAAAAGCGAAAAAAAAAAAAAATACCAGTTCATCGAGTGGTCTGTCAAATGAAAGCTTGTGAAAATACGAGTTTCAAAAAATATACGATGCAATACTTACGCACACTCTTCTTTGTATTATGAAAAAAAAAAATGCCAAAAACTCCTATCCCCCACCCTATCTCGGAAAGCAATAAACAGAAAATTTTGAAGAAATTCTGGAATATTCTTCATTTAGTGTAGATTGAGCGAAAATTATCACGAGTGCATTTCATTTGATAATTTATCTGATATATGTGACTTATTTAAATTTATGTGCACTTTTACTATATTTTCGTCTCTGGTGACTGGGCTCATATTGAAAGGCTCAGTGTTACAGGGAAGTCCCTAAAGCGCTACAGGAGCGACACGTGTGCGGAAAAAGCGATTCACGTTGTTCTTGAATCGCTGTAAATTTTACTCGGTGGGAAACACCGTCCTGGGCAAATTATTCCAAAGGGATGATGTTCTCCAAATAAATGACTGCTTGAAAAGCGTTGTACGAGGAGTAACAAGCTGAACCTCATACGGATGTGAAGTATTAGCGCGAAGTGTACTTCTAACATGCACCGCTCTGGAAGGAATTAAGCGGGCCACATCCTTTGAACACTTGGCTCAAGTCGCCAACCGTTCTTCGATGTTTTAGCGAATGAAGGCCGCCTGTCAGTTCCGGGTCTCCAATCAGACCAACAGCTCTTCTCTGAATAGAATCCAACAAATGCAGTGTATGTTTGGGAGCGGAGCCCCAAACATGGGAGCAGTATTCCATAGTTGGTCGAATCTGACCTTTGTAAGGAATTAATAGTTGTTGTGGAGTTGGAGTGAAGTACTGTTTCTATAACGCTTATGGTGAACAAAACACTGAAAATTAAAAATTATAACTAACAAAAAATAATTTGATGATAACATTTAGTCGCTCATTATAATGAAAAGACTGATACAAATGATGCATAAGATAAAACTTTACAAATTACAATGTTATTTTTTTTAAATGTTACTCCTTTTATGTAAATGATGCCAGTTGTAAACAAACATTGCTTAAGATTCAATAGTTTGAAATGTATAATTATATTAAGGTGATAATTATAGAGCTGTAATTTATTCATAATTACACAAGTGATAAATTATCGCTTAATGTAAACTTGAAAAACAGCGAGAACATGACGGAACTCTCATCTATTTGTCATCCTCACTGGGACGCTATAAATCTACTAAAAATGAAAAAAAGTTTGTATTTCATTGTTACTGATAACACGTTCAGCTTATTAATCTAATAGAAAGTACATTGTCCGATGAACCATATAATAGATGTTCCTCAATGATGTTAAAGTGAGCCAAACGAGATAAAAGGCGAGTCGACTAAATCATTTCAGACAGTAAGAGCAATTATCTCATCCAGAATACTATCTTTCTTCTCCTATCTTATCGTGATATAAGAAATTTACTTGGTTGAATTTTAGATAAGTACAAAGCCTCAAAGTTCAGGAAGTCAGAGCGTCAACCAATGACCACACTCATGCACCGAGGCACTATGGTCAACACCCTAAATTCGCGGTGAAAAGTTTTCTATTTCACCGCTCGGTGGCCATTAATATACTCGTTCGGGCCTGTTTCCACCTAAATTTCATCGTTTTTTTACCGATTTTATTACATTTTGAGGTTAATCGGAGCCGTATTTTAGATTCGTAATAACCTGTATATGTAATGAGTGATTGAAACTCAACATTTGAGGCTAATATAATCAGGTTAAGTGTCAAAAACTCTAGTCAGAGTCTTGATTTTTTCATTTTTCTACGATTTTGAGGTTCCAGCCGCCATCTTGGATTCGCCATGTTGGATTTCGCCAACCTACGTATCCAACTTTTTAGGGCTATCAATTACAAACAATTTGCACCCAAAACCAATCGAATCGGCCATAAATTTTTTTACTCCAAAATCCTGATTTTTCTCTGGTCCGCCATATTGAGCCGCCATTTTGAAATTTTCCAAAAGGCCACACTAGCCCATAAAGAGGGATCAATAACGAACATTTTATGCCCAAGATATATATATATATATATATATATATATATATATATATATATATATATATATATATATATATATATATATATATATATATATATATATATATATATATATATATATATATATATATATATATATATATATATATATATATATATATATATATATATATATATATATATATATATATATATATATATATATATATATATATATATATATATATACGGCCCGTAAATTGCTTGTCTTATTACCACTAACAAATTCTGAGATTTCTACCTTCAAAAATTGAGCCTAGTTATTCAAACAAACTACACAAGTTTTAAAATTCAAAATTGATAAATCAATACAAATGAGCGTAAAAATAGTCGGAATCATATTTTTTATGAGCAGTATATTTAGTAAAAAGTTTTTATTACAATAAAATTATACTTAAAAATAGGATTATAATGAGATAATGTTCTTCATTCCCCCGGAGGGATTCATACCACCACTGTATTTTTGCTTAAACAATTTGACCATGAAAACATAAAAGTTATGAAGAATACACATAAAATATGTAACAATCCAAATTGATCGGTGCTACCAAAATGTTGCATGTCCAAAAAATATTTTAGTACACTGTAATCATGAAAAAATTTATTACACCAATCAAATTCCTGGTAAAAAAGAGGATCGTCCAAAATTCGCGAGGGTGTCCAGACAGGTGAATTTCGTGCCCCGGGCCCACAGCGTGTCTGTTTTGATCCTACACGGTTTCGGATCTTCAGACGGACCGGTATAATTATTATTATATCCAGCAATAACCCCTTCTTATAATGCCAGTGGTGGAGATTGAGACAATATATAATAGAAACTAATAACACCAATAAGTTTAATTCCATTTTTTTAGTATTACAACTTATAATTTTTAAGAAGACTGTTTTCTAGGCTGTTCAGATCTTTCCCTATTCAGCGTCTCTCCGATTTCTCTCCATCTGATTCTGTGCTAGGTTCGCCCGTCCCCTCCCAGCCACAATTCTAATGTCATCATCCCATCTTAGAATGGGTCTTCCCCAATTACAAACAGTTTGCACCCAAAACCAATCGAATCGGCCGTAAATTTTTTTTTTTGCTAATTTTTTAATCCAAAATCTAGATTTTTCTCTGATTCCGGTCCGCTATATTGAGCCACCATTTTGAAATTTTCCAAAAGGCCACACTAGCCCATATAGAGGGATCAATAACGAACATTTTAAGGCCAAGATCACTAAAATCCATCAACATGAATTTTGGGCAGAGCCTTGTTCCATTTGACAAAGAATGTCCCATATATATATATATATATATATATATATATATATATATATATATATATATATATATATATATATATACATATATGTATATATATATATATATATATATATATATATATATATATATATATATATATATATATATATATATATATATATATATATATATATATATATATATATATGTATATATTTATATATATGTATATATTTATATATATATATATATATATATATATATATATATATATACATATATATATATATATATATATATATATATATATATATATATATATATATATATACATATATATATATATATATATATATATATATATATATATATATATATATATATATATATACATATATATATATATATATATATATATATATATATATATATATATATATATACATATATATATATATATATATATTATATATATATATATATATATATATATATATATATATATATATATATATATATATATATATATATATATATATATATATATACATATATATATATATATATATATATATATATATATATATATATATATATACATATTATATATATATATATATATATATATATATATATATATATATATATATATATACATATATATATATATATATATATATATATATATATATATATATATATATATATATATATATATATATATATATATATATATATATATATATATATATATATATATATATATATATATATATATACCGGGTGACACAGTTACTTAAGAAATGTTTTTAATTACTTCCGGTTTGACCGGAAGTGACTGCAACTTTCTTATTTTTAATGGAACCCTTATATTTTTTTATCAATATCAATTCGCTTTGAAATTCTCTTTCCAACGATGTATCACAATTTGACATTTGTTTGACAAGTGACAAACAAAAACTAATTTATACTCTTATACTCGCGGATATACCAGCAATTGTTTTTGTTCGTTTTATCTCACTTTGGAAAGAATTTAAGACTATCGATTTATCGTGCCATTTTCGCATTGTCTAGGTGGCTCCTACAAAATTTTATGCTGTTACAGAATTTTCTCTTTAAATAATGATCAATATCACCGAAATTAAGATAGGAACATATTTTTTATTTAACCCAGTTACACATTACAGGTTTTTTGCCAACATACATACTATTATTTTCAGAAAATAAACCGTTTTATTATGCGATAATGTGATATCAACAAGTTCCATTACGGACTTAGCACGCTGTGATAAAACAGACTAACCCAAAGTCATGGTTGCTGCGTGTTACCAAAATGGCCATTATTATTATTTACTTTACGTCAAAAATAATTTTTCGTTAACAAAAATGTATTCAACGGATGAAAAAGTAGACATGTTATTAATTTATGGAGAGTGCAGAAAGAATAAGTCCCGATAGGAGGAGCCACTTAGACAAGCGATGTCGATGTGTCTATCTGGCTGTCCGTCTATCGGTCTGTTGTATGATTTAAATTGTGTTATGGAAATTTACTTTCACCTCACTTGAAAAAGTTAAATTCGGTACTTATTTTAGTACTACATTTTGCAAGGAAACTACTGGGTAACTCACTCTGCCGATTTTTTAAATTTGTGTAAAAACTTTGTGTTTTTTTTAGTTGACAACACCTTCTTTTCCGCACTCAGCTGTTACTTTTTTAAGTGTTCCGTACAGAACACTTATAAGATCACTTTGGTGTTCGTTCGTCCGTTAGTCCGTCCGTCCGTCCGTTCGTCCGTCCGTCCGTCCGTCCGTCCGTCCTTCCGTCCGTCCGTCCGTCCGTCCGTGTCACACCGAATTTTCTCCCAAACTATTTGTCGTAGAAAGTTGAAATTAGGTTCTAATATAGGAATTAATGGCCTCATCAGAGCCGTGTAGTTTTTAAAGTTAAATTTTGACTTAAGGGGTTAGTTTTAGGGGGTGAAATCGAAACTGAAAAAAAAAATTTTTTTTACTAGGTCATCGTGCGGGGTATCAAATGAAGCTTGTAAATATGTATATATATATATTATATATATATATATATATATATATATATATATATATATATATATATATATATGTATATGTATATATATATATATATATATATATATATATATATATATATATATATATATATATATATATATATATATATATATATATATGTCTTACATGCGCACACTTTTCTTTGTATTATTTTGAAAAAATCGCGAAAAAATCGCTGCCCCTCCCTTTATTTCGAAAAGTACTGATCTAAAAATTTTGAAAAAATTCTAAAATATCCTCCACGGAGTGTAGATTGAACGAATTATCACGAGTGCATTACTTATAATAATTTATCTGGGATATAAAAAAAACAAAAACTTCAAGGTCATCAGTTTATAACTCCGTAACAAAAATTTTTATTTCAGAAGCAATCAACGTACGGAACACTAATTGCGCAAGTTCAACTTGCACTTGATCGGTTTTTTTTTGATAAAAATTAATAATGCTCTTTGCTATTCTAAGAAACAGTTTTTCTCTTGATTTTATGCCGTTAAGTAGATAAAAGGTTACCGATACAAAATAACATATTACAGATAGTGTGGTTCTAGTACCAATATTTGTTTTGTACTGCGGCTAAACGTGATGTTCAAATAGCCGATGTTTTTGATTCAATTATGGTGTACATATATTATAAAGCATGCTATTGAAACGAACAACGAACTATAGTATTTCTATGAAAATTGACTATACGATTTTTTTTACCTGTTATTTGAAAAGGTGCAATATAGAACTGAATTCCATAACCACGGAAGTCTAAATCAATGCTGGAAGCCATCTAGGTGTAATTCCTATGCATTAATTATTTTTGTCTCATTCGTTGTTCTATTACCTCTATATATAATGCTTTATGCGTATCTCTGCTATTAGGCAATACTTCCTTTTGTTTGTATTTAAGGAGAGTAACCCTGAAACATCTAAGAGATGACAGTCAAATGTTGAATAACCTTAGATATACCAGTCATACTGCGATAATAGTAAACAGTCCGGAAACCCTGTAACGTTTGCTAGACAGACTCAACAAAGTTGGAGACCAGTACTACATGGAAATAACATCATCTAAACGAAAATACTCATAATATCGAAAAACCCAGAATCACCCATAAATGTTATTATATAGGGAAGAGAATTGAAGTAGTGGCAAAATTCAGATTTCTGGGGACCTGGATATACAGCGGTTTGGATCCAGAAATGAAAATTAAAACCAGAATTATATAAGCTAGAACCACGTTTAATCTGATGAGATCATTTTTGTTTTTTTTATGGGTCTGGCACACGTGCTGCAGTATTAGCGCGACGTGTATTCCTAACATGCACCGCGCTGGGAGGAATTAAACGGGCCACATCCTTCGAACATTTTTCATGAAAATACTTTTTTTTTATGGGTCTGGCACATGTGCTGCAGGGAGGTCCCTAAAGCGCTACAGGAGCGACACGTGTGCGGAAAAAGCGATTTACGTTGTTCTTGAATCGCTGTAAATTGTACTCGGTGGGAAACACAGTCCTGGGCAAATTATTCCATAGTGATGATGTTCTCCATATAAAAGATTGCTTGAAAAGCGTTGTACGAGGAGTAACAAGCTGAACCTCATACGGATGTGAAGATCAGGGCGACGTGTATTTCTAACATACATCGCTCTGGGAGGAATTAAACGGGCCACATCCTCCGAACACTTTCCATAAAAATACTTGTAGAATAGGCTCAAGTCGCCAACCGTTCTTCGATGTTCCAGCGAATCAAGACCGCCGGTTAGTTCCGGGTCTCCAATTAGACGAACAGCCTACTCTGAACAGAATCTAACAAATGCAGTGTATGTTTGGGAGCGGAGCCCCAAACATGGGAGCAGTATTCCATAGTTGTCGAATTTGAGCTTTGTAAAGAATTAACAGTTGTTGTGGAGAGTGCGATCACACCCTGCGTTTAAGCCTTCGATATCAATTTGTGAAAGGCTACGTTTTACTGTATGACTGTGAAACGTGGACTCTCAAGGTCAGCACCATGAATAGAACTGACGCCCTGGAGATGTGGATATTTCGCAGACTTCTGAGAATACCATGGATTGCGTATGTGGCAAACGAAGATGTTTTATATCAAACACAATGTGAGAAAGAACTTTCGCAAGGAATCAAGCAAAGAAATATTTGGGCCATATAATGAAGAGTGATCAGTATGAGACCGTGAAACTCATAGTTGAAGGAAATATTGAAGGCAGACGAGCCATAGGTAGAACAAAGCACTCCTGGTTGACAAATATGAGGGACTGGACAGGCTTGGACACCCGTATAATGTTCCGAGCTGGACAGAATCGTCAAGCGTTCACTGAGATTGTTGCCAACCTTTATTAATGAAGACGGCACTTCAACAAGAAGAAGGAGAGTAAAACTTTTTGTAATTGAGGAATTTGAAGCTCATGACACCTTTTTAAAATTTCTAATTTCAAAGCCGGTAGAGGTAAAAAAAAACGTGTATTTTTCGTTTTACTTAAAAACCATAACATACTGGGAAATTTAGGGAAATAAGCTAGAGTTTTGAGTAAAAGTGGAGCTACAGAGGCATTAGGAACCGAAGAACTACAGAATAACTATAAGGGCAATGATATATTATGGAATAGTGAATTAAAACAACAAAAGCAGGAGGTACGACAAAAATAGATAAATTTAGGAGAGTCAGCAAATAAAACCAGGTTCAGAGAGGAACCAACCAACGTTAAAAAAATGATAGTAGCCAGCAACAACGAAAACTGGAGATGGAAATGTATCTGTGTCTAGAAAAACAATCAGAAAAACAAAATCTGATCAAAAGGGATAAATGAAACAGAATCAGAGAAGATAGGCAAGGATACTTAAATCAGTCACCTAGCTTACACCAAGATCAAGACCTTAACGTAACGATAAGCAGTGAACTTGTAAAATAGACTATAGGCATCATGAAAAACGAAAGTTAGTGGACCTAAAGAAATCCCTGCAAAACTAGAGTTTTCAAAAATTCGATTATTTTTACGGACTTTTATTCTCTATACTTTTAACAATTATTCAAAAAAAACTTTAAGAAGATTCCATTCCGTTATAAAATTACAGCATTAGATGTAACCTGGCGTCGGATTGGGACCACTACCTGTTTTCAGATACTGTCTGCAATATTACTCAGTCAATTTTTAATATTTTTTTAATTTTTTTTTTTAAATCTTAATAATTAGTTTTTCTACAAAATGTCGAGAAGTTCTTTAAATTTTTCTAATACACAACTTTTTATAAATAACTAGCCATACCCGCTGCTCCGCTCGCGTAGACTTGATTCACTATTATCGTCGCTGCATAAGGAATAAGCAGCGACGATAATAGTGAATCAAGTCCACGCGAGCGGGGCCGTGGGCACGGCTATTTTATACTTAGACATAGAGAGATAGATTATAGATTATATAGATAGATAGAAGAGTACAGAGGCAATTGAAGAACAACGTGAATCGCTTTTTCCGCACACGGGTCGCTCCTGTAGCGCTTTAGGGGACTTCCCTGGAGCACATGTGCTAGACCCATACAAAAAAAAAGATAACCTGACCAGAGAACATACATAAGCGCACTAACGGACAGACAGACAGACAGAGAGACATTACATTTTATATATAGTATATTCTTTCTTACATGATGTTGCTCCATATTTTATGTATTGCAAGAGAACACGCTAGCGACTAACTCTTTTCCGAAATGATTCATTATTATCGTCACTGCTTATGCCTTATGTTACATAACGTAATAAAATATATCTTATAACCTGGCCAGAGAAAAAAAAAAGCAAGTAAACCGGATAAGTGGTTTTCGAGCGATAAGCGCACTAACGCACGGGCAGACAGGCAGAAAGACGTTGCATTTTGTATATATTAAATCTGTCTAATATGGTAGGTACGGAAGCCATTCGTATCCTAACTAATGAAATTTTGCCATGGCGATAACACAAGTGTGCATGCGTGCATTGTCTTGATGAAATAGAAGTTTTTTCTTCGCCAAATGCGGACTTTTTCTTTCCCAGCATGGTTGAAACGTGCCAATAAATTGACATAATACTCTCCATTAATCATTTTGCTCCTTTTTTGGTGGGATTATACCGCGTGCATTCCAAAACACTGTGGCCATAACTTTGTTGTTGCCGATAAAGTCACCATGGCCTTTCTTGGCTTCGGTTCGCTACGAAAAACTCATTGTTTGAACTGTTCCTTGATCTCTGGTGTATTGTGATGAATCTATATTTTGTTAGCAATTATGAATCCACACCAAAAATAATTCCAACGCTTTAACATCGCCAAACATTCTTTTGAAGTTGCACTCAAAAGTCGCAGACTCAACATTAAGTAGAAAGAATACCGGGTAGAATATACAGATGCTCCTACATACCTCGGAATTACGCTGGATAGATCTCTGACCCAAAAGACTCACTGTCAGAACACAACTTAACAATTTGCAACGAGAAACAATCTGCCTCGGAAACTGGCTTACAGCAAATAGGGTGCCAGGCCCAATATTTTTCTTACCCCAGCCAACGTATCATGAATTTGCGAGCCCCACATGTAAGAGCTCATGTTGCTTTGAACGAAAATTACAGAATTATGAAAGCAACTCCGCTGGAGCAACTATATCAAGGAGCAGGTACACCACCCCCGAGCATACCTCCAGAATGGTTTCCTCCAGAACAAGAAAAACCTACTGGTAAAGAACTGGAGGAAATGGATAACGCTCAACCAAATTAGAACTGACATTGCCCCTGTAAAGAAGAACTTAACGGGGTGGGGGCAATAACTAGATCAGATGTGTGAATGCGGAGAGTTACAGCCCATGAGACACCTGAACTGAGAACCTGTAACAAAGACAAGGAAAAAAGGAATTGTGAGCAATGGCAGCACCCATCATGCGGAAAGTTTTTTCATATCCAAACTCGTTCAATTGAAATGCCCACATTCTCACCCACTCTCTGTGATCATTTATTAATATATCGTGTATTTTTTCAATCATTTCTGGACGTTAGTTCTTCATCAAAAAATGCTTGTACAGCCGTGTTAGCTGTCCAATATTTTATGGTCGATAACGAAAGTGCACGGTCCTCATAAACTTCACCGAAATTCGCTTTTTCTCTCATCATTCCTTTTTTGTCAAAAACAAATATTTTATCACTGCTTGATATTCAGTTTGCAGCAACTTGAAAATTTGACAACATTCTTGTGAAAGGTTATGTTTACGAAAAATGTAATTTTTTAAACAGTAGTAGCGCTACTCAGTATATATCACCACAACACCAAACACTTTATTTTGCACTCGACGCGCGTTTCGCTAACCATGTTAGCTTCACCAGGAGCGATGGTTGACTAAAGCTAAACTACATATCTACCCTATTTATACTTAGCTTAACCCTTAAATTACTCAGGCGGAACTAATGACATAGGCACGGCCCTCAGTTCCGGTCAAGTAGCCACTAGAGAGGACTATAAGGAATAAGCCCTCTGTCTTTATTTAAACTTCTTTTATATTTTATTTAATTTCCATACTTTCGTATGCGTTCAATAATCTCCTATCATATACATTTTTAATTAATCTTAGATTATCTAATGTTACAATATGATCAGCTTCAAGGGTATGTTCGGCAATGCTAGACTTTTCTGCTCTATTGTATTTTAAGTTTGCTAAATGTTCTTTAAATCGTGTTTTAATTGACCTTTTAGTTTGCCCAACATAATTTTTGTCACAATCATTACAACTAATTTTATAAATTCCACTTTTCTCACCATTAGGAATCTTATCTTTGGGATTTCCTAAGATATTTCTCAGATTGTCTGATGACTTATAGTCTAAGGTGTGGCCTACCTTATTAAATGCCTTATTGAGTCCCCTGCTATATTTCGCATTATATGGTATGGATACATAATTCCTGTTATTTTCTTCACATGTAAAAAAGGTGGAATTCTGAATATTTAACCAGAACTTATGTCTATTTATTAGCTTGTTTACTAAGTCATCGTCATAACCATTAACTCTAGCTATATTTCTAATACGATTCCTTTCATTATTAAAGTTTACTCTATTCAGAGAAAAAGTGACCAAACGATGAACTAAAAAATGTTATGAGGCTAATTTGTGTTGTTTGCAATGAAATGAATCATTAGGAATATATCTATCTGTTACTGTGTCTTTCCTGTAGATATCAAATTCTAATCTATTATTATTTTTATTAATTAAAATATCTAGAAAAGGCAGTTGTCCTTTGTTCTCAACTTCGTAAGTGAATTTAATGGAATCATACCGGCTATTTAATTTAGAAATAAAACCATCAATATTTGCTTTCTTTGTATCAAAAATCGCGAAAATATCATCCACACACTTATACCATACCCTTGAGAAATATTCAGATTATTGACTGGCTTCAGTTTCAAACTTACTCATGAATAAATTGGCTATGAAAGGTGATAAGCAATTGCCCATAGCTGTTCCTTCTTTCTGAACGTAAAATTGACTATTGAAAATAATTTTGTTTCATACAAAGTTTAAATAATGTTAAGTATTCATGAATAATTTCGTCCTCAAAGTCATTCATCCTAAGTAATTCCTTGAGATGTTTGTAAAGTTTGTGGTATTGGTACACTTGGGAACAAAGAACTGATCTCAAAATAAATTAAGATTTCACCTTCATAAAGAACTAGATTTTTATGAATTCTAAAGAATTCTTCACTGCGACAGTAGTTAATGGTAAATTCTCAAGTTTGTTGATAACCACGTGGATATTAAATATGTGGGTGATCTGACCGATGAAACAATGGGTCGCATTGCTTTTCCAGGTTTGTGAATTTTTGGTAAGCAATACAACTTTGGTATGGTCGGATTACTCACATTTAATTTAAATTTTAGCGAGTCGGAGATAAGGTTCTTACATTTCTTTAAAGAATTTGTAACCTCTGTTATCATTCTCGGCAATGGATTTCTTATTACCTTTTCATAGAGGCCAGATTTGATAAGATTATCTACGCGTTCAAAGTAATCTTTCTTATCCAATATAACAACCTTATTTCCTTTATCCGCTTTTAAGTAGAAGACATCTTTCTTTCTCAATCCTTTGACTACTTTTATGTTTTTTTGTGAATTAGAATTTGTGTTTTTTGATATTTGACTGCGACATGCTTCCCTAATAGTAGTAGCGCTATCTCTCGCCGAGGCCAGATACTTATCATACAACCCTCATATGTTTGCGGTTTTTTTTCTTTTAGTATATCCCTCAGAAAAATTCAATAAAATCCTTTTAACTTACTTAAAAACAATCTTTTTTCATTTTGTACACAAGTGGAAAATCTACCTGTCAGAAATTTTTTTCCTGCAATTTTGCACGATCTTGCAGGTTAGTAAAATAAGGGCACAAATTACCCCTGCGGCACATAATTAAGTGGCAACTCGGGTGATGTTTCACATCGTGCCCAAGGCTGATTTATCCGTGACCAAAAACCGACCAGAACTGCCAATCGGTACTTATATTTAAATTAAAGGATTGAACGATGTTGCCAGTGGTACTGGTTTTTTGACATTTACTGTTGATTCTTAACAACTACAATTATCTTCATTTCTTTTATTAAATATTTTATAGAAAGTTCTCTTTTACTATGTGATTAGTCGGTACAAAACGCAAGCTACAGTACCAAGAAGAGAGGATTGCAAAAAACAAACTAGATTCTAATAAAGTTAAATACCATAACAGGCATGTAATCAAGCAAATTAAATACACGTAGTGTGGAGTAAGAACAAAAAAATCGGTAGAAGGAAACCTTTGTCTACGACGCATTTTAGTAAAAGCATCAGTAAATTCTTAACTTTCGTCGAAATCACATAAAATTCAAAATCAGTCACTTGTTTGCGTGTCGGTTCGAGGCAGTCTTTCTTTGTTCCCACCCAAAGGAGACTAAAATTACACATTCCGCGACCGCTAAATATATTAAAAAGTCGGTATCTTTTGTGAAGAAGTGGGTAAATCGTTTTAACGAGACGAACAATGTCGACGACTTGCCAAAACGTGACTTGGTAGGCAAAGCCACTACGAAAGTCGAAAAAACGAATCGTGTCTTCGTTTTCACGGGACCCGAAATTGACGCTGCGTCAAGAAGCGGCAAAATTAAGAATGATTTCAGTGTATCCCGTAAGACCATTCGACAACATCTTAGTACTCTTCATTTCTTACTCGTTGTACCCCGCTAATCCTCAACATCCTTCTGTTTATCCACATTTCGAAAGCTTCTGACTTTTTACTTAAGTTTTCCTTAAGCGTCCAAGGCTTTACACCACATAACAGCATTAAATATAGTATATATATATATATATATATATATATATATATATGTATATATATATATATATATATATATATATATATATATATATATATATATATATATATATATACAGTCGACTTTCTATATAGTGAAAGACCAAAATGTTAACCGAAATTTCACTATAGAAAGTTTTTCACTATATAGAGTGTAAACAGTGTCGATTGTATATATATATATATATATATATATATATATATATATATATATATATATATATATATTTATATATATATATATATATATATATATATATATATATATATATATTATATATATATATATATATATATATATATATATATATATATATATATATATATATATATATATATATATATATATATATATATATATATATATATATATATATATATATATATATATATATATATATATATATATATATATATATATATTAGCCGTGCCCGCGGCTCCACTAGCGTGTACTTGATTCGCTACTGTCGTCACTGCTTATTCCTTATGTTACCTAACGTAATAAAATATCTGCCATTATTTCCCCTTACCTCCCATTATTTTTCCTTATCTCCCATTATCTCTACATAATTTCCATTATCTAGGCTTATCTCTGCTCATCTCACATTATTTCGCCTTATTTCCCATTATTTCTCCTTATCTCCCATTATCTCACCTTATCTCCCATTATCTCACCTTATCTCCCATTATCTAGGCTTATCTCGACTTATCTCGCAATATTTCTCCTTATCTCCCATTATTTTCCTTTATCTCCCATTATCTCACCATAACTTCCATTATCTAGACTTATCTCTGCTTATCTCCCATTAATTCTCCTTATCTCCTATTAATTCTCCTTATCTCCCATTATTTATACTTATCTCCCATTATCTCACCTTATCTCCCATTATCTAGGGTTATATCGAATTATATCGAATTATATAGAACATATGTATAAATCGGATAAGTATAATCGGATAAGTGGTTCTGCGCTTATCACGCACTAACGGACAGACAGATAGACATACAGACAGAGAGACGTTACATTTTATATATATTTATTCTTTGCAACATGATATTGTCCCATATTTAATGGTTTAGGCAGTGTATTGCAAGAGAACGCTCTAAGGGTAAACTTTTTTTCCGACTTGATTTACTATTATCATCAGTGTTTATTCTTTATGTTACCTAACGCAATAAAATATATCCTATAACTTGGCCAGAGAACATATGTATGTTTTAAAAAAAAGCACGTAACGCACTAATGGACATACAGACAGATAGACAGACATAGAGACGTTGCGTTTTATATATATTATAGATAGATAACCTAGCTAGAGAACATATGTATGTAAATCGGATAAGTGGTTCTCCGGTGATAAGCGTAGTAACGGACGGACAGACAAACAGACAGACAGAGATACGTTGCATTTTATATATATTATAGATGTAATAAAATATATATATATATATATATATATATATATATATATATATATATATATATATATATATGTATATATATATATATATATATATATATATATATATATATATATAACCTGGTCAGAGAACATATGTATGAATTTAAAAAATCACGTAAATCGGATAAGTGGTTCTCGAGGGATAAGCGCACTAACGGACAGAGAGAGAGACGTTGCATTTTATATATATTATAGATAGTGATTATTGTTATTATTATATAACCTGGCCGAAGAATATATGTATGAATTTAAAAAAAGACACGTAAATCGGATAAGTGGTTCTCGCGTGATAAACGCACTAATGGGCAGACAGACATACAGAGAGACACTGCATTTTATATATGTTATAGATTATAGTTGCTACATAATATTGTTCCATATTTAATGGTTTAAGCTGTGTATTGCAAGGGAACGCGCTAGCGGTAAACTTTTTTCCGACTTCATTCACTATTATCATCACTGCTCATTCCTTATGCTACCTATCGTAATAAAATATAGCCTATAACCTGGCCAGAGGACATATGTATGTATAAAAAAAAAGTACGTAAATCGGATAAGTGGTTCTCCAGTGATAAGCGCACTAACGGACAGACAGACAGAGAGACGTGGCACTTTATATATAATATAGAATATAGATATATGAGATTTTCACGGATGGTGGAATGTAATACATTAAAATTCCGGTTTTCAGTCCCTTCGTCTGACAATGAATTTGCACGAAGTTTCGCAAAAATCTCATTTGGCATTTTCAAGTATTCTTGCTGCTGCTGCTACTCGATACTGTGATCTTGCTGCTGCTGCTGAGTTAGCTTTGAGCAGCAGCATCAAGATCACATTTTGAGTAGCAGCAGCAGCAAGAGCACTTGAAAATGCCAAAAGAAATTTTGGCGAAACGTCGTGCAAATTCATTGGTAGACGAACGGATTGAAACCCGAAATTTGTATATATATATATATATATATATATATATATATATATATATATATATATATATATATATATATATATATATATATATATATATATGGTTCAATGTAGAATAGACTGAAACCGGACTTAAGGTCCATACTTCAGCAGTCTACCCACTGTTCTCTTATTCGTCAAATCCATCCCGACTGATGAGCCGTGATACGGAGAAACGCATTTCAGGATGAATTTGACGAATAAGAGAACAGTGGGTAGGCTGCTGAAATATGGATCTTAAGTCTGGTTTCAGTCTGTTCTACATTGAACCACACATGCCTTTGGGGGGAACCCTCGAGAAACAGTGCTACCTGCGGTAAAGTGTTGGATAACCAGTCTGTCGGCACGTATGGCTGCAGCGAGTCAGCCTCCGATGGAGTGTCAAGCATGGGGTACGCGTTACATATATATATATATATATATATATATATATATATATATATATATATAATATATATATATACATATATATATATATATATATATATATATATATATATATATATATATATACATATATATATATATATATATATATATATATATATATATATATATATACATATATATATATATATATATATATATATATATAATATATATATATATATATATATATATAATACATTAAGATTCCGGGTTTCAATCCGTTCGTCTAACAATGAATTATCACGATGTTTCGCCAAAATCTCATTTGGCATTTTGAAGTGCTCCCGCTGCTGCTGCTACTCGATACTATGATCTTGCTGCTGCTGTCGCTTGAAGCTAAACAGTTAGCTTCAAGCGACAGCAGCGGCAAGATCATAGTACCGAGTAGCAGCAGCAGCGGGAGCACTTGAAAATGCCAAATGAGATTTTGGCGAAACGTCGTGCAAATTCATTGTGAGACGAACGGATTGAAACCCGAAATTTTAATGTATTACATTCCACCATCCGTGAAAACCTCTATTGTAACATATATATATATATATATATATATATATATATATATATATATATATATATATATATATATATATGTATATATATATATTTATATATATATATATATATATATATAAATATATATATTTATATATATATTATCTAAAAGAGAAAAAATCATATGGCTCTGACCCTCACAGGCTGCCACGCGGTATGATCTGAAAATGATAATCGCGCCGCGTCCGTTCATTTAGACCACGGCTGTCAAGGTCATGCACAGTTCGAGCCAATTTTGGAGGTAACGCCTCCCGCTGCCCCCACCGCTGCTGCTGCCGCCGTTCGCGCAGTCTCAGGAGCGGCTATGAGAGACATAGGAGGAGCGCATTATGTTTGGTAAGCGGCCGAGCCGCGATCGGCGGCTCGGCCGTTTAACGTCTAGCAGTGGTGGGGGCAGCGGGAGGCGTTACCTCCGAAATTGCCTCTAACTGTGCGTGACCTTGACAGCCCTGACCTAGACCAAATTCATTTGCCTCAGCAATCTAAGAGAACCAAGAATAACTGCCCTCCAAATCGTCATTGCTAGTGAATCAGCCGCGTCACAGCAAGCTGATATCTTCTTATGGTTTTTTTTAGGAATGTGTTCTTAATTTCTCCTGAAACTCCAATGATTAGGGACACCGTTGTTACTGAATATTGAGAGAACAAACCGATTGCAATATTTGTTTCCGCAGGTTCATTCCGAAGCATGTTGCTGGGAAGAAAATTATGTCGCGAGGCGGCTCGCCTGGGCCCACGATAAGATACTAAAGTGGCCCTCACAATCGCCGGACGCCAACCTTATTGAAAATGTTTGGTACTTTGTAAAGAGAAAGCTTAGAGAAAAGACTCTGAGGACTTCGACTCAGTTATTTCGCGAGATTCGAAAAATTTGGGGATGATTGCCCGAGTATGCGGAAAATTTTGTCGACAGCATGCCTCGAAGATGCCAAGTGATTATTGATGCAGGAGGCGATTGAACAACTCACTAAGGTAATTGAGCCGTTGTTAGCACACTAAAGAATACAATGATGGCAAAACACATTTTTTCAAGAATACGAGAGGTCACGTTCTTACTTGCCAGACTGTAATATCTATAAAATATACAGGATAAACAGGAATTGAAGAAGAATAGTGACAAATGACATTTTTTTTAATATTATCTTAGAACTGATTGATTTTTAACATTCTGTGATAGACAGACAGACAGACACAAAGTGATTTCATAAGTGTTCCATTTTTCAATTTTGGTACGGAACGCTAAAAATGTAACACCTATTCGTAATCGTAATTTTTTAGATTAGAACAGGAAACAAGCAACATTTGTTCTTTATTGCGGTGGTACCAGCACTACGTTTATGTGATTGCAATTTGACACACCGCAACAAGAGAATATTTTCTGTTGAGATGTTCTATTTCAGGAGGGTTCGAGAATAGAGAAATGGGATTTCAAACATTTTTAAATGAATTTTGTTAGTGAAACATCTTCTTCGTCTTCTTTCTTCCTACGTTAGGACCATGCCCTGTGTTCACTTCAAAGGTTTCCCAGAAACAATTGCGATGATGAAGACCAGCTCTCATACCATCTTATTGGTGGTCTTCCAAGCGGTCGAGGTGTGTTTGGTCGCTTCTCTTTCTCAACCTTAGCCAACCGGTCATTTGGCATTCTGTCCACATGATCTCTCCATTCTCTTCTCCTATTCCTTGCCCATCTCACCACATCCTGTATTTCGCACATTTCCCTTATTTCTTCACATCTCCTCCTGCCAAATAAGGTATGTCCTGTTATCGATCTAAGTATTCGCATTTCTGTTGTTCTTAGGAGTCGTTTTGTTAGTGTGTTCTCCGCTCTGGTTTCTATCGCGTACGTCATGATCGGTCTTACGCACGTTTTGTATATTCTTACTTTGCTCCTGGTGCTCATATATTTGTTTCTCCAAATTATATCTCTTAAATATTCTGATATTAATGATGCCTTTGTTGTTTGAGTTTTTACTTCCTCCTTAAGGTTCCTGGTATTTGTTATGTTTGCCCCTAGATATTTGAAGGACATCACTCTGATCACAAATCGCGAGTTTGCATCTTTTCGGTTCTTTAGATATTGTAAGGGATTTTGTTTTCTTTACAGATATTTGCATATTAAACACTTTTGCTGTTGGCTCGAACTTATGTAGGAGTCTCTGTAAGTTATCTTCGTCTTCTGATATAATTACTGCATCATCGGCGTAGCATATTATTTTTATTTCTTTGTCTCCCAATCGATATCCTCTTCCAGTTTTCTTTACTTCGTTTATAAGTTCATCCATTATGATGTTAAATAAGATTGGGCTTAGGCTATCTCCTTGTCTGATTCCGGTTGTCATAGGTATTTTATTACTTAATTTATTTGCCACTCTTACATATGTGTGATTGTTGATGTTCAACTCTTCGATAGTTTTTATTATATTCGGGTGAATTCCCCTTGTTTGTAGTAGGGTTATGACATTAGTTAACCGTACCCTATCGAATGCCTGGGTAAGATCAATGAAACACATAAAGGCCATCTTATTAAACTCTATGGCTTTTTCGGTAATTTGGCGGATTATAAATATGGCCTCTATAGTAGACGTGTTCTTTCTGAACCCTTGCTGTTCTTCACAGATTCCAGTTAACATTATTTCTTCTGCTAAAATTTTAGTGAACAATTTTAGTACCGCCCTCATTAAACTGATACCTCGATAGTTTTTTGGATCTGTTCTTTCTCCTTTTTTGAAAATTGGTATCAAGATGCTTTCTTTCCATTCGGATGGTATAATCTTGGCTGTGAGTATTTTGTTAAAGAAAATCTGTAATTCTTCTAGTAATTTATCACCTACATATTTGATCACTTCGTTCTTAATTTCGTCCATGCCCGGGGCTTTTCTGTTTTTTAGTTTCGCTGCCCTGTATTTGATTCAAGGAAATGGTCCTATTTAGTTGGGCAACATTTTCATCTTCATGCTGTATTTCCTGTGATAATGAATTGGTTTCTGATGGACTATAGAGTTTTTCGAAATACCTTTCCCATTCTTCCACCGTAATTTTTGTATTTTATATGTACTCATTTATTGGTCTTTTTCTATTTCTCAGTAGTGAAACATGCTTGTGGCAATTTCAGTAACTGAGGTCGAAGGAGAAAAGTTTAAAAAAACAGAATAGCCCGCCACTGAGAAAAAATTCTTCAGCATTTACGAAAACATATCACTTCTAACACTCGAAAAGAATCGCTAAGTCATCAATTCTATAGTAGATCCTCATCGATACATTTGCCGCTTTTAGGGCCTTATTGATGTTTACACTGACTTATATGTGCTAGATGATCGTGCAAAATTTCTATTTTTCTTAGTATCTCCCATATCTGGTCTTTGTGCACTTAAATTCCTTTTTATTCTTTCCAACAACATAAAATGGAGACCCGCTGCGTCTTAACAAAAAGATTACTAAATGGTTTTGACGTTTATCAAAATAAACGTATAAGTACTACCTTTTAGGGGTTGTAACAATATGAAATATGGGTTTTTTAAACTAATAATGGTTTGTTATTGATTATTGTTTTACTGACAAAATAGTTATTTATGGTGATGTAATATTCAGTAATTTTAAAAGATTTTTTAATCTATCTATAATTACTAATGTCACCAGGTTCTTCAGACTTGAAAATTGGGGTGATGAAACTATGCTTCCAAATATCCGGGAAAGAAGGCATTTGAAGAGGCTTGATCAAAGTGAAAATTAGGGTTTAGGAAGTCTCGAGATTCTCAAAATCCCGGTACACGAGACATCCCAGGATGAAAATCCCGGGACGTCACGATACTTTGAGAAGTTTCAAAATAAAATTAGAATCAGTTCATCTTTGGCGAGAAGTACCAATAAAATCGCCATTTTAGTAAAAATCAACATTTATTGAACATAAAATCAAATTTTTAACCCCTCTTAAAGTATAAACAATTCGTATGTTTAATTCTCATAATCACAGATTCGTTTTTTGGTACTAAAATCTTATAATTATAAAACAGACTTAGTAATTATACTAATCATCCATAATCATTATCTAGTTAAAGTTTCGAGAACATTTTTAGCCAACAATGTATTCTTTGGTGTGCTAACAACGCACACTGGCCAATTTTCATTAAAGGCTGGTAAAAACCTTAAAATTGTTTTGGCTTCCATCAAAATTGGATTTAGATAGTTTTTTTGAGGTCGCTAATTACGAATGTGATGCGCAAAATAGGAAAAATTACTTAAAACTCAATATAATAAAACAATATTTTAAAATTTTATTACATATAAAACGAAATATGTCTTACAATTTCATTCTAGCTGAAACTAGGTCTATTTTTCGTAAGTAGTAAAACATAAGAATCTTTTTTAAACATAAAATCTTTTTTTAAATATATATACATATATATATATATATATATATATATATATATATATATATATATATATATATATATATATATATATATATCTTTTTCAAAGCGTTGATCACTGGTCGGTGTCTCGGCGTTGAATGTCGAGACTAGCTCTGAGTGCGGAGAAGAGTTGGGCTGGGTGATGATGTGAGCTGGCATTTAAGAAAACCGACACATACAAACAGATACTTAAATGCCAGCTCACATCATCACCCAGCCCAACTCTTCTCCGTTGCCAAATCCTTAGCTCACCGATCAGAAACCCTAACAGATAAGGAAGATTTGCAACAAGAAACCAAGCTCCTTCGAAACGTTTTACTTTCAGATGGATACAGTCAAAACACGATCCGGCGGGCCCTAAATAAACAACACAAAAAGGAAAGAAAGACATATACTACAAAAGCATTTCTCCCATATATAAAAGGCAACACAGGCAAAATAGGACGACTTCTAGGAAAACACCAAATTGAGACCATTTACACAACGAATCAAAAAATTAAAGATATTCTACCTATACCAAAAGACATTATAGCCTTAGAAGACCAAGGTGTATATGAAATTCCGTGTCAGGACTGCGGTCTTTCATACATAGGCCAAACAAACAGGAAACTTAGCGCCAGAAGAGACGAGCACAAAAACGCCGTAAAACAAAAATCCACCACCTCTTCTCTAGCACAACATGCACACAATACCGGCCACAAAATCGATTTTGACAAAACCAGAGCCCTACAAAAAAGTAATAACCTATCCACTAGGGTAATCAAAGAAGCCATAGAAATAGAAAACAGGCCCAACAACTTAAATAACCGGGATGATAGCCCACGTTTACCGAACTCTTGGAAACATATTCTATCCCAGTACCAAGTCCAACCAAGAGAAATAACAATTCAACCATATGTTACGTCACCAACACAAACATTACAAAAAACTACAGGACCGATAACGCAGCCAAAGCCGAGCCTCTATTGGCCAGATCCGTCCGACCAATAGAGCCACCCCCGAGCACATAAAACCGGCGCACTCAGAGCCAGTCTCGACATTCAACCCCAAGACACCGACCAGTGATCAACGCTTTGAAAAAGATGGATGAGATTCCATCGAAACGTCAGCGAAACCGTCCATCAAGGGACTTCAAGTTAATACGGGATACCCGAAAAACCACTACTACATTTCACACCCGTGAGAATATTCGTCAAAACATATATATATATATATATATATATATATATATATATATATATATATATATATATATATATATATATTCAATTCTTGGGATTTGGGTTCATTTTATGAATATTTGGTATTCAAACTTAAATTGACGTTTTCTCCCTTTGGTTTAGGGCATTTTAATTTTTTTTTATTTCTACAAAATATACCGAAAGCACTGAATCAAATGAAATCAGTGTTAATACAAAATGGATTTAGAGAAAAGGACATCAACCAAACAATAAAAACAAGAACATACAAATTCTATAAAAAAAAATCAAAAAAGATGAAACCAAAAACAAAATCAGAATAAATTTCTCCCCACTACATTATACACGCGATTTATCAGAAAAACTACAAAGCATTCTAAAAAAATATAACCTAACTGTTTGCCACAAAACGCAAAACAAACTAAGCTCACTATTTACAAACTTAAAAAAAGCCAGGTACCAACCATGAACCAATCCAACATAGTTTATTCAGTACCTTGTGCAGATTGCCCAATGCATTATGTTGTTATGACGACCCGATTATTAAAAAACATACTTAATGGACACAACTATACAAAAAATTCAACAACGGCACTTCACAAACACACAACGGAACTTGGACATGATTTCAACTTTAATGAAACAAAGATTTTAAAGAGAGACATTAATATTGAAAAACTTAACAATAAAAGAAATGATCGAAATTAAAAAAAAATGAGGAATTTACAGTCAATAATAAAAGTGATATAAAAGGAATTAGCTATATTTATACAAATTTAATCAGGTAATATTTTAAAGTCTATACTCCACCCTAATATATTAACAAAAAGACTATCTGCTTAATATTCCCAAAAAAAATCACAGATCAATAATACAAAATAAAATCTACATCGATAAGAATGCTACTATGACTTGTCAGTAGTAAATAAAATATGTGAGATTCAAGGTAGGTCCCATGTGATTTAACTTTTAAAGATAGAATTAAGAATTTATGTAAAAAGTGTATGGTTGTGTGAGTTAAATTTTTTGTGCTGTACTAGTGTATCTAAATGTAATTTATTTTTCTATTTTGTATATTTTGTAGAAATAAAGAAAAAAATGAAAAAATGCCCTAAACCAAAGGGCGAAACGTCAATTTAAGTTTAATTTTGAATACCAAATATTCATAAAATGAACCCAAATCCCAAGAATTGAAAATAAATATTAATTGATGGTTCAAGAAAATTTTAAAGTATTATATATATATATATATATATATATATATATATATATATATATATATATATATATATATATATATATATATATATATACATTTATGTATAAACAAAAATATATAGTAACACATAGCAACTGAATATTTTAACATATAATTTAATTGTTGCAGGAATAAAAAAAATTCATCTGTATCACTAGACGAAGCTATATAATTATTTTGTGCAAATTGTGATGAGGATGTCACTGATACAGCTGTATCAGTGCTAATAGGAGTGCTAAAACATCTCTTATAAGTATTTTAATTTTTTTTTAGGTAAACTTCTAATACTCGATCTGAGGAAATTAAGAGTTGATGAAGAAGATCTTCCATTTGCATTGCTCTCGAAAATTTACGCGTAAAATCTCGGCGATATCTCCTGATATCTTTGTTTCGAGACTCTTGTACCTCTTCTGAAAGTTGGCCAATTAGTAACATTGCAGAAGAAATAACTTGAGGACTATGAATTAAGATCTTGTGAACCGTAGAGGCATCTTATACCACGGATAAATACTAACTAATTTTTTCGTAGTCTCTAATGCACATATTTATTTTCTTTAGGCTTGAAACACACAGGCTTCAAAGGTTCGACTTAAAAGGAGTTCTCCGTATAAATTAGCAAAAATTACCAAAATTGCTTTATGGTATATGATAAAGCATTAAATATATTATAATATCATGCTTATAACTTAGCGGGATTATGCGGGATAGACAACTATATCACTACATTAAAAAAAATCGCAAAGAGCAAATTCTACATCTGAAGTTGCATGACTCCAAAAGTCTTATAAGTCTTATAACTATTAAAATAATAAGAATAGATAATATAACATATTCTACTGACCTCCAGAAATCGAATGCATACTTGGGTATTTGCATCATATATCAATTATTATAAATTTTCTTAGTATAATGTTATCGCTGTTACATTGAGCATATATGCAACGTTAAAAACAAGCAAATTTAGGTTAACGTTACGGGCTATGCTGAAACAGATGAATGATGGGAATTACGTCATGATATGTCAAAAATGTTAGACTTCAAAACCATGGAAAAAACTTTAATTTTTTTAGGTTTTGGCCAACATTTTGTGAAAATTGACCAGTGTGCAACGGCGCAATTACCTTAGTACGTTGTCAAATCGCCTCCTGCATCAATAATCGCCTGACATCTTCGAGGCATGTTATCGACGAGATTTTTACGTGCGGCGATTGTAAGGGCCACTCTAGTATCTTATCGTGGGCCCAAGCGAGCCGTTTCGTGACGTGATTTTCGCCCAGCAAAGGTTTTGTCAACGTGCTTAGGAATTTGACCTCATGAGCACGAAGATGTTGCCGAATGGTCTCAGGGGACACATTCTAACCCGATTTTCTTAATTTTGCCGCCCTTTGGGGCAGCGCCTGTGAAAACAAAAACACGATCCGTTTTTCGACTTTCGGACTGACTTTGCCTACCGAGCTACGTTTTGACCAGTTATCGACTTTTTCGTCTCGTTAAAATGATTCACCTACTTCTTCACAAACGATACCGACTTTTTAATATATTTAATGGTCGCGGAATGTGTCATTTTAGGCTCCTTTGGAAGAGATGAAAGGAAAAATGCATCGAATCGATGCGAAAATAAGTGACTCATTTTGGGTTTTACGTGATTTCGACGAAACTTCGGAATCGACTGATACTTTTATTAAAAAGCGTCGTAGACTCTACCGATTTTTTTGTTGTCTCGCTAGAATTTACCAACAATGAATTATCCTGGACACGTTCTTCTTTGAGAGACTGGGCCCTGCCAAATTAATTGAGCAAAATAAAATAAAATCAAAAGAAACGTTTATTTCAAAACATGTATAAGAGTAATATTTTAAACATAACAACACCAACAAACCTAAACTGTTTATATTAGAACGAAACTTACATATAGAATATTTTAATATTTAAAATGGAACAAAGGTAAATTGTGATGTAGGGATATTAGTATTTCACAATTTTCGAACGACAATCTATTTCTTTTTCTTCGTATATATTTCCAACTTTAGAGAAGACCCTTCCCTAAATATTGAATAAGCTGGTGCTGAAGGAAACTTAAGAGCATGTTCTAGCCTAGGAAAATTCTTATAATTAGTCTGCTACTATAAAAACGAGGTTGTTTTACCATCTATTAATATCAAACATAAATAAGAACTGAACTCTGGATCAACCTCTTCTATTTCATGGGGGAAGTTTTATTTTTATTTCTGGTTTGATCAATATTAGAAAATACATCCCAAAACGTGCTTTTGTTTCTTACGTTTTTTTGGTACCGCCAAATTTCTTGAAATACTTAGTGGGACATTATCCGAGGAGTTTGATACTGATACCACATCTTCATCAGGTTCAATATTTACTTTTAACGGTATTGCTTGTTGGATGCATTTTAAAAATGTCTTTTTTAACCTGCCATTTGTTAGTGAAATATCTTTAAATCCTGGATCCAGGAGCGAGGTAACCACATAATTGTTATTGGTTTCAATATCTGCGATTCTCTGACATAAGGCTTACTAGTAAATTATCCTGCATAGATCCCAAACCAGTAGCATCGATTTCCATTATTTATAGAGAAGATTGTCCGAATCACAGTGAGCTACTGAAAATGTTTAGTAGTTTGTTCAAATGGTTGTAAAAGCTCCAGTCCCACTGATTTAATGTAAAAAAAAAACATATTCAGCAGCAAGCAAGCTGACAGCTCTTCCTTGTTCCAAAATCTTTTCTATTAGATATTCTTCTCTTCTCTCAGTTCCTATCCATTCCGGATGTTGGCAATCATATTGACTATCATCAACTTGTTGACAGCGGCCCTAAATAGCTGCGTGGTGATCATTGAAAACCCATAGATAATATGTAGAATTCCAGCGTGTAGGTACATCTTCTTTCCTTCAATGTTATAATCTCTCTGAATTTGTTCTAATTTCATTCTGGAAAGAAATGGGTAGTTTAAATAAGTTACGATCCTTCTTACGGCTCTTAAAATGTCCAATAGAGATTTTTGCACTTTTAAAAAATCGATGAAACATTATTTACTTACACTTTTAGAGAGATTACCACTAGTTATTGGGTATGTATAAAACATGGCTCATTATTTACTGCATAGTTTCTTGTAGCTTTTTTTAATGTTAGCTCCATTGTCTCTAATAAATAGTTTTTAGTGTTCCGTACGAAACACTTATAAGATGACTTCAGTGTCTGTCTGTCTGTCACACCCGATTTTCTCCAAAACTATTTGTTATAGAAATTTGAAATTTGTTAATAATATAGGAATTGATGGCCTCATCAGAGAGAGTTAAATTTTGACTTAAGGGTTTAGTTTTGGGGGGTGAAATCGGCAGTAAAAAAAAATAATTTTTTACTAGGTCATCAAGTGTGGTGTCAAATGAAAGCTTGTGAAAACACGAGTAAAATATATATATATATATATATATATATATATATATATATATATATATATAATGTAATGCTTGGGTTCACTTTTCTTTGTATTATTTTTAAAAAATCGCGAAAAATCGCTGTCCTTATCTCGAAAAGTACTGATCAAAAAATTTTGAATAAAATTCTGGAATATTTTCCACGGGGTGTAGATTGAACGAAAATTATCACGAGTGCATTACCTTTTAATAATTTATTTGGTATATAAAAAAACAAAAATTTCAAGGTCATTAGTTTTCAGTAAAGATTGGAAACAAACTTTGTTGAAAATTCCTTTGGGGTGTGTTTTGTGAAGTCACTGATCATTTTATACCACCGTAATAGGTAAAATTTTTTATTTCAAAACCGATCAACGTACGGAACACTAATTGTGCAAGTTCAACTTGCACTTGACCGGTTGTTTTTTTTATAGGTCTAGCATACGTGTTACAGGGAAGTCCCTAAAGCGCTCCAGGAGCGGCATGTGTGCGGAGTTGTTGTTTATACTGTTTTCATCGAGAATCCGATTTAATGTATGCTGGATATATGAGTACCTTCTAGGCCTCTGAGAATAAGCACAAAATCTATCGGTTCAAAATCCTTACTTCGCCACTGTGCTGTCAAACCTATAAAGATCTTCTAATTTACGTCAGATATCCACATATGTATTGTAAAGGTAAGGAAATCAGCACCTGATAGTAAATCAATAATAAGTCCTGCATTTATATTACATATTATATAACGCAATCTCTAACGCTGTCCGTCCGTCCGTTAATGCGCTTATCATTCGAGAATCAGTTATCCGATTTATCCTTTTTTTTTAAATTCTTATATATGTTCTCTAGCCAGGTTTTAGTATATATTTTATTACGTTAGGTAACATAAGGAATAAGCAGTGAAGATAATAGTGAATCAAGTAAGAAAAAAATTTGCCGTCAGCGCGCTCTCTTGCAAAAAAACCTAAACAAAACATTTGTAATCCACGCGAGCAGAGCACTGGCTACAGCTAATATATATACCATATATATTATATATATAATATAATACATTAAAGTTCCGGGTTTTAATCCATTCGTCTAACAATGAATTTGTACGACATTTCGCCAAAATCTCATTTCGCATTTTCAAGTGCACTTGCTGCTGCTGCCACTCAATACTGTGATCTTGCTGCTGCTGCCGCTCGAAATTAACGTTAGCGGATTGAAACCTGGAATTTTAATGGATTATATATATATATATATATATATATATATATATATATATATATATATATATATATATATATACATATTACATTTGCAGAAAAATATAATATAAATAAATATGCGAAAACGGCACACGTTAGCTTAAATTTTACTTAATGTCGTGTGTTTATGTAATATATTTTGAATATTAAGTATTAGTATTATTAGCATATTGCTTACATTTCTAGTGTTGTTCGTTTAAGCGACAACAGTGACGATTTCTTTTACTAAATATACATATTTCCTTTCATAAGCCGGCAGGTACTAACTTTTGAAGATTAAACAAATATATTATTTTTTACTTCTTTTTTTAAGCCGGCGTTTATATTTATTTTCTTAATTTCAGTTTTATTGAGGTGAAATTGTCAGTATAATAAATACCAGATAAATACATACCTAAAGTCAACCCCTTCGAACCAGCTATTTTGGTCGTCGCGTGGGCCCGCCTCGTGTCATTAGCCGCGAAGGTGGCGGCTCGCCCCCTATTGTAGTCTGGCTTGCCACGGCCCTGTGTGCAAGTCATCGGGACGACGGACGCGTGGGCCCTAAAACGTCCATCCATCTGATGATCGATTTTAGATTGATGGTAGAAAAGAGATTTTTAACACAGACAGTGCTGTGGATAAAGAAACCGAACGATTTTCGATTCAAATATATTCGTTATTTCTCAATATTCCTTAGGTTTCTGGAGAAATGCAGTGATTAGTCGGTGGGCGGAGAATGCCTTGTAATGTAGAAAATAACCGGCCAAGTGCAAGTCGGAGTTGTGCAATTAGTGTTCCGTACGTTGATTGCCTTTAAAATAAAAATTTTTGTTACGGAGGTACAAAATGATCAATGTCTTCACAAAACACACTCCAAATGAGTTTTCAACAGAGTTTGTTTCCGATTTTTGTTGGAACCTGATGACCGTGAAAGTTTTGTTTTTTTAGTGTTCCGTACGGAACACTTATAAGATCACTTCGGTGTCTGTCCGTCTGTCTGTCCGTCTGTCCGTCTGTCCGTCTGTCCGTCTGTCCGTCTGTCACACCCGATTTTCTCCGAAACTATTTGTCATAGAAAGTTAAAATTTGGTAGTAATATAGGAATTGATGGCCTAATCAGAGCCATGTAGTTTTGAAAGTTAAATTTTGACTTAAGGGGTTAGTTTTGGGGGGTGAAATCGGAAATGAAAAAAAAATTTTTTTACTAGGTAATCGAGTGTGGTGTCAAATGAAAGCTTGTGAAAACACGAGTAAAAAATATATATATAATGTAATACTTGCGCGCACTTTCCTTTGTATTATTTTTAAAAAAATCGCGAAAAATCGCTGTCCACCCGCCTTATCTCGGAAAGTACTTATCAAAAAATTTTGAAAAAATTCTGGAATATTCTCCACGGGGTGTAGATTGAACGAAAATTATCACGAGTGCATTACCTGTAATAATTTATCTGGTATATAAAAAAACAGAAATTTCAAGGTCATCAGTTTTCAGTAAAGATTGGAAATAAACTTTGTTGAAAACTTATTTGGGGTGTGTTTTGTGAAGTCACTGATCATTTTGTACCACCGTAACATAAATTTCGACTTAAGGGATTCGTTTTGAGGGGTGAAATCGTAGTAGTGTCAAATGAAAGCTTGTGAAACCACGAGTAAAATATATATATATATATATAATGTAATACTTGCGCACACTTTTCTTCGTATTACTTTTAAAAAATCGTGAAAAAATCGCTGTCCCCTACCTTATCTCGAAAAGTACTGACCAAAAAATTTTGAAAAAACCTTGGAATATTCTCCACGGGGTATAGATTGAACGAAAATTATCATTACCTTTAATAATTTATCTGGTATAGAAAAAAAACAAAATTTCAAGGTCACCAGTTTTCAGCAAAGATTGGAAACAAACTTTGTTGAAAACTCATTTGGGGTGTGTTTTGTGAAGTCACTGATCATTTTATACCACCCTAACAAAATTTTTTATTCTAAAAACAATCAACGTACGGAACACTAATTGTGCAAGTTCAACTTGCACTTGACCGGTTATTTTTTTTTTATTTATACCAGATAAATTATACACGCGTATGAACGATGAAAAAACTTTCTTAATAATTTTACTTGATTCCTATGTTTTTTGGTGTGCTGAGTCCGGAAATAATATTAAAAAAAGTCGTATCATCTACCAATTTTTCATATTTTAATACTCAAAATGTGAAAAGTTTATTTTTTATCATTCGAATGTTATTAGGTTGGAAATAAAATCAGAATTTTATAAGGATGGCAGTAAAATCAAATGTTATTAGGTTGGCAGTTCCGATAAATGTCACAGATGTTTGTTTTCTTTCAGTTAATATAATCTCGCATTGCAGGGTGTAACCCATGTGCTTTAATTCACACTCAAAGTATGGCTTATCGCGGTTGTAAAAACTCTCCCAACACTTTTTGTTATACAGTCCCTGGCCAAATTATTAGACGCACTGCAAGATTTCATGTAAAATATTAATTACCGAGTGATATTGTATCGTTTTATTATTTTAAATTGATTTGTTTTTTATTTTTATATTATCCAATCAATTACCTATTTATTTGACATAAATAAAACAGCATTAATTTAGAAAAGCATAAGTTTATTAAGTTTTAAAGAAAAGTGAAATTAATGTTAGTAAAAGTCAATATTTAGTTGAGCCACCTTTAGCCGGTATCAAAGCTTTAATTCTGCGCGGCATGATATCAATGCAAGATTGTACTGTCTCCTGCATTTGAGGATGATGATTCCACACATGAATAATCTTTTCTAGCAGCTGGGTTTTCTTGGTAATCACATCTTTAGCCACTTCTCTTTTCATCAGCTCCCACACAATTTCAATTTCATACCCTGCCAATCCAACAGAGGGATATATTTTTCTGCCAAAAAAGCTTTAACAGACCGAGCAGTGTGGCAGGGAGCTCCATCTTGCATGAAAGTGAATGGTTCCCCATTTGGAAACCATTCTCTGAGCTGCGGAATCAACCGATTTTGTAATACTTCTTTGTACTGATCTCGCCTCATTATTCCTTTGACGACGTAGAGACGTCCAGTGCCCTTGCCGCTGATGACTGACCAAATCATCACTTTGGTGGGATGTTTAACCGTCGGGACGACACAATCAGGATGAAACTTTTCTCCATGACGACGACGCACATACTGAGCTTTATTCTGCAAAATTTCGAATGTGCTTTCGTCACTGAAGCAGACCTGTCAAAAATAGGAAAAATATATAAACTTCCATGTTTATTTGCCTTATTTAACTGAAAATGATAATAAATGTATCAATTATTGATTAAATTGCTATATCTTACCGATCTCCAGAAGTCCACATCTTTGTCTTGCCATTGTTTGGCCCACTTCAGGCGCTTTGCTTTCATTGCAGCTGTTAACTTGGGCTTCCTGGCGGGGCGACAGGCCTTAAAATCTAATTCTTTCAATTTCTTCGAACAGTGCGCTCAGAAGCATTTACGCTAGCATCCTGGAGTTGTGATTTTATTACCTTTGTGGTAGCAAATCTGTTTTCTACACAAATTTTCTTCAAACATCTCTCTGACCGTGGAGTGAACATTGGTTTTCTACCGCATCTTTTCTTTCTTTTCGGGCTTAATTCCTTCCCTGACTCAATTTTCTTTTTTATGCGTCGTACACTAGCTTCAGAAACCTCCAATCTTCGTGATATTTCTCGGTTTGTAAATGTTTTGGCAATCACAAGGGCCTTCACTTCAGCTTTTTTACATGGTGAAAGATCGCCTTTTCTGCCCATAATGAAAATAGTCCAATTACTTTTTTAAAACACTGCATACAAAATAAACTAATAACTGAGTAGTATAAAACTGTTAAACAAACAATCACAGTCCATAAAGCCACAGAAACACGTCCGTACCTGACTCGATTCCGATCGCGACTGATATAGGTTTGTACTTGTTTACGTTCATGTATCAACTACAACAATTCCTTTAAATAAAAATCAATAATATTGTAGTTTAAATATACCATTATTGCATAAAAACTCTTAAGAAACATAAAATTACTAAAAAAAATACAGTGCGTCTAATAATTTGGCCAGGGACTGTATATGTGGTGAGTTTGTAGTTAAAAAACATCAAAGAACCAGTACTGACTTTGTAAAAAAGTATACTTTGCGTTATTTGGTATAGAAATCGGTAATCAAAAATCAATGTTGGGCTCCTCACAAATGATGTTATGTTTGTGTCGAGGTTCTTAGGAATTGGTATAGAAAAGAAAAGAAAGCTTTTAGATTTGCAGTACCTATGGTATGAAGAGAGCAAGAAAATCATTCAAATGATTGTTATTTTTGCAGCGTTGATGTTTCTGGATATAACTCTAAAAATAAGAAAGTAATTGTCTATCCTAATTTTACTTCAGCTAATCAGCCGATAGGACATGGACCGGGACTTCCTGTCCCTGAGCCACCTCAGTCTATTGGTGACGTTTTACAGTTCAGTTCAGAATTTAATGAAAGTCGACCGACCGTTGTTTACACAAGATAAATGATTTAGTGAGAGATTTGGGTTTAACTAAGGAAAAAGCAGAATTGCTTGATTCTAGGCTGAAAGAAAAACATTTATTGGAATCTGGAACATATATTTACCATTATAGAACAAGAGGTCGACAGCTCAGTTTTTCAAGCAGGAAGAGGATTTGGTTTACTGCCATGATATTGGTAGTCTAATGAACGAATTTGGCATTGAGTACAAGAAAGAAGATTGGAGGCTTTTTACAGACTCATCAAAAACTAGTTTAAAAGGTGTTCTGTTACACAACGGAAATACTTATGCTTCACTGCCTGTTGCTCATTCAGTCCATATGAAGGAAACTTATGAAAATCTTAACATAATTTTACAGAAAATTAACTATCGAGCTCACGATTGGATGCTATGTGGAGAGTTAAAAGTTGTTTCCATGACCCTTGGTCAACAAAAGGGATTTACAAAGTTTCCATGTTTTATATGTGAGTGGAACAGCAGAGCAAGGGATTAATATTGGTCCAAAAAACAATGGCTCGTAAGAAAAACTTTAACACCTGGCGAGAAGAACATTTTGCATAAAACTTTAGTAGACCCAAAGAAGATTCTTCTACCACCACTACACATCAAGTTAGGCTTAACGAAACAATCTGTGAAAGCCTTGCCTAAAGATAGCGAATGTTTTAAATATTTGTGTAAAAGATTTCCTCATTCATCAGAAGCTAAACCGAAAGAAGGAGTTTTCGTTGGGCCTGATATTAGTAAAATGATGTTCGATTCCAACTTTGAAGCAAACATGATTACAAAGGAAAAGGAGATTTGGATATCATTTAAAGAAGTTGTGACTAAGCTTTTGTGCAACCCTAACTCTGAACTTATGGTAGCTAATATGATAGACAAGTTCAAAAATCTGGGTTGTCTGATGAGCCTTATAGTCCACTTCTTGCACAACCATCTTGACTTTTTTTTAAATATTCACATGGAAGTGAAATATGTTATCGTGAGTAAAAATTGTAGCCTAATCAAATAAAATTATGGTTTATTTCTTATGTATTAAATTTTCGCTATTTTCAAATTTAATCGATGTCACATTGTGAGAGAACTGTGAGTGATACAAAAAAACTGATACCAGATACGGTTTCAGCACCCAAAAATACATAACACTTAGATGTATTGGTTTAAAAAGTTTTTACAAATATTTTTTTTTTGTTGGCCTGTGTTTTTAAAGGTAATGCTCTCGTGATAATTTTCATTCAATCTACACCCTGTAGAGAATATTCTAGAGTTTTTTTTTAAATTTTACAAAGAGAAGTGTGCGCAAGTATTACATTAATATATATTTTTGAACTTTTGAACTTTCACAAACTTTCATTTGACACTTCACTCAATGACTTGGAAAATTTTTTTTCTCTTCCGATTTCACCCCCCCCCCCCCCCCAAACAGGGTTAGTTTTGGCGGGAGGGAGGGTCAAAACTACACGGCTCTGATGAATTTCTATAATAGTGCCAAAGTTCAACTTTCTATCACAAATAGTTTCGGAGAACATCGGGTGTGACACACGAACAGACGGACGGAGAGACATTCAAGTGATGTTATAAGTGTTCCGTACGGAACACTAAAAAAGAGAAAAAAGTTTAGGGAAAGAGTCATAGGTTTTTAAGATAGCAATCTAAAAATAGTTCTGTATATTTGAATGACTTAAGAATAAAGTAAATTTAACATATCTACACTTGTATTGTTTTCGCCACGACAAATTTCTAAAAAACTTACCCTTTTTTCCTATATTGGCGTTTCAGAGTCTTAGATTCATTCTCAATCTTTTGTACCAGGTGTACAAGTATGAAATGCGGATTTTTTTTTCTAAAAAAAACATGTTAAATTCGGAAGAATGATAAAAAGTGCTTTATTCAAAGTATGCTCCATCGCTTGTTATACATTTTTCCCATCTCTCGGGCAATTTGTGAATACCACGCCAGTAAAAATCTTCCCCTTTTGCTGCGCACCATTCATCGAGCCATTTTTTCACATTTTCGTACGAACCAAAGCGCTGCTCAGCAAGTGCGTGACCCATTGATGCAAAGAAGTGGTAATCGGAAGGAGCCAAGTCTGGTGAGTAAGCCGCATGGGGTAGAATTTCCCAGCTGAGTGCTTGCAACTTGTCGCGAACTGGTTTTGCCGTATGTGATGGAGCATTGTCATGAAGAAAAATGACTTTGTGTTGTCTCTTTCGGTATTCTGGCTTTTTTTTCAAGCAGCGAACGGTTCAAATCAGTCAATTGTTGTTGGTAACGTTTAGTATTAACCATTTCCCCAGGTTTTAACAGCTCATAATAGACCACGCCCCTCTGGTCCCACCAAACACAGAGCATCGTCTTTCTGCCAAAGCGATTCGGTCTTGCGGTCGATGTGGATGGTGCGCCTGGGTCTACCCATGATTTTTTGTGCTTGGGATTCTCAAAATAAATCCACTTTTCCTCCCCTGGAACTATACGATGCAAAAACGACTTCCTTTTGTACCGAGCGAGCAAAATGTCACACGTGTTTTTGCGCTTTTGTCTGTCGTTCAACTGATGTAGTACCATCTACAGGCTTCTGAATCTTTCCCATCTCTCGTAGCCGACTGGAAACAGCTTTTTGACTAATGCCCAATTCCTCGGCGAGTTGTTTTTGTGTTTGCGAATCATCTTCGTCCAACAATGCTTGCAATTCCACATCTTCGTATTTTTTTGGGCGGTTTTCCACGTTCCTTGTCTACGACATCGAAGTCACCACTTTTGAAACGCCGAAACCATCGTTCACACGTATCTTGCGATGGAGCATGTTCACCATAAGCCTCTCGAAGTAATCGATATGATTCAACAGCAGTTTTCTTCAAATGAAAACAAAAAATTAATGCTGTCCGCGAATGCTCTTTGTTCGGTATAAATTTCGACATATTGAACACAACAACACAACACTATGCACACACTTTTCCAATTTATCACCCATGCGCGTCTGACACTTGTTGATGACACAACAAAATGGCGCAGTGTCAAATCGTTATAGCACAAACTGGATTGGTGCACCATCTGTTGTCTGAAATCTGTATTTCATACTTGTACACCTAGTAGCTCAAGTGGTAACGCACCAACAACATATTATTGGCAGTTTCTGCATCTGCTCCCCGCCTTTAAAAGCCTGCTTACGCCTGATTGTTTTTAACTAATCGCTAAACTTAATTTTCATTATTCAACTCATACACAAAGCTATAAAAAACACAACAAAATTCCCATCGGTAGCCACTGAGGACATTTGTTATTTAGAATGTTTGTAGAAATCTAACATTTTAGAGATATATGCATGTAGCCGACCTAAATTATCTGGCGGTACCAACTGCAAAGTAAAGCGATAATTATGAGAGAGCTCGTAATATTATGACAGTCAGGCAAATCAAAAACGAGCACTTGTACAAGCTTCAACTATGACAAAACTGTCTTGGAATCATATGTAAAATAACCGGTCAAGTGCAAGTTGAACTTGCGCAATTAGTGTTCCGTACGTTGATTGCTTTTAAAATAAAAAATGTTGTAGCGGAAGTATAAAATGATCAGTGACTTCACAAAACACACCCCAAATGAGTTTTCAACAAAGTTTGTTTCCAATTTTTACTGAAATTATTCGAGGAATTAAAGGCCTTACTTCATATGAGAAGTTTATGGGGTCGGGAAGGGGGATAGAGAGATTGCTTTCTATATATTATAATTTACGTCCCTGTTAAAGTTCTTGAAGTCGACGAATCTAAAAATTTAGTTATTTTTTCATTAGGTTCAATTGGTCAAACATGTGGGGTGTAACGTTGATTATAATACTATCCCGTTCTGGACCAATCAAAATACATAATTTAAATTAGTTTTAATAGACTCAATTTCGGTTTAAGAGCGTTTCTTGCAAGAGAATCAAAGAAACTCACTAAAAGTTTATCAATTTATGATGTTCGACTTGTGAAACTAGATTTTAGGTTATATCGAATTTCAAATTACGTTCTAACCAACTTTCGGGCTCTTAAAAGTGGCAATATGTCCATAATAAACGGCTTCTTATGAAAGGAAAGTGCAATTTTTAAGCAGCTGTGGAATCACGTTTTAATCAAATTTATAGTCATAAGTTGTTAGAGACAAAAAGCAACGTAGGTATATGAAAATTAAGGATTAATTCCCCTACATTTTTGTCCCGGAGTTTTTATCAAATTCTTCTTTTAGAAAATATTCAAAGCGTTCAAATTTGGCAGAATGACGGTCACTCAATTTCGGACAAACAGCTCGGAATGCAAATAACAGACCATGGCGATGCGATGGACCAAATTCCTTCAAGAGCCGGGTAATTACAAGACTTTGTCAGGGCGTCACCTCAGGCTCCTGTTTCACTCGCAAACACGGACCCTGCATCAGATCAGGCAGGGATGGATTCGGTTGGTGACATTTCTTTTTAATTTTAGTTTAAAAGAAGATAAAATAAAATAAATAAATAAAATACATTAAATTGTAAAGTATTTTGCAATAATTTATAATTTTGTTTGCTTTAAAACTGTTTTAAAATGTTCACACTTCCTAGGAATAGCTCCTAAAATTTTAAAGTAAAAAAAAAAAACAGTATATCCGAAAGTGGGCATGAATTCATATTAACGTAGTCGTAGGCTACAGTCTGTCAAATAAGAACGTGACCGCTTGTATTCTTGAAAAAATGTGTTTCGAGAACATTTTTTGCTAGTGTTTCCTTTGACCTTTCTCTTCACAAGGGACCCCACGTTTTCAATAGGGTTGGTGTCCAGGGATTGTTAGGGTCACTCTAGTATCTTATCGTTGGCCCAAGCGTGTCGCTTCGCGACGTGACTTTCGCCAGCGAAGGAATTTGGCATCTTGAACACGAAGATGTCGAATGATCTCATGGGACACATTACTTTTACCGCTCTTTGACGCAGCGTCAATTTTGGGTCACGTGAAAACAAAGTCACAATTCGTTTTTCGACTTTCGGAGTGACTGCCTACCGTGTAATGTTTCGGTAAGTCGTCGACATTTTTCGTCTAGTTAAGATGATTTACCAACTTCTTCACAAACGACAACGACTTTTTAATATATTTAGTGGCCATGGAATGTGTCATTTTAGGCCCTTTTGGATGGGTACAAAGAAAGACTGCCTCGAACTGACGCGCAAACAAGTGACTGATTTTGGATTTTACGTGATTTCGACGAAAGTTCGGAATCGACTGATACTTTTACTAAAATGCGACGTAGATAAACGTTCCCTCTAGCGATATTTGTTGGATGGCTAGAATCTCAACTTCCAAAATTAATTATCGTCGACACGTTCTTACTTGACAAACTGTACGTACTACGTACCACAGTACAAAGAGCAACACGAGAAATATTATATCAGCAACACCAGCAATACTAGACGCAGATTACTCTAGAGCAGGGGTGCTCAAACTTGAACTGCTGGCGATCTACCTCAATATTGTTAGACTACGATCGATCGACTCTGAGAGGCTGCAAGTAAGTGTGATGCAGGATTGTCGTCTAGGTAGGGTGTATCGTGGCATAGATATTAGTTTTCCGCACAATATGAATTTTTTTAGTCAAGGTAAGTGTAGGTCTGCTCTAAAATGTCAGTGAAAAAAAACTCATAATTATTCAAAATTGCGAGTTTATTGGTTCTTACAAAACAAACGAGTTCTAGTCTAAACTAACTAAAGAGTGACTTCGGATGTTGAAGCGTGGCACTCAGCATACTTTTCATAAGATAGTACGTAATTACCGAGTGCTAATCGCAAGCATGATGACATATGTTCGTCAGTTAGTCGATTGCGATATTTTGACTTAATTATCTTCATTTCAGAAAATGCAGACTCGCACAAGTAAGTTGACACAAACATTGCCGTCAGTTGAAGAGCGATTTGCCTTAGATTCGGATATTTATCTTCAGATATAAAACACCAGAATTTTGTATCAGATGCTGTGGCTTTGAGATGTATATCTGATATAATCTGCACTAACTCATTTTCAACAGAACATGAGTCCATGTTAAACTGACTTGCTATTTCAGTAGTTAATTCCTCAATGTTTTTACACGAAAAAGGATAACTCATAAATGATGCGATATTTGCCAATTTACTGAAATCATAAAAACGTATTTCGAATTGGCCCAAAATATTTGATAATTCTGCCTCATAAATATCATAATTCAACTGAGGAATCTTTGCTTTCAAAGACGGAAAATTTTTCAGATCCTTTCTTTTCAGTTGATCTATCATAAGTTGCAATTTACTTTTGAATGCGTTTATTGCGCTAATCATCTCAATAATAGTTTTTCCTTTACCTTGAAGCTCCAAATTAATGGTGTTTAAATGCATTGTGATGTCTGTCAAAAATGCCAAATCAGTCAGCCATTTTCCGTTTTTTTTTAATTTTCAGCATCTGAGTGTCGTCACCTCTTTCGTCCAGAAAAGCTGTTATTTCGGGCAATAATTCTTGAAACCTTTCTAGGAATTTTCCGCGACTCAACCACCGTGTGAAGAACTAAATCAGTGTGTTCAGCTGACTCACTATCTTCCAACTGCAATTTAAAGAGCCGTCGTTGCAAGCTACGTGCAAACTTGTTGATGTAATGGAAGGAGAAAAATGAAGGGAAATCATCATTAGCTCGACACAATGCCACAAAACCGTTTTTGTTTTCCAGTCATTGTTGGTGCTCCATCGGTTGTAATGCACACTAGTTTATATATTGGTAGCTTGTAGTTTGTTACAAAATTGAAGAAAACGTCATATATATCTTCGCCACGGGTCTTTCCTTTCAGAGGAATCATTGTCAAAAACTCTTCCTTAGCCGACATGTCATTGGATACCATTCGAATAAAAATACACAGCTGGGCAGTGTCTGTCATATCGGTGGATTCGTCGAACTGTAAAGATAAATATGTACATTATCTACCATGTCCTGACTCATGAGTTCAACACGCCTTGTGACAGTCGGACGAGATAACTGAAGTTCTCTAATAGCAGACATAATCTCTGTTTTATTTTTAAAATCTCCAAATAAAGTCTCACCCGCTTCAATAAATGCTTCCTTCACAACCAATCCATCATCAAATGGTTTCTTGTGTTTCGCCAATATATGAGATATTTTAAATGACGCGATCGTTGCAGCTTTTGATTGTTTGGCTGGTCTTATGAACATGGTTTGTTCTTTTTTCAAACAAGTTATCAAATCACGTACTTTTCGTTTTCTTAATTCACTCTGTGACGGAAAATCCTTTTCATAGTTTTTATGAACCGTTTTATGATGCCTCTCTAAGTTCCCACGCTTAGGTATTGCAACTGACGCACGGCAAATGAGACAAATGCACTTATCCTTTACCATACAAAAGAAAAATTCTTCCTCCCAATCGTTATTAAAATGATAAGTTTTACTTTTCTTCGCCGCACTCATTTTGGACTATTTATTAATAAACTTTGTATCGATGTATCGCCTTCAAGTTACAACTCAGACTGACTCCTATTCCTGCAGGCGCAACATTTATATCGGCGCGAACGAAGTCTCGAATGTTCCCGTCAAACACGCCGCCCGAAGTTTCTAGAAAAAATCGGCGGGAATCAAAAACGCGGCTTTTCTTTGACAAGTACCGCGCGTTCCTTTAATAAAGCCTCCTTTTGCCGCTATCAGGGGGTTATTACGATAAAAGAAAGTGATGAGGGGGTTATTCTGGCCTAATTGTGGATCGAATAAATTTTAGTAGTTTATTCATTACATTTTGTTTTAGTTACCTAAAACAAAATCTGTGAATAGTTCTATATCGGAATTTTTTTCTCGAGATCGACTCACAAAGCACTCGCGATCGACCGTTTGAGCACCCCTGCTCCAGAGAAATAATTGTTTAATGATGGAGCACTATTGTTTAGAACGGCATCCCACAAAACTTTGTTTTGACCTTGCGCGGTAGGTGGTGAAAGTGAGTTTAGGCACTCATGCTGTTTAATTTATATGTCGCATAAATCAAACAAGTGCACTAACGAACAGATAGAGATTATAGATAACCTGACCAGAGAACAAATGTATGAATTAAAAAAAAAACACGTAAATCAGATAGGTGGTTCTTGAGTGATAAGCGTACTAACGAACAGGGAGACAAACAGAGATACGTTGCATTTTATATATTTTATATTCTTTGCTACATGATATTGTTCCATATTTAATGGTTTAGGCAGTGTATTGCAAGATAACGCGCTAGCGGCAAACTTTTTTTTCCGACTTGATTCACTATTATCGTCACTGCTTATTCGTTATGTCACCTAACGTAATAAAATATCTCTTATGTTACCTAACGTAATAGAATATATCCTATAGCCTGGCCAGAGAACATATGTATATTTAAAAAAAAAGTACGTTTGTGGGATAAATGGTTCTCCAGTGATAAGTGCACTAACGGACAGACAGACAGAGAGACGTTGCATGTTATATATACATATATATATATATATATATATATATATATATATATATATATATATATATATATATATATATATATATATATATTATAGATTACCAAGTAAAGTCAAGTTATGAGCAATTACAAGACGTATAAAATTTAAAACATATGCCGAATTTTGAATTTAATGGTTAGGTTTTGTTGTGCACCTTCCTTTTTTGACGTATAAATTGCACAGATATTCAGGACTAACCATTTTGAATAATCTTAGATCAAATAAGACCATGCCTTAGGTTAAGTTAGGTTAGATTTCCTGTCTGCTATTTTAGTAGCCTATATGAATATAATATAAATCTAAGTCTTTTAATTGGTCATAACTTGACTTTACTTGATCGCTCAAGGCTGCACGTGATCTAAATTTGTTCAGAATTGTCAGTTCTGGATATCTATGCAATTTATACCTAAAAAAAAAATAAGGTTCGGTAATTGATCATAACTTGAGTTGACTTGGTCATCCATAGTTGCAGGTGGCCAAAATTATTTGAAATTGTCAGTCCTGAATATCTATGCAAATTTATTCGTCAAAAAAATAATGTGTGAAACTGAACGACTTAACCCCCTAATCCTTAATATTTTGGACAAAAATTTCTGAGAGCTCTATTTACACATAACTGAAGGTTTTCAGCTGCTAGCATCGCCAAATCTTTTGTGGTCAGTTTAATATCTATAATATATATAAAAATGCAACGTCTCTCTGTCTGTCTATCTATCCGTTAGTGCGCTTGTCACTCGAGAACCACTTATCCGATTTACGTGATTATTTTTTTGTGTTAGGTAACATAAGGAATAAGTAGTGACGATAATAGTGAATCAAGTTGGAAAAAAGTTTACTGCGAGCGTGCTCTCTTGCAATACGCTGCCTAAACCGTTAAATATGAAACAATATCATGTAACGAAGAATATAATATATAAAATACAACGTTTCTCTGTCTGTCTGTCTGTCCGTTAGTGCGCTGATCACGCGAGAACCGTGTTATTTTTTAAATTCATACATAAATTCTCCGGTGAGGTTATAGGATATATTTTATTACGTTAGGTAAGAAGAATAAGAAGTGTCCACGCGAGCGGAGTGTGTGTGTGTGTGTGGGTGTGAGTGTGTGTTTTTGTTTGTATTGCCATCTAGCGGAATGGGTTTTTATTTCCTCATCTGTCTCATTTTCGTTCGTTGTATATCGTTAAAGAACTAACTAATAACACTGGTAAACAAAATTGTAAGTTTGTCGTGCCACATGGACTTTTATGATATTTTTTACTTTAATAGGTGGTTGGCAGTAAAAACAAACATTAAAAAAATCTGTTAGCCAAGAATTTTATTCTCTTAAGTAATTTAAAATATTTCAAAAAACAATGACCTCCTAAACCAAAAATGTAAAAAAGTTTCATTATGAAGTTAAGATCTAAGATTTTCTAGCAAATTTAGATTCTGATTGGTCCCTTTTGATTGTCCAGCAGTAATCTGCCAACATATTTCGGTTCCATTTGCCCTGGTAACGTTTTTCCATCTTAGAAATGTCCTGATAGAACCTTTCTCCTTGCTCAATGCTCACAGCCCCCCAAATTCTGAGGAAAAAAATCCAGGTGTGAGTCTAAAAAAAATGAATCTTGAGTGACATGTTGCAACTCAATGCTTGATAAGCCAACAATAGCTCGCTAACCAACTCTCTGTAGCTCTCACTCTTATGGTTACCCAAAAAATTTGCAACAACATTCTTAAAAGATTTCGATGCTGGTTTTTTCTAATTGCTCAATTTTTCTTCGAATACCGGATCTTTTATGATTTGAGGTCCTACGAAAATACCCTCTTTTATCTTTGCATCACTTATTTTGGGGAATTTTCTTTTAGATACAAAAATCCACTCCAATTGTGATCCATTGCCTTTACAAAATTTTTGATCCGGCCTAATTTGATATACATGGGGAAAGAAGTACTTCAGATGGCTTTACAAGGGGTAAATACTTCACATTTTTTTTGTCCAGGAATTAAGGATGCACGCGTAGGCCATATTTTTTTATGATAGTGGTTTGCTCTGTCTTGACTGTCCCATTCACATAAAAAGTAGCACAATTTAGTATAACCCAGCTGAAGTCTGAGTAATAGGGCAACAACTTTTAAATCGCCACAGATTTTGAAAAAATATGTACTGTACTTGATTTTTTCAACTAATAATTTTATGTTTTCATAAGTTTCTTTCATATTAGCAGCATGGGCCAGAGGTACAGAAGGAAGTATATTTCCGTTATGCAGTAACACTGCTCTTAGACTTGTTTTAGAAGAGTCAATGGATAAACGCCACTGGGAGGGATCAAAATCGATTTCCAAAAGCTTCATAATCCCATTTATATCATTACAAATACAGCAAGTCCCCGTCTTGAGAAAAGTATGATCTGAAGTATTGATCACGATTTCGAAAATAACTGATTTTAGTTTCATAATGTAGCAAATTCCATCCTTTTAATCGAGATTCTAATACGGGGCTGGTTTGAAAAGTCCGTGCAAAGTCCGAGAGATGGCACCACCGGCGCGGCGCGTATCGAGGTCATGTTTAGTTAGTAGCATCTCTTGAATGAACGCACACCAAGTTTCAGCCATACTGGTCTATTTCTTTGTGTTTGGCATTCGCGTGAATCAAGGAAGTCGAATGATTTTCAAGAAATGGACGAAAAAGAATTTCGTGTGGTGATTAAACATTACTTTATGAAAGGCAAAACGCCTCACGAGACTAAAGAGAAGCTTGATAAACATTATGATGACTCTGCACCTTCGATTAGAACAGTTTATAAGTGGTTTCAAAATTTTCGGACTGGCCATATGGGCACAAGTAACGCTGAACGTTCTGGACGGCCTGTGGAGGTTACGACTCCAGAAATCATTGATCAAATCCATGATATGGTGATCGATGACAGAAGAGTTAAGGTGCGTGAGATTGCTAGTGCTGTGGGCATCTCGACTGAACAGGTACATAATATTTTGCATAAACATTTGGACATGAGAAAGCTATCCGCAAGATGGATGCCGCGATTGCCCACGCTCGACCAAAAACGGAATCGTGTGAAGTGTTGCAAGGATGGTTTGCAGCTGTTCCAGAAGAATCGGAGGACTTTAGGCGTCGTTTCGTCACTGTGGATGAAACATGGATACATTACTATACTCCTGAGACCAAACAACAATCTAAACAATGGGTTACCAAGGGGGAATCTGCACCAAAAAAGGAGAAGACCGTTCCTTCGGCCGGAAAGGTTATGGCGACTGTCTTTTGGGATTCGCAAGGGATAATCCTCATCGACTATCTGGAAAAGGGTAAAACTATTACAGGTGAATATTATTCATCGGTATTGGACCGTTTGAAAACCGAGCTGTAAGAAAAACGCCCGCGATTAGCCCACAAGAAAGTCCTTTTCCATCACGACAACGCACTAGCACACACCTCAGCAGTTGTGGTCGCAAAATTAATGGAAATAGGATTCTAACTCGTTTCACATCCTCCCTATTCTCCAGACTTGGCTCCATCGGACTACTATTTGTTCCTCAATTTGAAGAAATGGCTGGCGGGACAAAGATTTTATTCAAACGAGGAGGTGATAGCAGACACCAATGGATATTTTGCAGACTTGGACAAATCCTATTATTCGGAAGGGATCAACAAACTAGAACATCGTTGGACGAAGTGTATAAGCCTAAAAGGAGACTATGTCGAAAAATAAAAAAGGTTTACCCCAAACACATAAGTAGTTTTTATTTTTGCACGGACTTTTCAAACCAGCCTCGTAGTTCTGACTGCTTTTTTGACAAATTTAAATCGCGAACCAAATCGTTTAGGTCTCCTTGAGTTATCAAGTGTGGCTTGGTTAGAATTTCTGCAAACTCGGAGTCATCGTCCTCATCACCACATTGGCTTGAAGTGGAGGATTGTGGGGGGGGGGGGGTATCGTCAATCTCAATGGACGCAGATGCAACTGGTATAGGCAAATTTTCACTAAGAGGGATTGGTCTCATGGCTGAAGGTAAATTAGGGTAAATAACACGTTATGCAAAAAATATGAGGGGCCCAGGATTTGTCTTGATGGGCCACAGCGAAACCAAAATACCGGTGATAACTCTCCAAGACTGGTTTTGTGAAATTTCGTCTTTGTTTTTTAAAAAAATCAGTTCAGCACAAACATAACAAAAAGAGTTAGGATCGTTACTACACTTTCTCGACATGTTAACGCAGTTAATAAATCACAATATTTTGATGAAATCACAGACAAATAGTTTTATGACTATTTCTTCGCGAACGTTCCTTTGCTTTTATTGCCGTAGTACTAGTTGTAAGTATTACCGTATCACAAGAAATCTGAGGCTAATTGAAACAAAACAACTGCAGTATAATAATTAATCAGGGCAGTTAGCTAAAACAGTATTAGCTATCAAAGTTCGTGTGGCATGACTAGTGTGAAAAATTACCAAATAAATAGTTATTTTGTATTTGATTCATTCATCGCAATAACAAAAATTCGTCCCTGCTTAAAGGGCCACTTTGGCCGAACCGAGCCGCGATCTCGCGCTACATGCGTGGGTCTGCATTATAATTTACCGGCCATCACGGATAATAACCGCGTAATTATTGGATATGCATCGCTGGACTACGGTAGCCAAGTCCTGCAACTTTTTTTATCTTTTTTTTCCACTGCCGAGCGGGACATCTTATCTCTCAAGACCAACAACCAACACATTATTGATTGCTTTAATTAAGATTTAATAGCTTCTTTAAAAATAAACAAAATTTACTGCGTGTTTCGAGACAATAAAATTATTTTGACTGCTTCTGGCGATAGAACTTTACTCAAACTTTTCAATTAAAATTGTCGAAAAGACGCTTAATATTTCCGTTATTGAACAACTGTATGTATATGCTGTGTAATAACTGTTTTACAACAGATAAAGAAGTAAAGTATTGAATCTTTAACCATATGTTTATCATTCGAGAAACACTGATCCGATTTACGTGTCTTTTTTTAATTTCTTAACTTAATATTTATCAAAAAAAATCTATAATATATATATATATATATATATATATATATATATATATATATATATATATATATATATATATATATATACGAGGCTGGTTTAAAAAGTCCGTGCAAAGTCCAAGAGATGGCACCACCGGCGCGTATCGAGGTCATGTTTAGTTAGTAGCATCTCTTGAATGAACGCACACCAAGTTTCAGCCATATTGGTCTATTTCTTTGTGTTTGGCATTCGTGTGAATCAAGGAAGTCGAGTGATTTTCAAGAAATGGACGAAAAAGAATTTCGTGTGGTGATTAAACATTACTTTATGAAAGGCAAAACGCCTCAGGAGACTAAAGAGAAGCTTGATAAACATTATGGTGACTCTGCACCTTCGATTAGAACAGTTTATAAGTGGTTTCAAAATTTCGGACTGGCCATATGGGCACAAGTGACGCTGAACGTTCTGGACGGCCTGTGGAGGGTTACGACTCCAGAAATCATTGATCAAATCCATGATATGGTGATGGATGACAGAAGAGTTAAGGTGCGTGAGATTGCTAGTGCTGTGGGCATCTCGACTGAACGGGTACATAATATTTTGCATAAACATTTGGACATGAGAAAGCTATCCGCAAGATGGGTGCCGCGATTGCTCACGCTTGACCAAAAACGGAATCGTGTGAAGTGTTGCAAGGATGGTTTGCAGTTGTTCCAGAAGAATCCGGAGGACTTTAAGCGTCGTTTCGTTACTGTGGATGAAACATGGATATATTACTATACTCCTGAGACCAAACAACAATCTAAACAATGGGTGACCAAGGGGGAATCTACACCAAAAAAGGCGAATACCGTTCCTTCGGCCGGAAAGGTTATGGCGACTATCTTTTGGGATTCGCAAGGGATAATCCTTATCGACTATCTGGAAAAGGGTAAAACTATTACAGGTGAATATTATTCATCGTTATTGGACCGTTTGAAAACCGAGCTGCAAGAAAAACGCCCGCGATTGGCCCACAAGAAAGTCCTTTTCCATCACGACAACGCACCAGCACACACCTCAGCAGTTGTGGTCGCAAAATTAATGGAAATAGGATTCCAACTCGTTTCACATCCCCCTATTCTCCAGACTTGGCTCCCTCGGACTACTATTTGTTCCCCAATTTGAAGAAATGGCTGGCGGGACAAAGATTTTATTCAAACGAGGGAGGTGATTGCAGACACTAATGGATATTTTGCAGACTTGGACAAATCCTATTATTCGGAAGGGATCAACAAACTAGAACATCGTTGGACGAAGTGTATAAGCCTAAAAGGAGACTATGTCGAAAAATAAAAAGGTTTACCCCAAACACATAAGTAGTTTTTATTTTTGCACGGACTTTTCAAACCAGCCTCGTATATGTATATATATATATATATATATATATATATATATATATATATATATGTATATATATATATATATATATATATATATATATATATATATATATATAACCCAACATCTTTCTGTCTGTCTGTCTGTCCGTTAGTGCGCTTGGCACCAACAACCACTTATCCAATTCACGTGCTTTATGAAATACAGATGTTCTTTGGCCAGGTTATAGGATATATTTTGTTACGTTAGGTAACATAAGGAATAAGCAGTGACGATAATAGTGAATCAAGTCCATGCGAGCGGAACCGCGGGTACGGCTAGTATTACATAAAAAATATGACGTACAAATATAAGATTCATACTGACCAGTTTTTTTCAGCCTAAATGGACCAAATGATTTCCTCAGCTACTCAACATGTACAGTACCCTGTGTATAATATTTCAAAATAACTTTGGTTACTGAAAATAATATAAAAACTTTAGAAAAAAAAAAATAATTTTTTTAAAAAGAAATCCTAAATTTGCATTTAAAAAAATTAAATTTGAGACTAAAATGGCCAATTTTTCCGGTCTAAATTGTTTAAATTAGTTCTTAAGGACCTCAAATGAAAGCTTGGGGATTAAGAAACATTTTCTGATATTTTAGGTAAGGTAGTAATACGCTGAAACAAAGTTGTTTAAAAAATTCGTCAGAAGAAAAAAAACGTGAATCGGTAATATTTATCATATTATGAGGAGCAAAAAACATATGTAATATGTAAAAAAATGGCTAAAATTATGTTTGGAGCAATTAAAGTAATGTCCATGGAACATATTTCCAGAGTTAATTAGCTTACAGTTTGCAAGTACACCATAAAAATGACAAAAGGAAAAAAAAACACACAAAAACGGCCAATTTCTCTCCACCAGAAACTTCAAATAACATCCATAGCCCCTTAAATATTTCGTTATTTTATGTTGAATCAAAATCTGTCAGAATTTTTAGTTTGTCTTCTATAAATTTATAATAAAATTGCAAAAATGCGCTAGAAAACCCAGAAACGGGTCAATTCTTCCATTTTTAGAGTCCTTAATGTACTCGTCGAGACGATTATGTTTTAAAAAAAAGTAGCAGTATCCGACGATTTCTGTTTTTTGGCCTGTTTTGGTCGTATTCTGACTGGATTATTAATGTAGCTGGCAAATTGAAATATCTTCATGACCGCATTTAAAAAACGCACTATATTTAATTTTTTCCCACTTTAACCGTTTTTGAGATGAATAGGTTGGTATTCTACTTCAGATACTGGGTATATGTATTCATATGACAGTAGAATTAAAACTATTTATACAATAATAACACTCATAGAGAAATATAAATAAAAAAAAAAAAACATGATATGTGAACAAACATGATATTATAATGTGTGAGATACAATAATTATCATTTAATAGCTATACAGGTATAAATTGAAAATGAACGAAACTCAGTGTCATTTGTCGTTAACTTTTAGAGCCATTTGTTCCCCAAACCGGAAACAAAAGAAACAAACCGGTCTAACTTACTTCTAATTTATCACTTGGACAAAATACACGACGCGTACGGCGTGTATCAGTAAGAAGTTAGTTCCTAATGGCAGACTCTTATTAAGTAAAGGTAAGTAGGTCAGATTCTTTTCAGTATCTGCTGAATTTTTATAGAAAAATGAAAATTTGCAGGTCAGTTAGGTGCCAGAAAACGCGGTTTAATTAAATTTAGGCTGGAGAATTAGCTAGTCTTTTTAGGTAATTTATATTTGCAAAATGTACATGGGAATTTAGCATAATTTGTAATTTACTGCATGGGGTGAAATATCCCGAAAGTTTTCGAGAGATGGCAGCACAAACAAAATAACCGGTCAAGTGCAAGTTGAACTTGCCAATTAGTGTTCCGTACGTTGATTGCTTTTAAAATAAAAAATTTTGTTACGGAGGTATAAAATGATCGGTGAGTTCACAAAACACACCCCAAATGAGTTTTCAACAAAGTTTATTTCCAATCTTTACTGAAAATTGATGACCTTGAAATTTCCGTTTTTTTTTTATATACCAGATAAATTATTACAGGTCATGCACTCGTGATAATTTTCGTTCAATCTACACCCCGTGGGAGAATATTCCTGAATTTTTTCAAATTTTTTGATAAATACTTTTCGAGATAAGGCGGGTGGACAGCGATTTTTTCGCGATTTTTTAAAAATAATACAAAGAAAAGTGCGCGCAAGTATTACATTATATATCTATTTTTTACTCGTGTTTTCACATGCTTTCATTTAACACCACACTCGATTACTTAGTAAAAAAATTTTTTTTCACTTCCGATTTCACCCCCCAAAACTAACCCCTTAAGTCAAAATTTAACTTTCAAAACTACATGGCTCCGATGAGGCCACCCATTCCTATATTATTATCAAATTTCAACTTTCTATGACAAATAGTTTCGGAGAAAATCGGGTGTGACAGACGGACAGACAGACGGACAGACACCGAAGTGATCTTATAAGTGTTCCGTACGAAACGCTAAAAACCATATGACTTTCAGTTCACGTCAACTCTCCGAAAATTCTTGTAAAATTTTCATGACTTTTGTCTATTAGTTTGCGAGTTACAGCTGTTTGAGTGACATTACTTTTAATTTTTCCAAAACGATGGAACAAAAAAATTTCGTGTGTTGAGTAAACATTGCTTTTTAGTGGGAAAAAATACAGCCAGCACCCAAAAAAGTGTTTTGGCACATCTGCTCCATCGAAAGCAACTATTACGTCGATGGTTTAGTGAACCTAAATGCGATCATACAAGCAAATACTTAGGTTAAGTTAGAATAAGTATACTTTCTCACCATGTTAGAACAACGTTTATGTAATAGAAGTAAGAGGCTACGCCTTTCTTGTAAGTCAATAAAGAAAATCAAAGAAATGAAAGTAGGTTTTTATAGTAGCAGATTAATTTTCCTAGGCTAGAACATGTTCTTAAGTTTCCTTCAGCACCGGCCTCTTTAATATTTAGTGAAAGCCTCTTTTCTAAGGTTGGAAATATATACAAAGAAAAAGGAACAGATTGTCGTCCGAAAAATGGTGAAATGCTAACAGCCCTTCATCATACTTTACCTTTGCTCCATTTTAACCCTCTGAGGACAAGTGGTTACCACTGATAACCACCTTTTAAAAATTATATTGTAGCTTTCCTACCGGTTTCTCCAGTAAACCACGATGTTAAATTGTTTGCCTAACGTATCAAGAAGTCTAATCTAGCATGCTTAGGGTTTGAAATGTCCACCAGCGTTTAGTTGACATTTGTAATTGCACGTCGTAGGTAGTTGTGAGTTTTGCAGTACCAATTAGGCTGTTATTTTTCTTATAGCTGGTTATTCTTTAAGAAAATGTCCGGTAAGTACTTAAGATATATCTATTTACTACATATGAATATATATCAAGTGCAATTTTTGTTTTGCTAAGTTTATAAATAGATTTATTTGTGGTGGTTACAAATGCTAACCACTAGGACTATATGTTTTTTTTTAGTGAAAGTGTTTTTTTTTAAGTGACGCGTATTGCTATTACTATTATGCATAATTTTTCTAATTTTTGTTTGTTCATTTTTTACAGGTTCCAAAAAAAAATGTTGGTCTTTTGGCAAACTTGAAGCAATGAATAGCACAGATGTTTTCGCGATTTTGGATGAAATTCCCAGTGACTGTGAGTCCATTGCATCAGATGTGGAGAGTACTATGGACAACGAAGCCCCCATAGATTATTTACTTTATGATGGAAGGGATGAACTTTTTGATATAGAAGATATTCCATTCATTTTCGAAGATAATGAGCAAGCGAAAGTCACTAAAGAATGGGACAGTGAGGATGAGTTACCGTTAGAAGTAATTCGTCAAGAAGAACTAAATCAGTTGTTTGGACAAATAATGTCACTCATGCAACACGCGTAAACCAGTTTGTGTCTCAGGCAGGGCCTAATGTTCCTGACAACGTTGAAACTCCTACCGATATGTTTTTGTATTTGTTTCCGTATTGTTTCATATCTGAAATTGTTTTTCAGACAAATTTGTATGCCTTACAAAAAAATGGTGGCAGCAACTACTTTATTCTAACCACCAACAAAGAAATAAAATCATTTTTGGGTGTAAACATGCTAATGAGCTTGAAAAAAATGCCAAGTTATAGAGACTACTGATCCTCGAGAGAAGAACTTAGGGATTATTTTATAAGTTCTCTTTTATCTCGTGACAGATTCACCTGGCTTCTAAGTAATCTTCACGTAAATGATAACTCAGTACAGCCAAAAAAAGGTAAGGCCAATTATGATAAATTGTACAAAATCAGGCCATTACTTTCTAAATTGACACAAACTCTTGGCTCTGCTTTGAATCCTGGTGAATTTCAATCAATCGATGAATCTATGATCAAATTCAAGGGGAGAAGTAGTCTTCGCCAGTATATGCCAATGAAGCCCACGAAACGAGGTTACAAGGTATGGATTCGGGCTGATTCTACTGGATTTGTATCTGAGTTCCAAATTTATACGGGGAAAGTTGATCAGTCAGTTGAGAAAAAATTGGGACATCGCGTAGTAAAAGATCTAACAAGGGCTTTAGTTGGCAAGCACCAGAAAGTATTCTTCGACAACTTTTTCAACTCTGTAGAATTGCAAAGAGACTTGTTAGCTGATGGCATCTATGCATGTGGAACTGTGCGTAAAGGAAGGAAATATTATCCAGAGCTCAAAGTGGATAAACACATGAAAAGGGGGCGACATAGATTGGAGAGTTTCTACAGATGGATTAGCAGCACTGAAGTGGATGGATCGAAGAACCGTTTTGTTTTTAGGAAACTATCATGACCCATCCATCATGGAAGTTGTCTCTAGAAAACAGAAAAATGGCAATACAGAAGAAATCCCATGTCCTGTTATGGTCAAACATTATAATAAACATATGGGATACGTAGATCGATTTCACATGCTGAAAAGTATCTATGAAATCGATCGAAAAGCCCACAAGTGGTGGCACCGCATTTTTTTTTACTTTGTAGATGTTTGTGTTGTGAACGCGTTCATTTTATTTCAAAATAGAAGTGACTCACGATGTATTACATTGAAACAATTTCGTGTATCGGTTGCTCGAGGATTAATTGGTGCCGTTAATTCGATTTCAAAAAAAAGAAGATCAGCAGAACAAGCACCTAACAAATACAAAAAAATCATTCCCACTGAGGTACGTCATGATCGTGCTGCACATATGCCTCTTAGATGTGGATCTCTCAGATGTGCTCATTGTAGCACAGCGAAGCATGTGCATCGAACGATCTGGAAATGTTCAACCTGTGATGTTGGTCTCTGCCTCAATAAGGAGAGAAATTGCTTCTTTAAATTTCACGAAAATTAGTTTTAAGTGCCTTAATTCCTAGTGGTTAGTGCTAGAAAACCACATCCTGCAGGATAATCCAGGATATTTTTTTTACGTGAAATGAACTTTTACTTTGTTTTTGATGTTGGTTGAATACATTTTTTCAAAAAAAAATTCTTCATATCTTTTATTTTTTTTTCTCCGGCCTCAAAGGGTTAAATACTAAAATATTCTTATGTACCATAAGTTTCGTACTAATAGTTTAAGTTTGTTGTTGTTATGTTTAAAGTATTACTCTTATACATATTTTGAAATAAAATGTTGCCTGTGGATCTTGTACCGTATAGTAGTCGGGATTTTTCATAAATAACAAATTATAGAGACCTCTTGTACCCTTAAAAGTCTTATCTTCAATTGTAAATTCTTCCTTGTCAGGACGACTAAATATAATTTCGCTCTTTCCAAATAACCATTTATTTATTACAGGCTCATGAGTAATACCATACGTTGTATCATAACTCTCATCTTTCCTGTCACTTCTTATAAACCCATCAATGCAATTATGTGCTAGTGCAAGGTAGCTATTCAAATAATCATGATAGACATGCGAGTTGAGGTTGGCAAAGGATAATTCAGGAGTAAATACGGTATCATCGCCATTACTATCATCTGCATCTGTATTTGATTCTATTAATTCGGTAGGTATAGTAGTAACTTTGTGATGTTCTGTTGCTTGTACCGATTCTGGGCGTTTAGTATAGTGAATTGTACAAATTTCATACTCTTTATGGTGGTTTAATATGATTTATTTTGCTAAATAAATTTGGCAGGGTAGAGTCTGTCAAGTAAGGACGTGTCCGCGATAATTCATTTTTGGTAGATGCAATTCTAGCAATTCAACAAAAAATCGGTAGAGGGAACCTTTGTCTACAACAATTTTAATAAAGGTATCAGTCGATTCTGAACTTTCGTTGAAATTACGTAAAATCCAAAATGAGTCACTTGCTTGCGCGTCGGTTTGAGGCAATATTTCTTTGTTCCCATCCAAAGGGACCTAAAATGAGGCCGCTAATATATTAAAACGTCGGTATCGTTTGTGAAGAAGTCGGGAAATCATTTTAACGAAACGAAAAATGTCGACGACTTGCCAAAACGTGAGTCGGTAGACAAAGTTACTCTAAAAGTCGAAAAACGAATCGTATCTTTGTTTTCACGGGACCCGAAATTGACGCTGCGTCAAGGAGAAGCGAAATTTAAAAAATCGAGTTTGAATGTGTCCCGTGACTATTCGACGTCTTCGTACTCATATTGTCAAATTCCGAAGCACGTTGAAGAAACTTTTGTTGGGTGAAAATCACATCCCGAAACGACTCGCTTGGGCCAACGATAAAATACTAGAGTGACCCTCACAATCGCCGGACGCCAACCCTATTGAAAATGTTTGGTCCTTTGTAAAGAGAAAGCTCAGAGGATAAATCTGAGGACTTTGGCTCAGTTGTCTCGCGAGATTCGAAAAAATTTGGAGATTATTACAGAAAATCCTGTCGACAGCATGCTTCGAAGATGCCAGGCGATTACACAGGGCAACAAAAAAAATATTTTTGTTTTGGTGCCTGGGATTTTAGAGCTGATTTTAACTATATTTGGGACGCTAAATCTATACATGCAATCCGTTTTTCTCTATCAGCTCTACTTTTTTAGATACATGAACTTATCTACCAATGTGATTTTTATTCAGTATATTCATTTATGAGAGTTCTAAAATTATTATATATTCATTAATGTAGGTACAATGGTTTTATTGTCAGTCTGTAATTGAGTAAATTCCAGGTAAATCTATAAATAGTGGAACCATTGCCTATCAGGTACCTGAACTGACCCTTTTAATCACCTAACTCGGGTAAGTCTCGTCAGTTTGTGCGTTCTTACTAATGAGAGTAGATCGAATTCGGCGTGTTATTTTATGTTAAGAAAAGAGTGTTTTTGTGTTATTGAACAGAATTAAAATGAGTTCAGGTTCCAGTTCAAGAAGAAGTTGTGTAAATCAACCTGATGTGTTTTGCTATATATGCGGAGAATACATGTTTCAACAAAACAGACAAACTATTACTGACTTTGTAAAGCGAGCGTATCTTGGATACTTTGGGAGTTAAGCTTGGTGATCAGGACAAAACGTGGGCCCCGCATCTCGTATGTAAAACTTGTACAGAGCATTTACGGCAGTGGACTACCGGGAAAAGAAAATATCTAAAATTCGGCGTACCAATGGTTTGGAGAGAACCAAAAAAAACCACTTCAATGATTGTTATTTCTGTTTAGTAAATACTAATGGAATCAATCGAAATAACCGCAGTAAGTGGACTTATCCCAATTTAGACTCGGCAATACGCCCTATCCCGCACTCAGATGAAATACCGATTCCAACATTTCATCAGCTACCACATATCTCTGACGACGAATATTTTCCCTCTGATCGCTCTTCTGATACTAATAAAAGTTCTGATGCTAATGAAACTAACAGTGACTATGAGGGGACGTCATCAGTTCCTCAACGCTTCAATCAAAATGAATTAAATGATCTCACCAGGGATCTCAATTTATCGAAAAAAGCTTCTGAAGTACTGGCTTCTAGGTTGAACGACAAAAATTTACTGGAACAAGGAACCAAAATTACCTTTTACCGTACAAGAGAAAAAGATCTGCTACCATTCTTTTCTCAAGAAGACAATCTTGTATTTTGTCACGAAAACTTAGGGGACTCATGAAAGAAATGGGACTTTCTGAATATATTCCAGATGATTGGCGCCTATTTATTGACAGTTCAAAGCGAAGTTTAAAATGTGTCCTTCTACATAATGGGAATAAATATGGTTCAATACCACTAGCTCACTCAACGAAACTGAAAGAAGAATATAATACCATAGCTTTGGTCTTGCAGAAGATAAAGTATTACGAACATCAATGGATGATTTGTGTAGACTTAAAAATGGTAAACTTTCTTCTTGGGCAGCAAAGTGGTTACACGAAATATCCGTGTTTCTTGTGCCTCTGGGATAGTAGGGACCAAACACACCACTGGGTTAGAAAAGATTGGCCTCAGAGAGAAAACATGCACGTTGGGGAAAAGAATGTCATTAACGACGCTTTGGTTGAAAGAGAAAAAATCATACTTCCTCCGTTACATATAAAGTTGGGCTTAATGAAGCAATTTGTAAAGGCTCTTGATAAGAATGGGTCTTGTTTTGCATATATAGGGGTAAAAATGCATCAGTTGAGCACAGAAAAACTCAAAGCAGGGATATTTGATGGCCCACAAATAAGACAATTAATTAAGGATCCTGCCTTCATAAATTCAATGAATCAAGTTGAACGAGAAGCTTGGACATCATTTGTTGCAGTTGTAGAAAATTTTCTAGGCAAACATAAAGCTCAAAACTATGTTGAAATGGTTAACAAGATGCTTAATAGTTTCAAATCCTTAGGGTGCAATATGAGTATTAAAATACACTATTTACACAGCCACTTAGACCGTTTTCCAGAAAATTTAGGAGACATGAGTGAGGAACAAGGTGAAAGATTTCACCAAGATATTAAAGTTATGGAGGACCGCTACCAAGGAAGATGGGACATGCACATGATGGCAGATTACTGCTGGAGTTTAAAAAGGGACTGTTTAAAAAAACATTCAAGAATGTCGCGGAAAAGAAGCTTTCCAAGTGTTGAGTGACTATTTCATTTCTTCAATGTTTTTTTTTGTTTGTAAGTACGACATAATATTGTATTTTGTATAACTAAAATAAAAATTTCGTATCTACTTTTGTTTACTACACTTACGGATTTGAGTTACAATAATGTAACTTATATTTCTCTAAAATTGTATATCTTAAAAATTTGAGCTCCTAGGTACAAATGAATACGTTATTTGAATTCAGGACATCAAATTGATATAGAATCAGCTCAAAAACCCTCGACACCAAAACAGCTGTTCCCCTGTGTAATTTACTGGTATAGAAAAAAACAAAAATTTCAAGGTCATCAGTTTTCAGTAAAGACTGGAAACAAACTTTGTTGAAAACTCATTTGGGGTGTGTTTTGTGAAGTCACTGATCATTTTATACCATCATAACAATTTTTTTTTATTTTAAAAGCAGTTAACGTACGGAACACTAATTGTGCAAGTTCAACTTGCACTTGACCGGTTATTATTTTCATGTTAAGCCTGTCATGTTTCTCAAAATTTTAAGAATTTGAGTAAATTATTATTTATGTGAATTATAACTTTTGGTTTCATTGTTTAGTTGATAAGCCATCAACGTTTTTAAACATCTACATCGTTTGTAAGATCTTAAGTTTGCTGTTTTTACTCTAAATTAGAGTCAATAAGTAGAATTAAATCGAACTTTTAAAAAGTATATTCAACACTGTTTTAAATAGCGGGACTAGCTGTTTTTGAATTCTGAGGGTAACCTGTTCGTAAGGTAAGCAAAGCAAATGCCGCCACAATATATATTTTAGAACTGTTAGTACTTTTTAGTTTAAAATTCAGATTTAATAAGAATGTGCAAAAGACGTCTTCTCATCTATTGATGTATTCTGTAAAAAGTAGTTACTAAGTGTATGTAACCCAGAGAGAGATAAAAAAAATAATAAAATAAAATAAATTAATATCGTATTTTTTAGGTAGGTTACCTGTCAATAGGTAGACTTTATGGTAAAAAAAACCGGTCAAGTGCAAGTTGAACTTGCACAATTAGTGTTCCGTACGTTGATTGTTTTTAAAATAAAAAATCTTGTTAGGGTGGTATAAAATGATCAGTGACTTCATAAAACACACCCCAAATGAGTTTTCAACAAAGTTTGTTTCCAATCTTTACTGAAAACTGGTGACCTTGAATTTTGGTTTTTTATATACCAGATAAATTATTAAAGGTAATGATAATTTTCGTTCAATCTATACCTCGTGGAGAATATTCCAGGATTTTTTCAAAATTTTTTGATCAGTACTTTTCGAGATAAGGTAGGGGACAGCGACTTTTCACGATTTTTTAAAAGTAATACGAAGAAAAGTGTGCGCAAGTATTACATTATATATATTTTTTACTCGTGTTTTCACAAGCTTTTATTTGACACCACCCTCGATGACCTAGTAAAAAATTTTTTTTTTACTTCCGATTTCACCCTCAAAACGAATCCCTTAAGTCAAAATTTATGTTACGGTGATATGAAATGATCAGTGACTTCACAAAACACACCCCAAATAAGTTTTAACAAAGTTTATTTCCAAACTTTGCTGAAAATTGATGACCTTGAAATTTCTGTTTTTTTTATATACCAGATAAATTATTACAGGTAATGCACTCGTAATAATTTTCGTTCAATCTACACCCCGTGAAGAATATTCCAGAATTTTTTCAAAATTTTTTGATTAGTACTTTCCGAGATAAGGCGGGTGTGGACAGCAATTTTTCGCGATTTTTTAAAATAATACAAAGAAAAGTGCGCGCTAGTATTACATTATATATATATTTTTTTCTCGTGTTTTCACAAGCTTTCATTTGACACCACACTCGATTACCTAGTAAAAATTTTTTTTTTTCACTTCCGATTTCACCCCCCAAAACTAACCCCTTAAGTCAAAATTTAACTTTTAAAACTACATGGCTCTGATGAGGCCATCAATTTATATATTACTACCAAATTTCAATTTTCTATGACAAATACTTTCGGAGAAAATCGGGCGTGACAGACCTACAGACAGATGGACAGACGGACAGACACCGAAGTGATCTGATAAGTGTTCCGTACGGAACACTAAAAAGCTCCTACGCCCAGGAAGCATACATTTAAAAATTTTCTTAAAAACTAGCAAATGCCGCAATAATCAGATAGATCATGTATTGTGGTTTATAAATGTTAAATTTAAACCCCATTAAATTATTATTAAATTTATTAAAAATATTCCACCAATATTGTTTTCACTAATCCGTGTCCGTGGCAAAAAGAATATATCACGAGCCCAAATTTAGCCTATCTATGTTAATATTGGTTTCCTCATAATAGCACAAGCCATACCTAATTACGAGAAGTTGCTGAATAATTATCATTAATTACCTATAAATTAAATAATTATCAACATTTGCAACCTTTATCTATAAAAACATTTATAAATTGTTTGACTTAAAAGGAAACCTAAGGTGGTCGGAAAATTCAAATTAAATGACGTGTGGACTTTACGTTTAAAAATAAAGTAGTGGTTAGAGCGAAACTAAAAAAAAAAAACTGGTAAAGTGATTTAGCCAGTAAATTGCTCGCCAGCCTGCATTTTAAAATTAAATATTGAATTTGATTTTCTTAGATTAAAGGATGACTTAATCTGAGCACTCTCCTCCGCTCCCTACCATTATATTAAATGATATATGTAACATCGAGATCGGGGAGTTCGCCAGTCTTCTTGATCTGTTTTTAAAACCACCAATCCGGAGATTTACACGGTCACCGTAAATCCGCCGTTAGGTTCTTCCGACCATAAACTGCTTTCGACATCGAGTATCCTGCCAATCAGTGACAGAGAGGCGCCTAGGCCGCGCAAGATTTGGCACTACAAATCTGCTAAATGGGAAGATCTCATGGAATACTTTCGAACTTTCCCTTGGATGGACGTTTGTTTTCAGGGAGGTCTCCGATGTTATTTTGGCTGCTATGGAAGCTTACATCCCTTTTTCGAAGAAATGCTCCTCCAACGGCAAGCTTGGTTCGACCGAGGTTCGACCGAAAATGCAAAGAAGCTGTTGCTTCTAAACATATTGCCTACCGACAATGGCGTGAAAATCCTAACACCATAAATCGAAACATCTTTGTTCATGCCCGGAACAGATGCAAGGGAATTATCGACGAAACCAAGGAGGCACACAATCAACGAATTAGAAACAAACTTCTCGCTTGTCCCAACAATTCCAGGTCCTTTTGGGCAGTCGCTAAGGCAGTTAGTCAAAACTTTACCAAATCCACGATACCACCACTCACACGGCCAGATAATTCCATTGCAACCACACCTGTTGAGAGAGCGAACTTGTTGGCTGAAATCTTTGCTTCACATTCTACTGTCGATTTCCAAGGAAAAACACACCACCTACTATTCCCCATATTGCAGTCAAGGATGCCCGATGTTGTCTTCAGACAGCGCATCATAAAGCGTATTTTAATGAAGCTAGACACCAAGAAGGCTTCTGGCGCTGACGGAATACCTGCCATAGTTCTCAAAAACTGTGCAAGGGAACTAACACCAGTTTTCTGTAGACTTTTTAACGTATCCTACAGAAAGGGAATATTTCCGTCCTGCTGGAAATGTGCCACGGTTCAGCCGATACCTAAAAAAGGTAAGAAGACCTTGCCAATAACTACCGACCAGTTGCACTGCTTTCAATAATATCGAAAGTCATGGAAAAGGTTATCAATGAGCATCTTCTAAAATATCTTGAACGATTCAATATTATTAGTGATCACCAATATGGTTTTCGTAAACATAGATCAACAGGAGATCTTCTGACTTATGTAACACATGTTTGGAACAACGCAATTGAACACTTTGGAGAATCTCGAGCGGTTGCTCTTGACATATCCAAGGCATTCGACCGTGTTTGGCACGATGGACTGTTGGCTAAGTTGCGCTCTTATGGTATGTCTGAAAGGTTCTGTTTGTGGCTCTCATGTTTCCTCAGAGAGCGTTCTTTACGAGTGGCGGTCGACGGATTTCTTTCTAACACCCTCACTATCAACGCCGGTGTGCCCCAGGGCTCCATACTATCTCCTACTCTCTTTCTCATTTACATTAACGATCTGCTGGAAAAGACCGGGAATCCAATCTATAGCTTTGCATATGACAGTACGCTTGTCTCTTCATTCACCTTGAACGCTCGGACATCGGCTGCTCAGGCGAATATCCGCAGACAGCAGGAGGTCGTTCAACTTAACAAAGACCTGGAAGAAATTCTATCTTGGGGTGACAGTAACCAAGTGGAATTTAACGCTACAAAAACCCAAGCGGCAGTTTTTTCTAAGAAAGTTAACGTTGCTGAACCCGACATAGTTATGTCGGGGCACTCCATTCTCCTGGCATCGTCGCTCAATTTGTTGGGCGTTAGTTTGGGAGCAAATATGTCTTGGCATGAACATGTTGCAGACATAGCAAGGAGAGCTTCTCAAAAATTGGGAATATTATTTAGAACCAGAAAGCTTTACACCCCACAGCAACTGTTAATTCTTTACAAAGCCCAAATTCGACCAACTATGGAATACTGCTCCCACGTTTGGGGCTCCGCTCCCAAACATACACTGCATTTGTTGGATTCTGTTCAGAGAAGAGCGGTCCGTCTGATTGGGGACCCGGAATTGACCGGCGGCCTTGATTCGCTGGAACATCGAAGAACGGTTGGCGACTTGAGTCTGTTCTACAAGTATTTTCATGGAAAGTGTTCGAAGGATGTAGCCCGCTTAATTCCTCCCAAAGCGGTGCATGTTAGAAATACACGTCGCGCTGGTGCTTCGCATCCGTATGAGGTTCAGCTTGTTACTCGGCGTACGACGCTTTTCAAGCAATCTTTTATATGGAGAACGTCTCCCTTTGGAATGATTTGCCAGCGCTGTGTTTCCCACCGAGTACAATTTACAGCGATTCAAGAACAACGTGAATCGCTTTTTCCGCACTTTGTGCCGCTCCTGGAGCGCTTTAGGGACTTCCCTGCCAGCACGTGTGCTAGACCAATAAAAAAAAAAAAAAAAATCCAGCACTAGAAAAAAGTTGAGGAAAGAAATGGCTTCAAGATGGCGACAACTTAAATTTACACATATTGTTATACATTCTATTTTACAGCTGCTTAAAGGGTTTTTAAAGCCACTCTATAGCTGATTTTGCAAATATTTTTTTTTTTTTGAAAAATAGTAAACGTAATCCAAAATTTACTCAAAGGTTTTTATTATACATAAAAGTACATTTACAAATTTTTGAACATTTTTTTTACAAAATGGCGGCATCAGTAAAGGAAGATGCATCTTATAAAAAACAGTACTTTGCGGCCGGAAAGATTTCTCCTCCAATTTTTTACCTGGAACAAAGTGTAGTTTTTGAGTTCTACATAATTTTTCTCGGGGAAGGACATAAAAAAAATTAAAA
>CM032447.1:235830758-235836681 GCA_019049505.1 Pachyrhynchus sulphureomaculatus | reverse complement strand
TTGAATTCTATTCTATTTATGTAATCCTGATAACATGAGCGCTCAAGAGTTTTACACTCTTCCCTGAGTTGTGAGAATAACTCATAATCGGCAAATAGCATAGTCTGCTTGTAATGCCTATGAGCTATTTTTTTTTTAACAATAAGGTGTCTTGGACGAGAAGAAAACCATACTGGAAAATTCGAACTTTTAAACACCTTGATAGGCACAAACATCAACATACCTTGATATAAAACATTATAAAATTGATTAATTGCCCCATTTATATCTTTATTATCGAGAAGAGTATTCCAATCCATTGAGGCAAAAAATTCATTCATAGACAAAAAATTAGCAGTCCTAAAATCAAAGTATTCAACATTAAACCTTAGAGCATCGTTCACAGTACGAAGAGGTACATCACAGGTATAAGCAATATGGTGATTATTATTATCCAGCAGTGGATCCAAAGTGGCATAAACATTTACATCGTGGCAATGAGAAAAACACAAATCTAGAAACATGTTATTGTTGTTTGGAATGTATATGGTTTGAAACAGAAGAAGGAAACCAAAACAGTTACTCACAATATTTGCTGCCGAAGCCGATGGACACACCATTTTCACTATTATCCCAAGTGGCATTCGGCAAGTTGTAATCTTCAAAGAAAAGAAGACAGTGGTCGGTCCTTGATTCCAATAATTCAGATACAGCCAAGCATTGATCACTATAGATATCAAACGATGCACTAGCCACATTGTTTGCTGTTGTAGCAAAAAAGTGGCTGCTGTTACTAAACAGTGGCTAATGCAGCAAAATATTTAACTGTCCCTATTTTAGCATTTCTCTGCGTGTATTTTGTAAGAGTAATAATAATCTTTATTAACGAGAAAACCCTTTAGCACATATACAGAACTACTGAATTATAGGAATAGACTAGAAAAATAAGAAAATAAATATGTCTAACCTTAACTTACTCTTACATAAAATATTTAGCTGTCCCTATTTTAACAAAACGTTTTAGCTGTTGTAGCCATTTTCTAGCTGTGTGAGCTGTCCTTTTCTGCGTGTATCGCTGTTTTTTGTATCTGCTAGAAAATTGTCTACGATACTTAAAATTTACAGCAGCAATATTCTAGCAATAACTGCATGAAAATTTAAATCCCGCAACTAAACTTGAATAACTTGAATGATCTGACTGCCACAGTCTAAATGCCACAGAGAAACTTTCTTGCTCGATTCAATTTTGGCATCCGCCATACTTGATTTGTCATTTTAAGTCAATTGTTGAAACATATTTATAATTAACAACCTTAAAGAAATTATTTATGCAAATGTTATGGATATAAAATAATAATGGTACGTTTATTCATATTTATAATACTTTTATTGTTCATGGCAGCCATTTTGGGTTCATTATTATTAATCTTGTAACTGTGATATTAGATATATTATCTGCGACATAAAAAAACATACATACACGCATTTTAGCACAACTTGGTTTGAAACTGTAAGCGTTTTCTGTGTCTCAGTCGCTATATAATCAGAAACCGCCATTTTGAAGACGTCCGCCATTTTGAAACAAAAGTTTAATTGGAAAATCGGCTCCGACAACTTTATTCGGAATTTAATAAGCTTCAATTTTAAAAAAAAAATCGTCCAAATCGAACCAAAATTGAAGGCTCTAGACAATTTTGAAACACGATTTTTCGTTTTTCCCCACTGTGCGGCGGTCCCAGTAAATATTAGTTTAAATGAAGTTGTTATTTTCCGTTAAACTCCGTCAAACTATTATGGGTAATTGTTAAGTGTATGAAGACTTTTTTGACATTAATTCTGTTTACATTTGACATTAATTTTGTGTACATTTTAATAACAATAATGTAATTTCTAAATAAACCGTTCTGTAGTTGTTTTTAATACTAATCCTCCTTGGTTAAGTTTCAAATATTAATTTAAACATGTTTTCTCATAGTTCCAATTAATTAGTTAAACATAATCGAAAAATAGTATAAAAAGCGAGTGCTGTATGGGGACTTTTTGGGCTGACTGTATATACTTGGGACAGAAAATTAGATTCGATAAAAACAATCAAACAGCGGAAATACCAAGGCGAAATTGGTCTTAGCTGGACTGCATGTCAAAAACTGAGGTTCATTCTAAAAAATACATATCGCCATGATCTTAGAAAATCAAAGAAAGTGTACTAAAGTTACATACTTCCGGTAAGTATATTTGGGCTGGAAGCCATGATCTTTCCAAAAAGTCGACTCCAACGTACTCAACGGGCCATGGAAAGACAGATGTTAGTTTACAAGAACACATTAAAAGCGACCAGACAACTACCGACCAGTCGCACTGCTTTCAATAATATCGAAAGTAATGGAAAAGGCTCTCAATCAGCATCTTCTAAAATACCTTAAAGGATTCAACATTATTAGTGATCACCAATATGACTTTCGTAAACATAGATCAACAGGAGATCTTCTGACTTATGTAACACATGTTTGGAACAACGCAATTGAAGACTTCGGAGAATCTCGAACGGTTGCTCTTGACATATCCAAGGCATTCGACCGTGTTTGGCACGATGGACTGTTGGCTAAAGCTACGCTCTTATGGTATGTCTGAAAAGTTCTGTTTGTGGCTCTCATGTGTCCTCAGAGAGCGTTCTTTACAAGTCGCAGTCGACGGATTTCTTTCTAACACCTTTGCTGTTAACGCCGGTGTGCTCCAAGGCTCCATACTGTCTTCTACTCTCTTTCTTATTTACATTAACGATCTGCTGGAAAAGACGGGGAATCCAATCTACAGCTACAGATGACAGTACGATTATCTCTTCATTCACTTTGAACGCTCGGACATCGGCTGCTCAGGCGAATATCCGCAGACAGCAGAAAGTCATTGAACTTAACAAAGACCTGGAAGAAATTCTATCTTGGGGTGACAGTAACCAAGTGGAATTTAACGCTACAAAAACCCAGGCGGCAGTTTTTTTTAAAAAAGTTAACGTTGCTGAACCCGACATATTTATGTCGAGGCACTCCATTCCCCTAGCACCGTCCCTCAGTTTATTGGGCGTTAATTTGGGAGCAAATATGTCCTGGCATGAACATGTTGCAGGCATAGCAAGGAGAGCTTCTCAAAAGTTGGAAATATCATTTCGAACCAGAAAGCTTTACACTCCACAGCAACTGTTAATTCTTTAGAAAGCTCAAATTCGACCAACTATGGAATACTCACATGTTTGGGGCTCCGCGCCCAAACATACACTGTATTTGTTGGATTCTGTTCAGAGAAGGGCTGTTCGTCTGATTGGAGACCCAGAACTGACCGGCAGCCTTGATTCGCAGGAGCATCGAAGAACGGTTGGCGACTTGAGTCTATTCTACAAGTATTTTCATGGAGAGTGTTCGAAGGATGTAGCCCGCTTAATTCGTCCAAAGCGGTGCATGTTAGAAGTACATGTCACCCTGACACTTCACATCCGTATGAGGTTTAGCTTGTTACTCCTCGTACAACGCTTTTTAAGTAGTCTTTTATATGGAGAACATCATCCCTTTGGAATGGCTTACCCAGGACTGTATTTACTACCGAGTACAATTTACAGCGATTCAAGAACAACGTGAATTGCTTTTTCCGCACACGTGTCGCTCCTGTAGCGCTTTAGGGACTTCTCTGCAGCACATGTGCTAGACCCATAAAAAAAAAAAATTATAAAAGGGAGAATATCAGACAAACAACAAGAATTACAGATATCAGTGAAAAAGTGGCAATGGACTGGACTTGTGGCTAGAATGAATGATAGTGGAGGGCCAACAAAATTACTTAAATGGAGACATTGAGAGAGCAGACAAAGTATCGAAAGACCAATGAAAAGATGTACCAATGATATCCGGTTGATAGCAGGTAGTAGATGACTCTATCTTGCACAGAATAGAGACAATTGGATAAAACCTGAAGAGGCCTATCTCCTGCTGTGGAGAAGCAGTGGCTTATAAAGAAGAAGAAGAAGTGATTTTGCCTATTAAAAAATTAATGAATAATAGCTTTTATTAACTTAACTGGTATATTGTAGGTTACATCAATTAACTTCTGGCAGTAGTTTGATTTTTTTGTGACCAAACCTTTCCGAATGTAGAAATTTGCAACTACGTTCATGAAGTGCTACAGGTTGCGCCTGTTCTTTTTTTATTCCAATTAAGGTCTAAGTTTTGTTTGGACAGATTCCTAACATACTAGTGTCATTAAAAAAATGATTATTGATACGTATTAAAATCACATCAATGTCACTTAAATTCAATAAAAAAGGAGAATATATTAAAAGCAGGATTATGTGGTAAATTTAATTTAATTTATTCAAATAACAGACATTGTTTTGTGAAGCATAGAGTTATTCATAACCACACGTTATCCTGAATGTGAACTAAACATTATCTATAAATATGAACTTAGAGAACGCAAGAAATGTGCTTCAAAAAACAAGACTTTAAGAAATATATATTATCATCAGTGGCGTAGTCAGGTGAGGAAGTTGTACCGTGCAATTGTGGGCGAAGTAACTCCACTTTGGTACAGTCTCAATATCAATCTAAAACCAAGGTTATGATCATATACAGAGCCAACAATAACCAACCCAATATCATGAAAGTTTTTAACTGTGAAGTTGTTGATAAATTTACATATCTGGGCTCTTTAATTACAAATTCTGGAAGTTGTGAGCCAGAAATATGTCGAAGGATAGAGATTGCCAATCATGCTGTCGTGAAATTAACAAAAATTTGGCGCCATCGCAATATATCTAAAACAACAAAAATTCGACTCCTGCATTTTCTAGTTTTTTTCTATTTTACTATATGCCTAAAAAAAATTACCGCGCAAGATTCAAGGCGTTTGTGATGTGGTGTTATCGTAGACTACTGCGTATACCATGAACTGCGCACAAAATTAATATTTCGATTCTGGAAGAACTAGTAGTAGCTAAAAGAATAACTGACACGTTCCATAAAAAAATTGTGCGATCTTTGGTCACATAGCTAGGTGAAATAACGATACGGAGCTGCTAGTCATAGAGGAAAAGTAAACGTCGGTAAACCCAGAGGCCGGTCTCCACGTCGTCGCTGGTCGGATCAGGTTCGAGAGCTAACCGGAGTTGATGTGCATGATGTAGTTCATCTTGCCGACGATAGGAAACAGTGCAAAGACTTAGTGTCATTCGCAGTCACGACACCTTTGGTAAGAGGTTCGGACTGAGAAGGAAGAAGGAATCTCAATAGTCAAACATGCAAAGAGTTAGAGCGTAAGGGAGTGAGTTAAAGGGATTGTTTCAGACATATTATGTTATGCGTCCTTTTTAGGGTTTTTGGAGCAGTGGAAAATTATATTATTTTTTATTAATTTCGTGCTTAGCAAAAATAGTATTTAAAGGGACGTGATTATAGAGTGGCCGAAAAAAAAGAGTTGGTAAACAAATTTACCAATTTTTTTATATTTATTCTTGTGGGTTTGAAATGGTCATTGCCAAGCGCTACACTCGTGTGGTCACCTTGATGGGTTAAACTGCAAATTACAGACTTTTTTAAAATTACCAGTAATTGTGATGCTTGCGACGAACTACTTACAGCAATAAACAATACTAATTTTATTTACCATTTACTTACAATAACATTTAGTTAAGTATTATACTGAATTTTCTCTATTTACGATCAACATACTTGCGATAAAATCCTATTCTTCCTGCTAACCCAACGTGACAATGCAATCGCGTCGCGTCACCTCTCTGCACAGTCACATGACAGCGTCGCGTTGTCGCAATTGGCAGTCTTGTTTCCTGCGGCCTGCCTTCCTGCTTCGGCCATTAAACATTATTACGGCTTGAAGGACCAATCCGATCCACTAACAGTATCAAAAAATCACCGTATTGGGTGCACAGGTAAAATGTTTA
>CM032447.1:235735758-235825758 GCA_019049505.1 Pachyrhynchus sulphureomaculatus | reverse complement strand
CAGGAATCCCAAGTTAACAGCTGCAATGAAAGCAAAGCGCCTGAACTGGGCCAAACAATGGCAAGACAAAGATGTGGACTTCTGGAGATCGGTAAGATACAGCAATTTAATCAATAATTGATACATTATTATCATTTTCAGTTAAATAAAGCAAATAAACATGGAAGTTTTTTCCTATTTTTGACAGGTCTGCTTCAGTGACGAAAGCACATTCGAAATTTTGCAGAATAAAGCTCAGTATGTGCGTCGTCGTCATGGAGAAAAGTTTCATCCTGATTGTGTCGTCCCGACGGTTTAAACATCCCACCAAAGTGATGATTTGGTCAGTCATCAGCTGCAAGGGCACTGGACGTCTGTACGTCGTCAAAGGAATAATGAGGCAAGATCAGTACAAAGAAGTATTACAAAATCGGTTGATTCCGCAGCTCAGAGAATGGTTTCCAAATGGGGAACCATTCACTTTCATGCAAGATGGAGCTCCCTGCCACACTGCTCGATCTGTTAAAGCTTTTTTGGCAGAAAAAAATATCCCTCTGTTGGATTGGCCGGGTAATAGCCCATTGAAAATGTGTGGGAGCTGATGAAAAGAGAAGTGGCTAAAGATGTGATTACCAACAAAACCCAGCTCCTAGAAAAGATTATTCATGTGTGGAATCATCATCCTCAAATGCAGGAGACAGTACAATCTTGCATTGATAGCATGCCGCGCAGAATTAAAGCTTTGATAGCGGCTAAAGGTGGCTCAACTAAATATTGACTTTTACTAACATTAATTTCACTTTTCTTTAAAACTTAATAATCTTATGCTTTTCTAAATTAATGCTGTTTTATTTATGTCAAATAAATAGGTAATTGATTGGATAATATAAAAATAAAAAACAAATCAATTTAAAATAATAAAACGGTACAATATCACTCGGTAATTAATATTTTACATGAAATCTTGCAGTGCGTCTAATAATTTGGCCAGGGACTGTATATATATATATATATATATATATATATATATATATATATATATATATATATATATATATATATATATAGTAGACTGGAAAGTTTTTGGTCTGACAAATAGATGTCGCCCTTTTCAGAAAATCCATATGACTTTTTAGGAAGTACTAATCTTCAAACGATACATGTCAAAATTTCATGACATTTCGACGATTAGTTCACAAGTTACAGTGGTTGTAGTGACGCTACTTTTGATACTTTCAAAACAATGGAAAAATTGAATTTCGTGTGTTGATTAAACACTGTTTGTGATGGGAAAAAATACCGTTCAACAAAGTAATGGCTTGATAAGTGTTACGGGGACTCTGCCCCTGGAAAGTGACTCATCATTTACTGGTATCTTGAATTTAAACGCGGTCATACAAATACAAATGATGCTGAACGCTCTCGACGCACAAATGAGGTGGTTACACCGGAAAACATAAAAAAATCCACAAAATTATTTTGGATGACCGCAAAGTGAAATTGCGTGAGGTACCTGACACCCTAAAGATATTAAAAGAACGTGTCGGTCTTATTTTGCATGAAAATTTGGGCATGAAAAAGCTCTGTTCGAAATGGATACCGCGTTTGTTCACAGTGGACCAAAAACAACAACGCGTTGACGATTCTGAGCGCTGTTTCGACCTGTTTAAGCGCAATAAAAAGGATTTCATGCGATATATGACAACGGATGAAACATGGATCCACCACTACACACCGGAATCAAATCGGTAGTCAGCTGCGGCATTTGCGATTTGACAATTTCTCTTGCAGACACCATAGATCATTTACAAATTAACTATCCAAATGCCGAAATTGCCATCCTGGGCGACTTTAATGTCCACAACATCAACTGGCTTAAATATTCAAATACTACCGACGAACAAGGTCGTGAAGCCGAATCATTTTCAATCAGTTGTGGCTTGACTCAGCTTATTGATGAACCAACACGGATCCCTGATCGAGACGGAGAGTTCGCCAGTCTTCTTGATCTGTTTTTTTAACCACCAATCCGGAAATTTACACGGTCAGCGTAAATCCACCGTTAGGTTCTTCCGACCATAAACTACTTTCGACATCGAGTATTCTACCAATCAGTGACAGAGAGGCGCCCAAACCGCGCAAGATTTGGCACTACAAATCTGCTAAATGGGAAGATCTCATGGAATATTTTCGAACTTTCCCTTGGTTGGACGTTTGTTTTCGATCCGACGACCCATCTGACTGCGCCAGGGAGGTTTCCGATGTTATTTTGGCCGGTATGGATGCTTACATCCCTTTTTCGAAGAAATGCCCTTCCAACGGCAAGCCTTGGTTTGACCTAAAATGCAAAGAAGCTGTTGCTTCTAAACATCTTGCATACCGACAGTGGCGTGAAGATCCTAACACCATAAATCGTAAACATCTTTGTTCGTGCCAGGAACAGATGCAAAGAAATTATCGACGAAACCAAGGAGGTACACAATCAACGGATTAGAAACAAACTTCTCACTTGTCCCGGCAATTCCAGGTCCTTTTGGTCAGTCGCTAAGGCAGTTAGTCAAAATTTCACCAAATCCACCATACCGCCACTCACACGGCCAGATAATTTTTTTGCAACGACACCTGTTGAGAAAGCGAATTTGTTGGCTGAACTCTTTGCTTCACATTCTACTGTCGATTTCCAAGGAAAAACACCACCTACTATTCCCATAGTGCAGTCAAGGATGCCCGAGATTGTCTTCAGACAGCGTATCATAAAACGTATTTTGATGAAGCTAGACACCAAAAAGGCTTCAGGCGCTGACGGAATACCTGCCATAGTTCTCAAGAACTGTGCGAGGGAACTAACACCAGTTTTCTGTAGACTTTTCAACCTATCCTACAGAAAGGGAATATTTCCTTCCTGCTGGAAATGTGCCACAGTTCAGCCGATACCTAAAAAAAGGCAAGAAGACCTTGCCAAATAACTACCGACCAATCGCACTACTCTCAATAATATCGAAAGTCATGGAAAAGGCTATCAATCAGCATCTTCTAAAATATCTTGAAGGATTCAACATTATTAGTGATCACCAATATGGCTTTCGTAAAAATAGATCAACAGGAGATCTTCTGACTTATGTAACACATGTTTGGAACAACGCAATTGAACACTTTGGAGAATCTCGAGCGGTTGCTCTTGACATATCCAAGGCATTTGACCGTGTTTGGCACGATGGGCTGTTGGCTAAGCTACGTTCTTATGGTATGTCTGAAAAGTTCTGTTTGTGGCTCTCATGTTTCCTCAGAGAGCGTTCTTTACGAGTGGCGGTTGACGGATTCCTTTCTAACACCTTCACTATCAACGCCGGTGTGCCCCAAGGTTCCATACTGTCTCCTACTCTCTTCCTCATTTATATTAACGATCTGCTGGAAAAGACCGAGAATCCAATCTACAGCTTTGCAGATGACAGTACACTTATCTCTTCATTCACTTTGAACGCTCAGACATCGACTACTCAGACGAATATCCGCAGACAGCAGGAAGTCATTCAACTTAACAAAGACCTGGAAGAAATTCTATCTTGGGGTGACAGTAACCAAGTGGAATTTAACGCTACAAAAACCCAGGCAGCAATTTTTTCTAAAAAAGTTAATGTTGCTGAACCCAACATAGTTATGTCGGGACACTACATTCCTCTAGCATCGTCGCTCAATTTGTTGGGCGTTAATTTGGGAGCAAATATGTCCTGGCATGAACATGTTGCAGGCATAGCAAGAAGAGCTTCTCAAAAGTTGCGAATATTGTTTCGAACCAGAAAGCTTTACACTCCACAACAACTGTTAATTCTTTACAAAGCTCAAATTCGACCAACTATGGAATACTGCTCCCATGTTTGGTGCTCCGCTCCCAAACATACACTGCATTTGTTGGATTCTATCCAGAGAAGAGCTGTTCGTCTGATTGGACACCCGGAATTGACCGACGGCCTTGATTCGCTGGAACATCGAAGAACGGTTGGCGACTTGAGCCTATTCTACAAGTACTTTCATGGAAAGTGTTCGAAAGATGTGGCCCGTTTAATTCCTCCCAGAGCGGTGCATATTAGAAGTACACGTCGCGCTAATGCTTCACATCCGTATGAGGTTCAGCTTGTTACTCCTCGTACAACGCTTTTCAAGCAGTCTTCTATATGGAGAACATCATGCCTTTATAATGGTTTACCCAGGAATGTGTTTCCCATCGAGTACAATCTACAGCGATTCAAGAACAACGTGAATCGCTTTCTCCGCACACGTGTCGCTCCTGTAGCGCTTTAGGGACTTCCCTGTAGCACGTGTGCTAGACCCATAAAAAAAAAAAAAAAAAAAAAAATGGAATTAAAAAAATGGAAACAAACATCGCACTATCTCAGAAACTGTTGCCCGAATCAGCTTTTACCAAAGGGCTTTTTTAGACAGGAGAAGGCGGAGAATACGGGTATTTAATTAAAAATATTATATAGAGTGTTATAAAAAGTTATGACAATTTAAAAGTATATACAGTGCATACAATTTACAACAAAACTGTGAGCTGATTTCGATTTTTCGTCTCAGAAAACTGCTTAGCACCGAATCTTGTACAAATAGTACAATTATTAAGAAAGCTACTTAAGAAAAACTAAAATAAAAGTATAACTTTGACAAACTGTATCTCAAAAGTTACGAATTTTTGGACTAAGGTAAGTTGGGTTAAATGGTTATATTTTCATCCCAGAAATCCATTCTATGTACACGGAATACTGGGAGACTCTGTACATGTCAGGAACTTTTTATTTTATTCAATTTAGTCTGATTATCCTCATTAGTCAGTACCTGACTAGATATATTTGTGATCTGGGCACTCAATTCTTTTACTGAAAACTCATTTGGGGTGTGGTTTTTGAAGCCATTGATCATTTTATACCTCCGTAACAAACATTTTTATTTTAAAGGCAATCACAGTACGGAACACTAATTGCGCAAGTCAAACTTGCACTTGACCTGTTTTTTTTTTAATGTATTTCATTCTTGTAATTTATATCGTTTTATAGTCTCTTCTCTACTATATACTATTTTGATTAGACAAAAGCTTTCTCCTTGACAACACCTGAAAATCTTACACGGTACATTTCTAAATCCGCTTCACTCCCTAAGAAGTCCTTGCATAGTTCTATGTGATCAACCCACGGAGTCTATTATACTTACATATTACACATCGTGGATAATAACAGTTTAACAATTATGACCGATGATTATAGGAATTTATGAATTTCTAATGTCACCTATCTTGTTCTGTGTTTTGAAATATGCTTTTAATGACTTTACTGTAGACCTTTAATGTAGAATGGAGTATGATTACAATCAACTTTTTAGCTTAGTTCTTTGCGATTTAAAATTGTACATAAAAATATAGTAAAAGCTGCAAAACTCAACAACCAGTAATTTGACAAACTAGTATTTTTTTTTATTGACTTCATTTTTACGATTTGGTAGATAACTTAAAACACCCACATATATATTTATACAGGGTGAGTCAACGATAGAGTAAAGTTTATTATCTCATTCGTTTCGGGAATGAGGAAAAATGTTAAATACAATAGTTTTAGGGAATGTTAAGGTGCACAGTTTAAAATTATTTTTTGAGTATACAGGGTACTTCAAAAAAGTGTTACAGATATAAAATGTTTTTTTAAATGGAACATCCTATTTTCTAATTTATTTTTAAATTCTGCGTAAAATTGTATTACCTTTTTATTAATAATGTTATATACCTAAACCTAGCCGTTTTTCTAATATTTCAATTTTTTTTTTAAAAATACTAGTTTTCAGTTTTGTAAAAAATTGCCAGTAGCGCCATTGTTTCTGAAGGTGGAATACTCATAGTTGATACGAGCGTTCTATAGAGATGAAAAAAAAAAAGATATATGTAAAGAAATTTGAGTTAGATGCTACAGGGTGTTCAAAATAAATACAACTTTATTTACTCTGACGTAATTTTTAAACAGGTTTTGGAAGGTATCAACATTAACGGCAAGGTTGTCAATAACATTAGATATGCTGATGATACTGTGGTGTTTACTGACAACATAAATCTCATCTATGGGTTAACGATTTGACGTTGCGCAATTGATTCAGTGCACCGTGAAACACCCTGTGAAGTTTCATGTTTGGGGATGTCTCTCGGAATTCCTCTTATTTACTTACAATTTGAAAACTGAAAAAATGCTACAGATTTACAAGGAGGCATTAATACAGCCTGCCAAACAGTGGTTTATCAATAAAAATGAGGAGTGGATTCTTCAAGAGGATAACGACTCCAAACATCGGAGTAAAACTTATAGTCAGTGGAAAGGGGAATCCGGTATCGTCACACTAGATTCTCCATCCCATCGCCCGATGTAAATACAGTCGAGAATATGTAGTCGTACATTAAGCAGCACCTTCCTGGTAAAAAAGTGTACATAGTGAAGACGCTGTCACGGCAAATTCGGGCAATTTGGAAATCTTTGCCCCAAGAATACGTGAAAAATCTCGTCGAAAGTATGCTCCGAAGATGCTATCGACGCTGATGCAGGCTGGACACGGTGAGCGGCTAGTTTAGTTTTGACAAGAATTACGACAAAATTGGTTATTGCAGCATTTTTCGTGATATAAACACAAACTTATAATATATTATTTTATGAAAAATTAAATAAAATATACTTATAAATATTATTAATCTCAGTTCAAGCAAGTTGAGAAAAAAACCATTCTAATTAGAATTCTTCTTGTAGAATTCTTTATACTGTCTAATATTTAATTTAGTATACATTTTAATGAAATTAATTTTTTTCTGTTAACAAAGTCAAATTCAAGTTGCATACAGACTTTGAGCGATCACGAAAAATCCTGCAATGACCGATTTTGTCGTAATTTTTGTCAAACCTAAAGGCTCTAGCCGTTCACCGTTTGGACGAAACTACTAAATCATTAGCTTTCTAATAGCAATTATTTACTATCAAATGAGGTAAAAATTTTTTAAATAAATACATTTTTTAATGAATAATGTGCAACACTTGACCGATTGTACAGGGTGAGTTAACGATAGAGTAAAGTTCATTATCTCGTTTGTTTCGGGAATGACGAAAAAATGTTAAATACAATAGTTTTAGGGAATATTAAGGTGCACAGTTTTTAAAATTATTTTGAGTATTCAGGGTACTTCAAAAAAGTGTAGCCGATATAATATATGCTTTTTTTAAATGGAAGATCCAATTTTCTAATTTATTTTTAAATTCTGGGTAAAAATGTATAACTTTTTTATTAAAAATGTTATATACCTAGTAGTTTTTCTAATATTTCAATTTTTTTAAAAACACTAGTTTTCAGTTTTGTAAAAAATTGCCAGTAGCGTCATTGTTTCTGAAGGTGGAATACTCATAGTTGATACGAGCGTTCTATAGAAATAAAAAAAAGATATATGTAAAGAAATTTGAGTTAGATTCTACAGGGTATTCAAAATAAATTTATGCATTTCGACTATTTTAAATTGAAAAACCTCAAATTTTTTAAATGGCATACCCTATGATAGATTTTTCAAAACCCTCCAATTTTTATTGAGTATGTCATATACCTATTTCTAATAGTTTTCGATTTATTTTTAATTTTTCAATTTTTACCATTGTTTTTAATATACTTGCGCCATTGTGAAAACATAAACAAATAGTCCTGCACGCATCCCGTATCCTATTTTCCATATCTACTGGTATTGTAGGGGGATTCACATAAACACGATCTTTAATGTAGTCCCACAGAAAAAAGTCTAAAGGTGTTAAGTCACATGAACGAGCGGGCTACTGAATGAATCCATCATACCGATCCATTTTTGTGGGTAACGATCGTTTAAAAATTCCCGAACTTCCCGGTGGTAATGAGCAGGAGCTCCATCTTGTTGTATCCACATTTGTTCCCTTTCGAAGTTATCAACTTTTTCAAGAACCTGGAGTAATTCGCTTCTCAAGAAATTTAGATATATAGGCCCGTTAAGCGGTTCGCAGAAAAAATATGGACCAATAATGGTTTTGGTTTTGAACTTCCCGGATCCAAAATGGATTAATTGTTAAATAATAATGCATGTTATGGGTGTTAACTAGTCCATTACTGCGAAAAGTAGCTTCATCAGAAAACATTATTTTGGATAAAAAATTTGGATCGGCCTCTACTGCTCCATTTATGGTGGTACAAAAGTTTACTCCCCATTCAAAATCACGGTCTTGAAGTTCTTGGTGTAGTTCCATATGAAAGGGATTGTATTTTCTCGTAGTGCGATTAACTGTAGATTGGGATGTGTCAGATAAGTCAGCTAGTCGACGGCTGCTGACCTGGGAATTTTCTTCAACATGAAGTAAAATCTCCCATTCTTTTTCCTCATTGGTAGCATTCTAGTTTACTACTTTCCGTTTCGTATACTCAACGTTACCATTACCAACAAATCGGTCCATTAAGCACTGAAAAGGTACTTAGCTCCGTAAAGCCTTACTGTCAAAAGACAATTTTTTCTCGCCTGTCCCAATATGTAAACCATATCAATTAATTCATTTTTAGGAAAAATCCATAACTATTACCTTTATACATCACTTACTACAACAAATTAAACTATTTTTACTTGCTTAATAGACATGTCAAAACTTGACAATCCCTATATTTTTGTTTTGTCTTGGCAACTATGATGTTATAGCGTAAGTGTATTAAAAACAAGGGTAAAAATTGAAAAATTCAAAATAAATCGAAAACTATTAGAAATAGGTATATGACATATTTAATAAAAGTTTGAGGGATTTGTAAAATCTATAAGAAAAAATAATAATATACAAGGTGTGCGATTTAAAAATTTTTTAGATTTTTCAATTTAAAATAGTCGAAATGCATAAATTTATTTTGAACATCCTTTAGCATCTAACTCAAATTTCTTTACTTATATCTTTTTTTCATCTCTATAGAACGCTCCTACCAATTACGAGTATTCCACCTTCAGAAACAATGGCGCAACTGGCAATTTTTTACAAAACTGAAAACTAGTATTTTTTTAAAAAAATGAAATATTAGAAAAACTACTAGGTATATAACATTATTAATAAAAAAGTTAATGAATAAGATAATGAACTTTATTCTATCGTTGACTCACCCTGTACAATCGGTCAAGTGTTGCACATTATTCATTTAAAAATGTATTTATTTAAAAAAATTTTACCTCATTTGATAGTAAATGATTGCTATTAGAATTCTAATGATTTAGTAGTTTCGTCCAAATGGTGAGCGGCTAGAGCCTTTAGGTTTGACAAAAATTACGACAAAATCGGTCATCGCAGGATCGTGATCGCTCAAAGTTTGTATGCAAGCACAACTGGAATTTGACTTTGTTAACAGAAAAAAAATTAATTTTATTAAAATTTACACTAAATTAAATATTAGACATTACAAATAATTCTACACGAAGAATTCTAATTAGAATGGTTTTTTTCTCAACTTGCTTCGTAGATATCACAAATGAAACTGAGTTTAATAATATTTATAAGTATATTTTATTTAATTTTTCATAAAATTATATATTATAAGTTTGTGTTTATATCACGAAAAAATGCTGCAATAACCAATTTTGTCGTAATTCTTGTCAATACTAAACTAGCCGCTCACCGTGTCCAGCCTGCATCGGCGTCGATAGCATCTTCGGAGCATACTTTCGACGAGATTTTTCACGTATTCTTGGGTCAAAGATTTCCAAATTGCCCGAATTTGCCGTGATAACTGCTTCACTATGTACCCTTTTTTATCACGAAGTTGCTGCTTAATGTATGACTACATATTCTCGATTGTATTTGCATCCGGCGATGGGATGGAGAATCTAGTGTGACGATGCCGGATTCCCTTTCCACTGACTACAAGTTTTACTTCGATGTTGGGAGTCGTTATCCTCTTGAAGAATACACTCCTCATTTTTATTGAGAAACCACTGTTTGGCAGATTATATTAATGCCTTCTTGTAAATCTGTAGCATTTTTTCAGTTTTCATATTGTAAGTAAATAAGAGGAATTCCGAGAGACATCCCCAAACATGAATCTTCACAGGGTGTTTCACGGTGCACTGAACCAACTGCGCAATTTCAAATCGTTAACCCGGAGATGAGTTTTATGTTGACAGTAAACACCACAGTATCATCAGCATATCTAATGTTACTGACAACCTTGCCGTTAATGTTGATACCTTCCAAAGCCTGTTTGAAAATTACCTCGGAGTAAATAAAATTATATTACATGCTACTATATATATATACATGCTACTATATATATATACATGCTACTATATATATATATATATATATATATATATATATATATATATATATATATATATATATGTATATATATATATATATATATATATATATATATATATATATATATATATATATATATAGAATATATATTAAATTATTGAAGAATGTAGCCCGCTTAATTCTCCCAGACCCCGTATGAGGTTCAGCTTGTTACTCCTCGTAAAAACGCTTTTCAAGCAGTCTTTTATATGGAGAACGACACCCCTTTGGAATGGTTTTCCCAGTACTGTGTTTCCCACCGAATACAATTTACAGCGATTCAAGAACAACGTGAATCGCTTTTTCCGCACACGTGTCACTCCTGTAGCGACGTGTGCTAGACCCATAAAAAAAAAATAAATAATTAAGAAAAATATCTTTTTCATCAACTTGTTTCACGTGTTTATCTTTCTGTAGCGATAGCTATTTTTTCTATGCTATTACTATTTACGAGATATTAACGAAAATGGTTCAACAATAAATAAACATAATTTTTTGAAAAGAAAAGAACATAGTAATTTGGTTTATGATACTTGTTCCATTAGATCCATGGTTATAATGGTAAGAATGACAATGTGTTTTAACGAATGGTCGAAAATGGGTTTTAAATAAAAAAACTATTGACTTCTTTTGCTAAACTTGGTACGTTAAGATGTAAGTTTTTATTGATGGAAAAATTATACAACAAGAAAGGAAATTTAAAAATCCCTACACAAAAATATCGAGCTTTGTTGATATTCGTACCAAAGTGTCAAAAACAGTGGCATACTTTAACGATGAAATATGGCGAAACAAACATTTAAGATGTAGCAAAATTTCTTCCTGAATATTTTTTGAATAAATATCTATTTATTTTATTTATGAAGATTAAAGTCCTGGTACGAGCATGTTCGTTTTATACTATATATCTAAACCTTTCTGCTTTAGTTAGTTAATTGAGGATTTCGGGGAAAACATGTTAGTAATTATTTTTTCCTTCTTACCATACAATTTCCTCTCATACCAATTTCTGGTAGAAGATTAACATTTTCTAACTGAAAGTATCGTTTCAACCACTTGCTAACGAATGCCCTCGACTTTTGCATATACTTAGCAGCCTCTGCAGGCGTCATTTTCAAACCTTTTAGATATTACATTGGAACGTAGCCTGAAAGCGCGTAAATAAGGTTAGAAATGAATTTCTTTCCACAAAACATTGTTTGCAGGCTTGCCAACAATAACTTCCAAGAAAAAAAAAGGATTTCTTTTACCGAAGCGACACGTTCTTACTTGACCGACTACATATAACTTTAATACTACAAAAACGGTAGTCAATTTTATTTAAAAACGAAAGAATTTATCTTAGTTATCCTTCCAGAGCATCTTAAAATTGTTTCGCATCGACCAAGAAAGCGTAGGCGCAATCAATTATGGTGTGGCCAAATTTTGCGGTTGAGTACGATTTGTGCTGACAGAGATGTTAATTATTTACTGTGTGTGTTCCACGTGTCTGTCTGAATATTTTACAATATATAATTAGATTTGTTTTCGTTAAATTCCTATTCCATACTTTTAATAGATGATTTTTAAGCATTTTTAGAATTTATGTAAAAACTACACGCTTAAAAAGATTGCTTATCCGGGTTACTGGTAATTCGATGTATTTTATGGTAGAGTAGCTAAAAAGCAACAAATACCCATAAACTGCTTTCCTACCAATCAGTAACAGAGAGGCGCCTAAACCGCGCAAGATTTGGCACTACAAAAATGGAATTTTTTCGAACTTTCCCTTGGTTAGATGTTTGTTTTCGATCCGACGACCCATCTGACTGCGCCAGGGAGGTTTCCGATGTTATTTTGGCTGGTATGGAAAAGGTTACATCCCTTTTTCGAAGAAATGCCCTTCCAACGGCAAGCCTTGGTTTGACCGAAATGCAAAGAAGCTGTTGCTACTAAACATCTTGCCTACCAACAATGGCGTGAAAATCCTAACAACATAAATCGTAACACCTTTGTTCGTGCCCGGAACAGATGCAAAGAAATTATCGACGAAACCAAGGAGGCACACAATCAACGAATTAGAAACAAACTTCTCGCTTGTCCCGACAATCCCAAGTCCTTTTGGTCAATCGCTAAAGAAGTTCGTCAAAATTTCACCAAATCCACCATACCACCACTCACACGGCCAGATAATTCTATTGCAACAACACCTGTTGAGAAAGCGAACTTGTTGGCTCAACTCTTTGCTTCGCATTCTACTGTCGATTTTCAAGGAAAAACACCATCTACTATTTGCAGTCAAGGATGCCCGATATTGTCTTCAGACATTTTTTCATGAAGCTAGACACCAAAAAAGCGTCTGGCGCTGACGGAATACTTGCCATAGTTCTCGAAAATTGTGCGACAGAGCTAACACCAATTTTCTGTAGACTTTTCAACCTATCCTACAGAAAGGGAATATTTCCTTCCTGCTGGAAATGGGCCACTGTTCAGCCGATACCTAAAAAAGGCAAGAAGACCTTGCCAAAAAACTACCGACCAGTCGCACTGCTTTCAATAATATCGAAAGTCATGGAAAAGGCTATCAATCAGCTTTTTTTAAAATATCTTGAAGGATTCAATATTATTAGCGACCACCAATATGATTTTCGTAAACATAGATCAACAGGAGATTTTCTGACTTATGTAACACATGTTTGAAACAGCGCAATTGAACACGTTGGAGAATCTCGAACGGTTGCTTTTGAAATATCTAAGGCATTCGACCGTGTTTGGTACGATGGACTGTTGGCTAAGATACGCTGTTCTGATATGACTGAAAAGTTATGTTTGTGACTCTCATGTTTCCACAGAGAGCGTTCTTTAGGAGTGACAGTCGACGTATTTCTTTCTAACATCATCACTGTCAACGCCGGTGTGCCCCAGGGCTCCATACTGTCTCCTACTCTCTTTCTCATTTATATTAACAATCTGCTGAAAAAGACCGGGAATCCAATCTACAGCTTTGCAGATGACGGTACGCTTATCTCAGTCATTAAACTTAACAAAGACCTGAAAGAAATTCCATCTTAGGGTGACAGTAGCCAAGTGGAATTTAACGCTACAAAAACCCATGCGGCAGATTTTTCTGAAAAAGTTAACGTTGCTGAACCCAACATACGAGGCTGGTTTGAAAAGTCCGTGCAAAGTCCGAGAGATGGCACCACCGGCGCGTATCGAGATCATGTTTAGTTAGTAGCATCTCTAGAATGAACGCACACCAAGTTTCAGCCATATTGGTTTATTTCTTTGTGTTTAGCATTCGTGTGAATCAAGGAAGTCGAGTGATTTTCAAGAAATGGACAAAAAAGAATTTCGTGTGGTGATTAATCATTACTTTATGAAAGGCAAAATGCCTCAGGAGACTAAAGAGAAGCATAATAAACATTATGGTGACTCTGCACCTTCGATTAGAACAGTTTATAAGTGGTTTCAAAATTTTCGGACTGGCCATATGGGCACAAGTGACGCTGAACGTTCTGGACGGCCTGTGGAGGTTACGACTCCAGAAATCATTGATCAAATCCATGATGTGGTGATGGATGACAGAAGAATTAAGGTGGGTGAGATTGCTAGTGCTGTGGGCATCTCGACTGAACAGGTACATAATATTTTGCATAAACATTTGGACATGAGAAAGCTATCCGCAAGATGGGTGCCGCGATTGCTCACGCTTGACCAAAAACGGAATCGTGTGAAGTGTTGCAAGGATGGTTTGCAGCTGCTCCAGAAGAATCCGGAGGACTTTAAGCGTCGTTTCGTCACTGTGGATGAAACATGGATACATTACTATACTCCTGAGACCAAACAACAATCTAAACAATGGGTTACCAAGGGGGAATCTGCACCAAAAAAGGCGAAGACCGTTCCTTCGGCCGGAAACGTTATGGCGACTGTCTTTTGGGATTCGCAAGGGATAATCCTCATCGACTATCTGGTAAAGGGTAAAACTATTACAGGTGAATATTATTCATCGTTATTGGACCGTTTGAAAACCGAGCTGCAAGAAAAACGCCCGCGATTGGCCCACAAGAAAGTCCTTTTCCATCACGACAACGCACCAGCACACACCTCAGCAGTTGTGGTCGCAAAACTAATGGAAATAGGATTTCAACTCGTTTCACATCCCCCCTATTCTCCAGACTTGGCTCTCTCGGACTACTATTTGTTCCCCAATTTGAAGAAATGGCTGGCGGGACAAAGATTTTATTCAAACGAGGAGGTGATTGCAGACACTAATAGATATTTTGCAGACTTGGACAAATCCTATTATTCGGAAGGGATCAAGAAACTAGAACATCGTTGGACGAAGTGTATAAGCCTAAAAGGAGACTATGTCGAAAAATAAAAAAGGTTTACCCCAAACACATAAGTAGTTTTTATTTTTGCACGGACTTTTCAAACCAGCCTCGTACTTATGTCGGGGCAGTCCATTCCTCTCACATCGTCAATTTGTTGGGCGTTAATTTGGGAGCAAATATATCCTGGCATGACCATGTTGCAGGCATAGCAAGGAGAGCTTCTCAAAAGTTGGGAATATTATTTCGAACCAGAAAGCTTTACACTCCACAACTGTTAATTCTTTACGAAGCTCAAATTCGACCAACTATGGAATACAGCTCTGATGTTTGGGGCTCCGCTCCCAAACATACACTGCATTTGTTGGATTCTATTCAGAGAATAGCTGTTCGTCTGACTGGAGACATGGAACTGACCGGTGGCCTTGATTCGCTGGAACATCGAAGAACGGTTTGCAACTTCAGCTTATTCCACAACTATTTCCATGGAAAGTGTTCGAAGGATGTGGCAAGCTTAATTTCTTCCAGAGCGGTGCATGTTAGAAATACACATCCGTAGGAGGTTGAGCTTGTTACTCCTCGTACAATGCTTTTCAAGCAGTCTTTTATATGGAGAACCTCATCCCTTTGGAATAATTTGCCCAGGACTGTATTTCCCACCGAGTACAATTTGCAGCGATTGAAGAACAATGTGAATCGCTTTTTCCGCGCACATGTCGCTTCTGTAGCTCTTTAGGGGCTTCCCTGTAGCACGTGTGCTATACCCATAAAAAAAAATTTCATGCTATGCTCGTAAAATTTTAAACATTTTTTAATAATAAATGTTTCCGGTATTTTAAAAGGCCCCTTAAGCTATTTTAAAAATATCTCTCAATACGGTGTCTTCCGAATTGATGATGGAAGAATTGTAAAATAACTACGCCCTATAATAATACCAAATTAATTATAATTTAAATTCTGCCCTTTCTTTAAATGCCAGATAATGTCTAAAAATCATAATGCAAATTGGTAAGACGGAAGTGTTTACAAATACTGACTTTGACGTGTAGGTATTTGTTTGGCGGTTCCAAACCATGTTAGTAATTTTTAGGACTTGGCACTTATTAAGTATAAAAGACTTGCCATTCATCAAACATCTTGGTCTTTGTCCTAGTCTGAGTTATATTTAACCTTTCATCTAGAATTACTTGTCGCAATTTGTTTAACTCTCTAATAAGGTATATCTTGTTATTCAAGACGATGTTAAACTTTATAGACATGGCTTTATTTACATTTGTCATTTCCGACGCAGTATAATGACTCCTACTCGATCGAGTAATTGCTCTCGATTACTTGCTGCCAAAATTTGCTTGTTGTAGGTATTAGTAAATTCATTTTACCAACATTTATTTCTCTCTGGAAGCAAGTGATTCTTCTCTTGTAAGTATACAATCTGCGTGATCGTTCGTATTCTTGAAAAAATGCGAAACATTTTTTACCATCTATGTATTCTTTGGTATGTTAACAATGGCACAATTACCTTGTAGTCTTTCTTATTTACATTAACAATCTGCTGGAAAAGGCCGGGAATCCAATCTACAGCTTTGCAGATGACAATACGCTTGTCTCTTCATTCACTTTGAACGCTCGGACATCGGCTGCTCAGGCGAATATTCGCAGACAGCAGGAGGTCGTTCAACTTAACAAAGACCTGGAAGAAATTCTATCTTGGGGTGACAGTAACCAAGTGGAATTTAACGCTACAAATACCCAGGTGGCAGTTTTTTCAAAAAAAGTTAACGTTGCCGAACCCGACATAGTTATGTCGGGGCACTCCCTAGCATCGTCGCTCAATTTGTTGGGCGTTAGTTTGGGAGCAAATATGTCCTGGCATGAACATGTTGCAGGCATAGCAAGGAGAGCTTCTCAAAAGTTGGGAATATTATTTAGAACCAGAAAGCTTTACACCCCACAACAATTGTTAATTCTTTACAAAGCCCAAATTCGACCAACTATGGAATACTGCTCCCACGTTTTGGGCTCCGCTCCCAAACATACACTGCATTTATTGGATTCTGTTCAGAGAAGAGCGGTCCGTCTGATTGGGGACCCGGAATTGACCGGCGGCCTTGATTCGCTGGAACATCGAAGAACGGTTGGCGACTTGAGTCTGTTCTACAAGTATTTTCATGGAAAGTGTTCGAAGGATGTAGCCCGCTTAATTCCTCCCAAAGCGGTGCATGTTAGAAATACACGTCGTGCTGGTGCTTCACATCCGTATGAGGTTCAGCTTGTTGCTCCGCGTACAACGCTTTTTATGCAATCTTTTATATGGGGAACGTCATCCCTTTAGAATAATTTGCCCAGCGCTGTGTTTCCCACCGAGTACAATTTACAGCGATTCAAGAACAACGTGAATCGCTTTTTCCGCACTCACGCCGCTCCTGGAGCGCTTTAGGGACTTCCCTGCAGCACGTGTGCTAGACCCATAAAAAAAAAAAGTGAATTGTCCAATCGCCTCCTACATCAATAATCGCCTGGCATCTTCGAGGCATGCTGTCGACGAGATTTTCTGCATACTCTGCAAATTTTCCGAATCTCGCTAGACAACTGAGTCAAAGTTCTCAGAGTCTTTCCTCTGAGCGTTCTCTTTACAAGAGACCAAACGTTTTCAATAGAGTTGGCGTCCGGCAATTGTGAGGGCTATTTTAGTATCTTATCGCAGGCCCAAGCGAGCCGCTTCACGATGTGATTTTCGCCCAGCAAAGGTTTCTTCAACGTGCTTCGGAATTCGACGTCATAAGCACGAAGATATTGTCGAATAGTCTCATGGAACACATTCAAACTCGATTTTCTTAGTTCTGCCGCTCCTTGCAGCATTAATTTCGAGTCCCGTGAAAAGAAAGACACGATTCGCTTTTGGACTTTCAGAGTAACTTTACCTACCGAGCCACGTTTCGGCAAGTTGTCAACATTTTCCGCTTCGGTAAAATGATTTACCCACTTCTTCACAAACGATACCGACTTCTTAATATATTTAACGCCCACGGAATGTGTCATTTTAGGTTCCTTTGGATGGGAGCAAAGAAAGACTGCCTCGGTCTGACACGCAAACAAGTGACTTATTTTGGATTTTATGATTTCGACAAAAGTTGAAATCACGTAAGCTACTGATATTTTTACTAAAATGCGTCGTAGATAAAGGTTCCCTTTACCGACTTTTTCTTGTTTCGCTAGAATCGCATCTACCAAAAATAAATTATCGCAGATACGTTCTTATTTGACAGATTGTATTTATGATGTGAGAAGTAGTTTCACTCAAAATATCCATTGTCTATTCACTACTTGTTCGTATTCTTTTCTTTTTTTTTGCAATGTAACACGTAAGCTGAAAAGTTTTTGGTCTAGCTACTTAAAACGTTTTCTTTGCAAAATTTGACGTTATTCGTCAATAGTCTCCTTCAAGAACGACACAATCAGTCCAACGCTTTTTACATTTCTGTATCTTTTTTGTAGAAGGATTTGTCTTTGCCTCAGTTTCGGCGATAACTTCTTGATTGGAGCCAAAACTCTTTCCTGCAAGCATTTTTTTGAGGTCTGCGAATAGACAATAGTTGCTGGGGGCCAAATCTGGAGAATACGGTGGATGAGGAAGCAATTCAAACTTTAATTCATTCAATTTTGCCATCGTAACCATTCGCTTGTGACACGGTGCATTGTCTTGATGAAATAGAACTTTTTTTTGTTCATTTGGGGCCGTTACTTTGCGATTTCTGCCTTCAAACGCACCAGTAACTTTATATAATATTTGCTATTGATGATTTTTCCCTTCTCAGTGTAGTCGATGAAAATTATTCCATGCAGGAGATCTTCTGACTTATGTAACACATGTTTGGAACAACGCAATTGAACACTTTGGAGAATCTCGAGCGGTTGCTCTTGACATATCCAACGTATTCGACCGTGTTTGGCACGATGGACTGCAGGCTAAGCTACGCTCTTCTGGTACGTCTGAAAAGTTCTGTTTATGGCTCTCATATTTCCTCAGAGAGTGTTCTTTACGAGTGGCAGTTGACGGATTTCTTTCTGACACCTTCACTATCAACGCCGGTGTGTGCCCCAAGGCTCCATACTGTCTCCTACTCTCTTTCTCATTTACATCTGCTGGAAAAGATCGGAAATCTAATCTACAGCTTTCCAGATGACAGTACGCTTATCTCTTCATTCACTTTGCACGCTCGGACATCGGCTGTTCAGACGAATATCCGCAGACAGCAGGAAGTCATTCAACTTAACAAAGACCTGGAAGAAATTCTTCTTGGGGTGACAGTAACCAAGTGAAATTTTACTCTGTAAAAACCCAGGCGGCAGTTTTTTCTAAAAAGGTTGTTGAACCCGACATAGTTATGTAGGGGCACTCCATTCCTCTAACATCGTCACTCAATTTGTTGGGCGTTAATTTTGGGAGCAAATATGTTCTGGCGTGAACATGTTGCAGGCATAGCAAGGAGAGCTTTTCAAAAGTTGGAAATATTATTTCGAACCAGAAAGCTTTACACTCCACAACAACTGTTAATTCTACAAGTATTTTCATGGAAAGTGTTCGAAGGATGTAGCCCGCTTAATTTCTCTCAGAGCGGGGCATGTTAGAAATACACGTCACGCTAATGCTTCACATCCGTATAAAGTTCAGCTTGTTACTCCTCGTACAACACTTTTCAAGTAGTCTTTTATATGGAGAGCATCGTCCCTTTGGAATAATTTGCTCAGGACTGTGTTTCCCATCGAGTACAATTTACAACGGTTCCCAAAATACAGAGGCCAAAACCTTCCCAGCCGACTGTCGTGTCTTTGGTCTTTGGTCGCTTCAGGGGGGGCTTTCACCGGCTGCTGTCCACTTAGCTGACTCCCGATTTGGGTCTGGTGTGTAGTGGTGGATCCATGTCACATATCGCATGAAAAAATATTTTTTTATTGCGCTTAAACAGGTCCAAACAGCCCTTACAATCATCAATACGTTGTTGTTTTTGGGCCAATTTGAGCAAAACGCGGTACCCATTTCGAACAGAACTTTCTTCATGTCCAAATGTTTCATGCAAAATATGACCAATACATTCTTCTGATATCTTTAGACTTTGCTTGAAACAGTATTTTTCCCATCAAAAAACTGTGTTTAATCAACAAACGAAATTAGGTTTTTTCCATTGTTTTGAAAGTATCAAAAGTAGCGTCACTAAAAACCACTGTAACCTGTAAAACTAATAGTCGAAATGTCATGAAATTTGGACACGTATCATCAGAAGGTTGGTATTTCCTAAAAATCATATGGATTTTTTGAAAAGGGCGACACCTACGTGTTAGACCAAAAACTTTTCAGTCTACGTGTTAATACTAATAATGTAATTTACAGTTTATTTATACGTTACTTAATAGTACATACTAGCTGGTTTGAATCACTTAGCAGTTTGTACTTGTAGAGAGTTATTTATTTTAGAAAGGTTGGTCGGTCAAATAAGAACGTATCTCGCACTGTTCGTTAAAATATGTACTTATTTTAAAAGTTTTTTACATCGTTCTACAGTAAAGGGTTTCCAGTAAAACACTAATGATACAGTAGTTCTTCGACGTGACTTTCTGCGTATTCTTGGGGCAAAGATTTCCAAATTGCTCGAATTTATCGTGACATCTGCTTCAATATGTACATCTTTTTACTATGAAGCTTGCTGCTTGATGTTGGAACATATGTTCTCTATTGCGTTTGAATCGGGCGACTGGGATGGCCAATCTAGTGTGACGATTCCCCTTTTCACTGACTACACGTTTTATTCTGATATTTGGGGTCATTATTCTGTTGGAGAATCCACTCCTCCTTTTTATCAACAAACCACCGTTTGGTAGTCGGCACTAATGCCTTCTTGTAAATTTGGAATAGTTTTTCAACGTTCAAATTGTAAGTAAAGATGAAGATTCACCCACAACTACAGGGTATTTCACGGTGCCCTGGACCAATAGGTTAGTGGAAATTGATTAGGCTCATGGGGGTGATAACATAACCTCAAAATGAAACTTCACCGAAAAAAATTATATTTCTCCAGTCTCGATTTATGTTTTCCTCTGTCCACGCGAGTCGGCAGTTCCAGTAAGCTTTCGACCCCACCCTTACTGGTCTTGGTACTCCTTTTTTACTTTACTGGTATTGTCAGTTGGAATGTTGCATACTCTCTACTGAATATTCATACTGGAAATATGGAGTAGTATTCTCAGTTTGTTCTTCATTCCTTGTAGTTTTTCGAAAATTACTGTTTCTGCTATTTCTCCTAGGTCTTCATCAGAGTGCATAGTTTAATAAGTTTTTCACGTAAATCGTATATTTCTAGAATATGAAAATAACTACATTAAATGGATCAAAGCATTATATTTTTAAATGCCCATTAGAAGAATTTTTTCGAATTGATTATTTCGAGTTAACCAGTCTTGCAGTTAAAAAAATGAATGATTTCCTTGTGATTATACAGTAAAATAAACTAACCAATGGGTCTCGTAGCAGATAACACCAATAAATTTTTTTCTATTGTAGATGTTTAAATATATTAAGGTAATCTAATTATGTTTAAAATTCCATCATTTTATAAAGATGGTAATCTTAAACAGCGTAGTTATAGTTTCTAGAATCATCATCATCATCGTCATCATTAGCTTTTTCCATCCATAGTCGGTTGTAAGTCTGCCCCAGTTGTCTTCAATGAGCTCTGCTGTTTGTTTTTTACATCCAATCGTGTCCCGCTAATATTTTTATATCGTCCATCTTGTCTGTGGTCTACCTCTGCATCTTTTATGTTCTCTAGGCCTCCATTTAACCATACGATGTGTCCATCTGTTATCATTCATCCTAGCGATATACCCCGCACAATTCCACCTTAATATACCTATCCGTTGTATTACATCTGTCACTTTTGATCTTCGTATCTCGATGTTAAGAATACAATTTTGAAGTCTACTATTTTGGATTTTCCTCTCCATTGCTCTTCGGGTTACCTGAAGTTTATTTATTGTATTTTAATTTAAAGCCGACGTTTCAGTCCCATATGTTAATACGGGGAGTACATAATAATCGGACACTCTGGCTTTTATTGCATTTGGGATGTCCAATTTAAATGTGGATTGTGACCTTCTGGACGCAGACCAAGCCAACTCTTCTATCCAAGTTAGTCTTTAAATTATTTTTTGATGTTTCGATTCTCTGTCCTAAATATATGAATGTACCTTTCCTATTCTTTCATCTTCTATTAATAGTTCCTGGCTGTTATCTTCACTTTCGTTTTTTCAAATATTTGGTTTTGGTGAAGTTTATTTTTAGACCTGTTTCTCGAGATCTGTTATTTAAGTAAGGTTTTTGAAAAATCATTTCAAACTATATTATCATCTTATCTTTTTAAAGATAATAAAACATTATCTAACTCACAGCATGGATTTGGCCCCAATAGAAGTACCGAATCTGCACTTTTTGACACTGTAAAATATGATTCTGAATTCCTTGGATGATGCGAAACAGTGGGAGCATTTTTTGACTATAGCCGCGCTTTTGACCTGGTCGACCATAATATTTTATTTCATAAACTTGAGAAAGTTGGAATAAGGGGAGTGGCCTTAGTATGGGTAAAATCTTACCTATCTAACAGAGGGCAAATAGTAAATTTATCAGATGGTACAAAATCTAGGAAGATTATAAACACCAGGGGGCTTCCCCAGGGGACTCTCCTATCTCCAATTTTCTTCATTATAATGAACAATGATCCGCCATCAACAGCAAACAGTAATTTAAATAGTAACGTCTGTCCCGTACTGTACGCGGACATTGAATGAGTTCTTTATATAGGTTAAGACTGTTGGTACCCAGATGTGAATAATGTAATGATTACGATTTTTTATGTTTATTTATTTGTTTTTTTTTTATGGGTCTAGTACACGTGCTGCAGGGAAGAAGTCCCTAAAGCGCTACAGGAGCGACACGTGTGCGGAAAAAGCGATTCACATTGTTCTTGAATCGCTGTAAATTGTACTCGGTGGGAAACACAATCCTGGGCAAATCCTGGGCAAATTATTCCAAAGGGATGATGTTCTCCATATAAAAGACTGCTTGAAAAGCGTTGTACGAGGAGTAACAAGCTGAACCTTATACGGATGTGAAATATTAACGCCGGTCAGTTCCGGGTCTCCAGTCAGACGAACAGCTCTTCTCTGAATAGAATCCAACAAATGCAGTGTATGTTTGGGAGCGGAGCCCCAAAACATGGGAGCAGTATTCCATAGTTGGTCGAATTTGAGCTTTGTAAAGAAATTAACAGTTGTTGTGGAGTGTAAAGCTTTCTGGTTGGAAATAATATTCCCAACTTTTGAGAAGCTCTCCTTGCTATGCCTGCAACATGTTCATGCCAGGACATATTTGCTCCCAAATTAACGCCCAACAAATTGAGTGACGATGTTAGAGGAATGGAGTGCCCCGACATAACTAGGTCGGGTTCAGCAACGTTAACTTTTTTAGAAAAAACTGCCGCCTGGGTTTTTGTAGCGTTAAATTCCACTTGGTTACTGTCACCCCAAGATAAAATTTCTTCCAGGTCTTTGTTAAGTTGAATGACTTCCTACTGTCTGCGGATATTCGTCTAAGTAGCCGATGTCCGAGCGTTCAAAGTGAATGAAGAGATAAGCGTACTGTCATCTACAAAGCTGTAGATTGGATTCTCGGTCTTGTCCAGCAGATCGTTAATGTAAATGAGAAAAAGAGTAGGAGACAGTATGGAGCCTTGAGGTACACCGGCGTTGATAGTGAAGGTGTGTTAGAAAGAAATCCGTCGACTGCCACTCGTAAAGAACGCTCTCTGAGGAAACATGAGAGCCACAAACAGAACTTTTCAGACATATCATAAGAGCGTAGCTTAGCCAACAGCCCATCGTGCCAAACACGGTCGAATGCCTTGGAGATGTCCAGAGCAACCGCTCGAGATTCTCCAAAGTGTTCAATTGCGTTGTTCCAAACGTGTGTTACATAGGTCAGAAGATCTCCTGTCGATCTATTTTTACAAAAGCCATATTGATGATCGCTAATAATGTTGAATCCTTCAAGATATTTTATTATATTTATGTATTATATTTATTTATATGTTACATGTATTTTTAATTGCTTTTGACGTATCCTATATTATGTCTTTGTGCTATATTGTGCATCTGTATCAGTCGAAAAAAGGAAATAAATGTTTATTTATTTATTTATTTAATTCTATCAGCATTTCTTGTAATTCTTCTTTTGTGTTGGCGATCAGAGTGATATCATCTGCGAACCTTAACTGGTTTAATCGTTCACCGTCTATTAGCATTTTTTTTTTTTTTTTGCTACTTTAGCGATTTGAACATGTCTTTTAGAGTCAACGTGAACAAATTTGGGGATATTGAGTCGCCTTGTCTAATTTCTCTTTTAGTTTTGATTTTATTTGTTTTTTCTTTAATCATTATTTGTGATGTGGGATTTTTATATATGTATTCAAGAAGAGTTGTGTATCTTTCGTCGACTCTGCTGTTACTTAAGGCGTTAAGGAATGCCCATATCGCCACCGAATCAAATGCTTTATCGTAGTCAACCATTGCTATCCACAAGGGGACCTTGTATTTATTTGCTTTTTCCACTAGTAATCTAATTGTTTGAAGATGGTCCAAAGTGTTGGATCCCCATCTAAATCCCGCTTGTTCACGTGGTTGATAACTCTCTAATTTGTTCGTTAAACTATATATTCTGATTCTAGTGGGGATTTTGTATAATACCGATAATAGGCCGGTGAGTCTATAATTCTCCAATTTAAATTTGTTCCCCTTTTTAAAAAGTCTCTAGAATGTTTTACCTTAAAAGATTATAATCTTTTACACCCTGAAAATATTAAGGAATCACTATTATTTTCCGCAAAATACTTCGATTACATGGTCATAAAACTTATAACCAAGGACCACGAATTTACTAATATCATAATTACTATAATCGGGATGGAACTTAATAATTCAGTGGCGTGGATATTAAAGCTGAATTAAAAAGTTGCTGTTTTTGAAGCCCGTTTATGTAAGGTCACGACACGACCTGTTGGTAGGATATACGAGGCTGGTTTGAAAAGTCCGTGCAAAAATAAAAACTACTTATGTGTTTGGGGTAAACCTTTTTTATTTTTCGACATAGTCTCCTTTTAGGCTTATACACTTCGTCCAACGATGTTCTAGTTTGTTGATCCCTTCCGAATAATAGGATTTGTCCAAGTCTGCAAAATATCCATTAGTGTCTGCAATCACCTCCTCGTTTGAATAAAATCTTTGTCCCGCCAGCCATTTCTTCAAATTGGGGAACAAATGGTAGTCCGAGGAAGCCAAGTCTGGAGAATAGGGGGGGATGTGAAACGAGTTGGAATCCTATTTCCATTAATTTTGCGACCACAACCGCTGAGGTGTGTGCTGGTGCGTTGTCGTGATGGAAAAGGACTTTCTTGTGGGCCAATCGCGGGCGTTTTTCTTGCAGCTCGGTTTTCAAACGGTCCAATAACGATGAATAATATTCACCTGTAATAGTTTTACCCTTTTCCAGATAGTCGATGAGGATTATCCCTTGTGAATCCCAAAAGACAGTCGCCATAACCTTTCCGGCCGAAGGAACGGTCTTCGCCTTTTTTGGTGCAGATTCCCCCTTGGTAACCCATTGTTTAGATTATTGTTTGGTCTCAGGAGTATAGTAATGTATCCATGTTTCATCCACAGTGACGAAACGACGCTTAAAGTCCTCCGGATTCTTCTGGAACAGCTGCAAACCATCCTTGCAACACTTCACACGATTCCGTTTTTAGTCAAGCGTGAGCAATCGCGGCACCCATCTTGCGGATAGCTTTCTCATGTCCAAATGTTTATGCAAAATATTATGTACCCATTCAGTCGAGATGCCCACAGCACTAGCAATCTCACGCACCTTAACTCTTTTGTCATCCATCACCATATCATGGATTTGATCAATGATTTCTGGAGTCGTAACCTCCACAGGCCGTCCAGAACGTTCAGCGTCACTTGTGCCCATATGGCCAGTCCGAAAATTTTGAAACCACTTATAAACTGCTCTAATCGAAGGTGCAGAGTCACCATAATGTTTATCAAGCTTCTCTTTAGTCTTCTGAGGCGTTTTGCCTTTCATAAAGTAATGTTTAATCACCACACGAAATTCTTTTTCGTCCATTTCTTGAAAATCACTCGACTTCCTTGATTCACACGAATGCCAAACACAAAGAAATAGACCAATATGGCTGAAACTTGGTGTGCGTTCATTCCAGAGATGCTATTAACTAAACATGACCTCGATACGCGCCGGTGGTGCCATCTCTCGGACTTTGCACGGACTTTTCAAACCAGCCTCGTATTTCAACTTTTTGTGGGGGTACACGTATCAAACTCTAATATTAAGCAATATTTTCGACCGATTTAGATTATTTTTCTGTAATATGTAATATAAATATTAATTTAAGATATTAATATTGATTGACAAATAGATGAGGTTAGAAACTGTAAAACTCTAATTGTACAGGGTGAGTCAACGATAGAGTAAAGGTCATTATCTCATTTGTTTCGGGAATGACGAAAAAATGTTAAATACAATAGTTTTAGGGAATGTTAAGGTGCACAGTTTAAAATTATTTTTGAGTATACAGGGTACTTCAAAAAAGTGTGGCCGATGTAACATATGTTTTTTTTTTAAATGGAACCTTCTATTTTCTAATTTAATTTTAAATTCTGTGTAAAATTTTATAACCTTTTTTATTAATAATGTTTATATACCTAAACCTAGTAGTTTTTCTAATATTTAAGTTAAAAAAAAATACTAGTTTTCAGTTTTGTAAAAAATTGCCTGTAGCGCCATTATTTCTGAAGGTAGAATAATCATAATTGGTACGAGCGTTCTATAGAGATGAAAAAAAAAAGATATTTGTAAAGAAATTTGAGTTAGATGCTACAGGGTGTTCAAAATAAATTTTTAAATTTCGACTATTTTAAATTGAAAGATCTCAAATTTTTTAAGTGGCACACCCTGTATATTATTATTTTTTCTGATAGATTTTACAAAACTCCCCAACTTTTATTAAGTATGTCATATACCTATTTCTAATAGTTTTCGATTTATTTTGAATTTTGCAATTTTACCCTCGTTTTTAATACACTTACGCTATAACATCATAGTTGCCAAGACAAAGCAAAAATGTAGGCATTGTCAAATTTTGACATGTCTATTAAGCAAGCAAAAATAGTTTAATTTGTTGTAGTAAGTAACGTATAAAAGTAATAGTTATGGATTTTCCCAAAAAGAATTAACTGGTATGGTTTATATACTGGGCGAGGCGTGAAAAAATTGTCTTTTGGCAGTAAGGCTTTACGGAGCGAAATACCCTAATAGACGATTATACCATCTGGAAGATCTTTTCAGTGCTTAATGGAACGGCTTGATGGTAGTGGTAGCGTGCAGTATACGAAACGGAAAGTAGTAAACCAGACTGCTACCAGTGAGGAAAAAGAAATGGAGATTTTACTTCATCCCAATCTAGGGCTAATCGCACCAGAGAAAATACAAGTATCATCCCTTTCATATGGAACAACACCAAGAACTTCAAGACCGTGATTTTGAACGACGAGTAAACTTTTGTACCCCCATGAATAGAGCAACAGAGGCCGATCCAAATTTGTTATCCAAAATAATGTTTTCTGATGAAGCTACTTTTCGCAGTAATGGAGCAGTTAACAGCATTATTATTCAACAGTTAATCTATTTTGGGTCCGGAAAGTTCAAAACCAAAACCATTAGTCGCTTAATGTATGGTGTGGAATATTAAATTTTCGAATTATTGGTCCATATTTTTTTCGCGAACCGCTTAACGGGCCTAGATATCTAAATTTTTTGCAAAACGAATTTCCCCAGCTTCTTGAAGAAGTTGATAACTTTGAAAGGGAACAAATGTGGATTCAACAAGACGGAGCTCCTGCTCATCACCACCGAGAAGTTCGGGAATTTTTAAACGATCATTATCCACAAAAATGTATCGGTAGGGATGGATTCATTCAGTGGCCCCTTCGATCATGTGACTTAAACATCTTTAGACTTCTTTTTGTGGGACTACATTAAAGATCGTGTTTATGTGAATCCCGCTACAACATCAGTAGATATGGAAAATAGGATATGGGACGTGTGCAGGACAATAACGCCCTTTATGTTAAGGAAAGTGAAGGAAAATATAGTAAAACTACTAAATATGTATAGTCAAGTAGACGGGCATATTTTTGAACATTTATTACGTCATAATAACTAATCATTAGATAAGTTAAACTATATTAAAATTATTATTAACTATTTGTTTATGTTTTCACAATAGCATAAGTGTAAAAATTGAAAAATTCAAAATAAATCGAAAACTATTAGAAATAGGTATATGACATACTTAATAAAAGTTGGAGGGTTTTGTAAAATCTATCAAAAAAAATAATAATAATACAGGATGTATCATTTAAAAAAATTTGAGATATTTCAACCTAAAAATAGTCGAAATTTATAAATTTATTTTGATCACCATGTAGCATCAAACTCAAATTTCTTTATATATATTTTTTTCACCTCTATAGAACGCTCGTACCAATTATCAGTATTCCACCTTAAGAAACAATGGCGCTACTGGCAATTTTTTTACAAAACTGAAAACTAGTATTTTTTTAAAAAAATTTTAATATTGCAAAAACTACTAGGCTTAGGTGTATAATATTTTTAATCAAAAAGTTATAAAATTTTACTCAGAGTTTAAAAGTAAATTAGAAAATAGGATGTTACATTTAAAAAAAACTACCTGTATACTTAAAAATAATTTTAAACTCTGCACCTTAACATTCCCTAAAACTATTGTACTTAATATTTTTTCGTCATTCCCGAAATAAATGAGATAATGAACTTTACTCTATTGTTGACTCACCCTGTACATTTCGAAACAATGTTTTTTCTGAGGGAAAAAAAAATTGGAATCTCAGTGAACCAAATGTAGTAGTTGTTCAGAAACAATTATTGTTTTTGCAAAAAAGTGTTATTTGCCTTTTTTTTTTTAAACTTTCATATATCCCCATAGTGACTTCTAAAGTCATATAAAAAAATAAATAACAATTTCCGCATTTTACAGGAGTTTTCTGTAGTTTTATAATTTTTACAAAGATAAAGGATAGGGAAGAGAGGATTAGTAATATGAATACAAATAAGAAGACAATCAAAGAAATAGAAAGAAAGAAATGGGAAATAATTATCGAGTTTTTAGATTGAGAACACAGAATAAAAGGGGTATAAACGGAAAAGAGGATGAACTGGCAGAAAAACAACAAATGTAGAAATCACTGAAACAGAAAGGAAAGGAAATGGATGCAAAAAATTAGAAGGAAAAGCATACAAAAATCAACATACAAACATAATACCGGAACAAGATACAGAACTCACACAAACAGAAGAAACTAATACAGAAGAAACAAAAGAGGCAATTGGCAATTTAAACAGGATGGAAGGATATAGAAGGAAATGTGGAAAAGACAGATATAGAATAACTCAACTCCACGGGCCTTACACTCCTCAGAGGGTAGAAAGGCATAAGGATTAAGTAAGTAAGTAAGTACGAGGCTGGTTTGAAAAGTCCGTGCAAAAATAAAAACTACTTATGTGTTTGGGGTAAACCTTTTTTATTTTTCGACATAGTCTCCTTTTAGGCTTATACACTTCGTCCAACGATGTTCTAGTTTGTTGATCCCTTCCGAATAATAGGATTTGTCCAAGTCTGCAAAATATCCATTAGTGTCTGCAATCACCTCCTCGTTTGAATAAAATCTTTGTCCCCGCCAGCCATTTCTTCAAATTGGGGAACAAATAGTAGTCCGAGGGAGCCAACTCTGGAGAATAGGGGGGATGTGAAACGAGTTGGAATCCTATTTCCATTAATTTTGCGACCACAACTGCTGAGGTGTGTGCTGGTGCGTTGTCGTGATGGAAAAGGACTTTCTTGTGGGCCAATCGCGGGCGTTTTTCTTGCAGCTCGGTTTTCAAACGGTCCAATAACGATGAATAATATTCACCTGTAATAGTTTTACCCTTTTCCAGATAGTCGATGAGGATTATCCCTTGCGAATCCCAAAAGACAGTCGCCATAACCTTTCCGGCCGAAGGAACGATCTTCGCCTTTTTTGGTGCAGATTCCCCCTTGGTAACCCATTGTTTAGATTGTTGTTTGGTCTCAGGAGTACAGTAATGTATCCATGTTTCATCCACAGTGACGAAACGACGCTTAAAGTCCTCCGGATTCTTCTGGAACAGCTGCAAACCATCCTTGCAACACTTCACACGATTCCGTTTTTGGTCAAGCGTGAGCAATCGCGGTACCCATCTTGCGGATAGCTTTCTCATGTCCAAATGTTTATGCAAAATATTATGTACCCATTCAGTCGAGATGCCCACAGCACTAGCAATCTCACGCACCTTAACTCTTCTGTCATCCATCACTATATCATGGATTTGATAAATGATTTCTGGAGTCGTAACCTCCACAGGCCGTCCAGAACGTTCAGCGTCACTTTTGCCCATATGGCCAGTCCGAAAATTTTGAAACCACTTATAAACTATTCTAATCGAAGGTGCAGAGTCACCATAATGTTTATCAAGCTTCTCTCTAGTCTCCTGAGGCGTTTTGCCTTTCATAAGGTAATGTTTAATCACCACACGAAATTCTTTTTCGTCCATTTCTTGAAAATCACTCGACTTCCTTGATTCACACGAATGCCAAACACAAAGAAATAGACCAATATGGCTGAAACTTGGTGTGCGTTCATTCAAGAGATGCTACTAACTAAACATGACCTCGATACGCGTCGGTGGTGCCATCTCTCGGACTTTGCACGGACTTTTCAAACCAGCCTCGTATTTACAGTCAAATACATGATTCGTGAAATGGGTGTTACGGGCTTTGTTTGATATATATATATATATATATATATATATATATATATATATATATATATATATATATATAGAATTATACGTTATAGGTTAATAAAGTCGAGGAACCGAAATATTGCGTTATTTTTTATTATTTCAAATTTTATCAGGAATAATAAATAAAGTGAAAAAGAAGAATTGTCTAAAAACTATTGAGTTTTTTTTCTTGTTATATAGCTTTGGTGTCACATATCTCAGACCTTAAAGATCAATAAAATTTCTACAAAAGTTCGTTACATTTTACAATTTTATTTCATAAATGCACAGGCCTGTGAAGAAATTTGTGCTGTCTATATATCTCTCTATCTAATAAGCCTTTTTCCGTCCAGTGTCAGACTTTCCATCCTTCTCGATTCTGCGTGTTTTATCCATCCTAAACTAGCCGTTCTGTTCAGGTCATCTTTCCATCTTGTTTGGGGCCTTCCTCTGCATCTTTGTCCCAACCGCTCTTATATTCTTTTATTCCATTTCTGAACTTGTTGTCTCAGTGTGTAACCTGCCCATCGCCATTTCAAACTTGCTACATGCTCTCTTACCTCTATCACTTGGTCTACAAGACAGAATCAGAAACTATCGTTTCTAATTCTGTCTTGTATTCTTATATTCAGCATCTGGCGTTCTATTGCTCTGTGTGTTTGTATCAGTTGGTCCATCATCTTCCTGTCTGTACCGTGTAGGTCCTTGTTTGACAAATGCTGCCCATGACAGTCCGATTCTTCTGTGTACTTCTGCCGCTTGATTTGCTTTTCCACACCTTATTATTTCCCATTATTTCCCTAGGTAGATGTAATCCTCTACGTATTCAGGTGGTCTGTCCTCTATTCTCAAGCCTCGCGGACAGTCTTTGTTTGTCATAGCCTTCGACTTATCTCAGCAGTATTCCTACCCTAGCTGATTTATTTTGTAGTTTAGTACTTATTTCCTATATGTCATCAAAATTATCTGATATTAGCACTACATCATCAGCATAACGCAGATGATTTAACTTTTGTCCATTTATACTGATCATTTTTTTTCCCCGAGTTCCTTGAAAACGTCTTCGTTCTGTTTATATATATAATAAGTTATCAAAAGCAATAGCCATGATTTCGTTTAGTCGAATTCGTTCTGGAATTTTCGATGTCAAAAAGCTGTAATCGTGATTATATTTTATGAAATAACGACTAATATTTTCAAGTAAATTGTTTTCTGTAGTAAAGTGTAGTGCTGCTCTTTCTAAATTTGGTGTTGATGGTACAGTGATTGTGGTACTGAAGAAAAAATTAAATACATTAATTTATTGTGCCCTGCCTGAGCCTCTGAATATCTTTCAACAACCAATTACAGAAGAGGGAGATTTGGAAGAATTTCTGGAATCAGAAGTTTCTGACATACATGAAATTTAAATACAATTTTCAATATATAATTTTGAAAAACGTATCTTAAACAAATTATATTATATATATATATATATATATATATATATATATATATATATATATATATATATATATATATATATTTATAGCAGTAATTTAATTATTTTAGGTGATTTCAACATGCTCAATTATCAAAATAATATTTGATTGATCAAAAGGGCAAAATTCTAGCTAATTTTTGCGATATGCTTCAGCTCTTGCAGTTTAATGGTATTCAGAATTCACATAATTCAGTCTTGGATTTGGTGTTGTCAAACATTAATAATTGCAGTGTTGTAAGGGATCAGATCCCCTTAACAGCTGAGGACGCCTATCATCCATCCTGAACATTACACTCTCAGAGGTTCGGGAACGAAGACGGGGTCTCCGTGCAAACGCATCCGAACTCAGATATAATTTCAGGAAAGCAAATTATCGTGTTCTCTACGATATGATTTTAAGGGCTGATTGGTCTAGTTTGTATACAGCTCAGGATGCTAATGATGCATGCAGAAATTTCTATGGCACTATATATAAAATATTTGATGAGTGTTGTGTACCGAGATCCGTGCTGCGTAAAAGAACCTTTCCCGTGTGGTTTACTTCAGATTTAATTAAGTTGGTGAAACGTAAACAGAGAGTGTTTAGGAGGTTGAAAGGATCTGACTCGAATTGGCACCGTAACGAATACAATGAACTGAGAAGGGAAATCAAGAGAAGAATCCATCTTGCTTACAATAATTATCTGAGGAGGGCTGAGGCTTCCCTACGTGAGGACCCTCGATCTTTCTGGTCATTTATTAGACTTAGAGGGTCGACGACCTCGCTGAAGGAGGCTTTCACGGACGATGACCTCCAATGCTCTTGTACAGATCCGAAAGAGATGCGGATGCTTTTGCACACTTTTTTTGTGGCATGTATTGTACCCCTACACCTACAGGGTATAATTGTCTCCAGGGAGGTGACGATTTGATTCCTCTTGTCTCTCCTCCACTGCCTTACTGATGATATGATCTTGGCTGCTCTGTCGAAGTCAAAGAATAAGTTCACTCAGGGCCCTGATAAGGTCCATTGTTTTATTATTAGGGACTGCGCACGAGCGTTGTTGAGACCCTTGTCTTTCATCTATAACTTATCCCTCAAATCTAACACTTTTCCTGAAATCTGAAAAACAGCAAGAATTACACCTGTATACAAGAAGGGCGATACTAGTATCATTTTCAACTACAGGCCTGTGTTAATATTGTCACCAGTTGCTAAAGTTTTTGAAATGGCAATATGTGACTAATTGTTTAAGCAGATTAAGGGACGTTTGACGCAGGCTCAACATGGTTTCTTTGGCAGCCGCAGCACGGTCAGCAATTTGGCTTCCTTTGCGCAATTCACGGGGAAAGCCCTTGAAGATCGTCAGCAGGTCGACGCTATCTACACAGACTTCACGAGGGCATTTGATCGGATTGATCACGTAAACTGGCTAGTACCAAATTAACTTTCATGTGCCGTCATGACTTACCAGATTTCCTCATGTTTTTTGCTTGAGTACACCAAGAACTAATATTTTAATGAAGTATCAGTCTATGAATATTTTCAAAGTGGTTTGTAGCGATATCGATATGCATAACTTAACTCATGCTCAGTTTACTAAATTGATGAAGACGAGGGTTCTTGATGCTCGGTGGACGTGTCCACATTTTTGAGCGGTATATACGGGTTATATATACGAGGCTGGTTTGAAAAGTCCGTGCAAAAATAAAAACTACTTATGTGTTTGGGGTAAACCTTTTTTATTTTTCGACATGGTCTCCACTTCCCTGCAGCACGTGTGCTAGACCAATAAAAAAAAAAAAAAAACACGAAATTCTTTTTCGTCCATTTCTTGAAAATCACTCGACTTCCTTAATTCACACGAATGCCAAACACAAAGAAATAGACCAATATGGCTGAAACTTGGTGTGCGTTCATTCAAGAGATGCTACTAACTAAACATGACCTCGATACGCGCCGGTGGTGCCATCTCTCGGACTTTGCACGGACTTTTCAAACCAGCCTCGTATTGTTGTTATACTTATTTTAAACAATTATTGTAATTTTCTTTTTTTTCTCTTTTCTTTGTAATTTACACATTTGTCTTGTAAATGGATATTCTATCTGTTAGACAATAAAGATTATTATTATTATTATTATATAACATATGCATTTTTTTGTATTATTTTTTCCATCTTGGTCTATATTTTTCTGTGTTTATAAATTTTTTGTGTTATCTTAAGGTAAACTTAAAATTTATTAACAAATTCATATGTTCTTATGTTAATTTATACGCTCTTTCTACGGTATTATACTGAAAAATTCATTGAAGAAGAATTCTTTAAAAAAATCAGTATTTTCAAAAAAATTTTGTGTAATCGTCAAAATATGCGTTTATTGCAAACCCATATTTTTTGGATTGCGATTTTCTCAAAAACGGTACATTTTACAGGAAAATAGCAAGAGACCTTTTTTGTGCAGAATTGCATAGTCTATACTTTTTCTATTTAATATTTTCACAAATTATGCATATTTTTCAAGAAATTCTTGATAGACACAAAATGGGGCTCTTTCTAACCTCATTTTTCAGTCGGCCATGCCCAATTGCTACAAAATTTTTACATATTTTATTTAGCTGGTAATACACTTCTTTGGCCAAAAAATCTTACTTACTGTCCCTCCACCCTATATTGGAAAGTACTACTCAGAAAATTTTGAAAAAATTCTGCAATATTCTTTATACGGTGTAGATTGAGCGAAAGTTATTAAAAGATTTCGTTTGATAACACAGGGGAACAGCTGTTTTGGTGTCGAGGTTTTTAGAGCTGATTCTATATCAATTTGATGTCCTGAATTCAAATAACGTATTCATTTGTACCTAGGAGCTCAAATTTTTAAGATATACAATTTTAGAGAAATATAAGTTACATTATTGTAACTCAAATCCGTAAGTGTAGTAAACAAAAGTAGATACGAAATTTTTATTTTAGTTATACAAAATACAATATTATGTCGTACTTAGAAACAAAAAAAAAAACATTGAAGAAATGAAATAGTCACTCAACACTTGGAAAGCTTCTTTTCCGCGACATTCTTGAATGTTTTTTTAAACAGTCCCTTTTTAAACTCCAGCAGTAATCTGGCATCATGTGCATGCCCCATCTTCCTTGGTAGCGGTCCTCCATAACTTTAATATCTTGGTGAAATCTTTCACCTTGTTCCTCACTCATGTCTCCTAAATTTTCTGGAAAAAGTGGCTGTGTAAATAGTATATTTTAATACTCATATTGCACCCTAAGGATTTGAAACTATTAAGCATCTTGTTAACCATTTCAACATAGTTTTAAGCTTTATGTTTGCCTAGAAAATTTTCTACAACTGCAACAAATGATGTCCAAGCTTCTCGTTCAACTTGATTCATTGAATTTATGAAGGCAGGATCCTTAATTAATTGTCTTATTTGTGGGCCGTCAAATATCCCTGCTTTGAGTTTTTCTGTGCTCAACTGATGCATTTTTACCCCTATATATGCAAAACAAGACCCATTCTTATCAAGAGCCTTTACAAATTGCTTCATTAAGCCCAACTTTATATGTAACGGAGGAAGTATGATTTTTTCTCTTTCAACCAAAGCGTCGTTAATGACATTCTTTTCCCCAACGTCCATGTTTTCTCTCTGAGGCCAATCTTTTATAACCCAGTGGTGTGTTTTGTCCCTACTATAACAGAGGCACAAGAAACACGGATATTTCGTGTAACCACTTTGCTGCCCAAGAAGAAAGTTTGCCATGTTTAAGTCTACACAAATCATCCATTGATGTTCGTAATACTTTATCTTCTGCAAGACCAAAGCTATGGTATTATATTCTTCTTTCAGTTTCGTTGAGTGAGCTAGTGGTAATGAACCATATTTATTCCCATTATGTAGAAAGGACACATTTTAAACTTCGCTTTGAACTGTCAATAAATAGGCGCCAATCATCTGGAATATATTCAGAAAGTCCCATTTCTTTCATGAGTCCCCTAATTTCGTGACAAAATACAAGATTGTCTTCTTGAGAAAAGAATGGTAGCAGATCTTTTTCTCTTGGACGGTAAAAGGTAATTTTGGTTCCTAGTTCCAGTAAATTTTTGTCGTTCAACCTAGAAGCCAGTACTTCAGAAGCTTTTTTTTCGATAAATTGAGATCCCTGGTGAGATCATTTAATTCATTTTGATTGAAGCGTTGAGAAACTGATGACGTCCCCTCATAGTCACTGTTAGTTTCATTAGCATCAGAACTTTTATTAGCATCAGAAGAGCGATCAGAGGGAAAATATTCGTCATCAGAGATATGTGGTAGCTGATGAAATGTTGGAATCGGTATTTCATCTGAGTGCGGGATAGGGCGTATTGCCGAGTCTAAATTGGGATAAGTCCACTTACTGCGGTTATTTCGATTGATTCCATTAGTATTTAATAAACAGAAATAACAATCATTGAAGTGGTTTTTTGGTTCTCTCCAAACCATTGGTACGCCGAATTTTAGACATTTTCTTTTCCCGGTAGTCCACTGCCGTAAATGCTCTGTACAAGTTTTACATACGAGATGCGGGGGCCCACGTTTTGTCCTGATCACCAAGCTTAACTCCAAAGTTTCCAAGATACGCTCGCTTTACAAAGTCAGTAATAGTTTGTCTGTTTTGTTGAAACATGTATTCTCCGCATATATAGCAAAACACATCAGGTTAATTTACACAACTTCTTCTTGAACTGGAACCTGAACTCATTTTAATTCTGTTCAATAACACAAAAACACTCTTTTCTTAACATAAAATAACACGCCGAATTCGATCTACTCTCATTAGTAAGAACGCACAAACTGACGAGACTTACCCGAGTTAGGTGATTAAAAGGGTCAGTTCAGGTACCTGATAGGCAATGGTCCCACTATTTATAGATTTACCTGGAATTTACTCAATTACAGACTGACAATAAAACCATTGTACCTACATTAATGAATATATAATAATTTTAGAACTCTCATAAATGAATATACTGAATAAAAACGACATTGGTAGATAAGTTGATGTATCTAAAAAAGTAGAGCTGATAGAGAAAAACGGATTGCATGTATAGATTTAGCGTCCCAAATATAGTTAAAATCAGCTCTAAAATCCCAGGCACCAAAACAAAAATATTTTTTTGTTGCCCTGTGTAATTTATCTGATATAAGGGGAGTGAAATCAAAGCGAAAAAAAAAAAATTACCAGTTCATCGAGTGGTCTGTCAAATGAAAGCTTGTGAAAATACGAGTTCCAAAAAATATACGATGCAATACTTACGCACACTCTTCTTTGTATTATGAAAAAAAAAAAATGCCAAAAACTCCTATCCCCCACCCTATCTCGGAAAGCAATAAACAGAAAATTTTGAAAAAATTCTGGAATATTCTTCATTTAGTGTAGATTGAGCGAAAATTATCACGAGTGCTTTTCATTTGATAATTTATCTGATATATGTGACTTATTTAAATTTATGTGCACTTTTACTACATTTTCGTCTCTGGTGACTGGGCTCATATTGAAAGGCTCAGTGCTGCACGGAAGTCCCTAAAGCGCTACAGGAGCGACACGTGTGCGGAAAAAGCGATTCACGTTGTTCTTGAATCGCTGTAAATTGTACTCGGTGGGAAACACAGTCCTGGGCAAATTATTCCAAAGGGATGATGTTCTCCAAATAAATGACTGTTTGAAAAGCATTGTACGAGGAGTAACAAGCTGAACCTCATACGGATGTGAAGGATTAGCGCGAAGTGTACTTCTAACACGCACCGCTCTGGGAGGGATTAAGCGGGCCACATCCTTCGAAGACTTTCCATGAAAATACTTATAGAATAGGCTCAAATCGCCAACCGTTCTTCGATGTTCCAGCGAATGAAGGCCGCCTGTCAGTTCCGGGTCTCCAATCAGACGAACAGCTCTTCTCTGAATAGAATCCAACAAATGCAGTGTATGTTTGGGAGCGGAGCCCCAAACATGGGAGCAGTATTCCATAGTTGGTCGAATCTGACCTTTGTAAAGAATTAATAGTTGTTGTGGAGTTGGAGTGGAGTACTGTTTCGATAACGCTTATGGTGAACAAAACATTGAAAATTAAAAATTATAACTAACAAAATAATTTGAAGATAACATTTAGTCGCTCATTATAATGAAAAGACTGATACAAATGATGCATAAGATAAAACTTTACAAATTACAATGTTATTTTTTTAAATGTTACTCCTTTTATGTAAATGATGCCAGTTGTAAACAAACATTGCTTAAGATTCAATAGTTTGAAATGTATAATTATATTAAGGTGATAATTATAGAGCTGTAATTTATTCATAATTACACAAGTGATAAATTGTCGCTTAATCTAAACTTGAAAAACAGCGAGAACATGACGGAACTCTCATCTATTTGTCATCATCACTGGAACGCTATAAATCAACATCTACTAAAAATGATTGAAAAGTTTGTATTTCATTGTTACTGATTGTCCGATGAACCATATAATAGATGTTCCTCAATGATGTTAAAGTGAGCCAAACGAGATAAAAGGCGAGTCGACTAAATCATTTCAGACAGTAAGAGCAATTATTTCATCCAGAATACTATCTTTCTTCTCCTATCTTATCGTGATATAAGAAATTTACTTGGTTGAATTTTAGATAAGTACAAAGCCTCAAAGTTCAGGACGTCAGAGCGTCAACCAATGACCACACTCATGCACCGAGGCACTATGGTCAACACCCTAAATTCGCGGTGAAAAGTTTTCTATTTCACCGCTAGGTGGCCATTAATATACTCGTTTGGGACTGTTTCCACCTAAATTTCATCGTTTTTTTACCGATTTTATTACATTTTGAGGTTAATCGGAGCTGTTATTTTGTATTTTAGATTCATAATAACCTGTATATGTAATGAGTGATTGAAACTCAACATTTGAGGCTAATATAATCAGGTTAAGTGTCAAAAACTCTAGTCAGAGTCTTGATTTTTTCATTTTTCTACGATTTTGAGGTTCCAGCCGCCATCTTGGATTCGCCATGTTGGATTTCGCCAACCTACGTATCCAACTTTTTAGGGCTATCAATTACAAACAATTTGCACCCAAAACCAATCGAATCGGCCATAAATTTTTTACTCCAAAATCCTGATTTTTCTCTGATTTCGGTCCGTCATATTGAGCCGCCATTTTAAAATTTTCCAAAAGGCCACACTAGCCCATAAAGAGGGATCAATAACGAACATTTTATGCCCAAGATCACTAAAATCCATCAATATGAATTTTGGGCAGAGCCTTGTTCCGTTTGACAAAGAACGTCCCATATATATATATATATATATATATATATATATATATATATATATATATATATATATATATATATATATATATATATATATATATATATATATATATATATATATATATATATATATATATATATATATATATATATATATATATATATATATATATATATATATATATATATATATATATATATATATATATATATATATATATATATATATATATATATATATATATATATATAATACATATATATATATATATATATATATATATATATATATATATATATATATATATATATATATATATATATATATATATATATATATATATACATATATATATATATATATATATATATATATATATATATATATATATATATAATATATATATATATATATATATATATATATATATATATATATATATATATATATATATATATATATATATATATACGCCCCGTAAATTGCTTGTCTTATTACCACTACTAACAAATTCTGAGATTTCTGCCTTTATATATATATATATATATATATATATATATATATATATATATATATATATATACGCCCCGTAAATTGCTTGTCTTATTACCACTACTAACAAATTCTGAGATTTCTACCTTCAAAAATTCAGCCTAGTTATTTAAACAAACTACACAAGTTTTAAAATTCAAAATTGATAAATCAATACAAATGAGCGTAAAAATAGTCTGAATCATATTTTTTATGAGCAGTATATTTAGTAAAAAGTTTTTATTACAATAAAATTATACTTAAAAATAGGATTATAATGAGGTAATGTTCTTCATTCCCCCGGAGGGATTCATACCACCACTGTATTTTTGCTTAAACAATTTGACCATGAAAACATAAAAGTTATGAAGAATACACATAAAATATGTAACAATCCAAATTGATCGGTCTGCTACCAAAATGTTGCATGTCCAAAAAATATTTTAGTACACTGTAATCATGAAAAAATTTATTACACCAATCAAATTCCTGGTAAAAAAGAGGATCGTCCAAAATTCGCGAGGGTGTCCAGACAGGTGAATTTCGTGCCCCGGGCCCACAGCGTGTCTGTTTTGATCCTACACGGTTTCGGATCTTCAGACGGACCGGTATAATTATTATTATATCCAGCAATAACCCCTTCTTATAATGCCAGTGGTGGAGATTGAGACAATATATAATAGAAAACTAATAACACCAATAAGTTAAATTCCATTTTTTTAGTATTACAACTTATAATTTTTAAGAAGACTGTTTTCTAGGCTGTTCAGATCTTTCCCTATTCATCGTCTCTCCGATTTCTCTCCATCTGATTCTGTGCTACGTTCGCCCGTCCCCTCCCAGCCACAATTCTAATGTCATCATCCCATCTTAGAATGGGTCTTCCCCAATTACAAACAATTTGCACCCAAAACCAATCGAATCGGCCGTAAATTTTTTTTTTGCTAATTTTTTAATCCAAAATCTAGATTTTTCTCTGATTCCGGTCCGCTATATTGAGCCACCATTTTGAAATTTTCCAAAAGGCCACACTAGCCCATATAGAGGGATCAATAACGAACATTTTAAGGCCAAGATCACTAAAATTCATCAACATGAATTTTGGGCAGAGCCTTGTTCCATTTGACAAAGAATGTCCCATATATATATATATATATATATATATATATATATATATATATATATATATATATATATATATATATATGTATATATATATAAATATATATATATATATATATATATATATATATATATATATATATATATGTATATATTTATATATATGTATATATTTATATATATATATATATATATATATATATATATATATATATATATATATATATGTATACATATATATATATATATATATATATATATATATATATATATATATATATACATATATATATATATATATATATATATATATATATATATATATATATATATATATATATATATATATATATATATATATATATATATATATATATACATATATATATATATATATATATATATATATATATATATATATATACATACATATATATATATATATATATATATATATATATATATATATATATATATATATATATATACATATATATATATATATATATATATATATATATATATATATATATATACCGGGTGACACAGTTACTTAAGAAATGTTTTTAATTACTTCCGGTTTGACCGGAAGTGACTGCAACTTTCTTATTTTTTAATGGAACGCTTATATTTTTTTATCAATATCAATTCGCTTTGAAATTCTCTTTCCAACGATGTATCACAATTTGACATTTGTTTGACAAGTGACAAACAAAAACTAATTTATACTCTTATACTTAGGCGGCCATCGCGGATATACCAGCAATTGTTTTTGTTCGTTTTATCTCACTTTGGAAAGAATTTAAGACTATCGATTTATCGTGCCATTTTCGCATTGTCTAGGTGGCTCCTACAAAATTTTATGCTGTTACAGAATTTTCTCTTTAAATAATGATCAATATCACCGAAATTAAGATAGGAACATATTTTTTATTTAACCCAGTTACACATTACAGGTTTTTTGCCAACATACATACTATTATTTTCAGAAAATAAACCGTTTTATTATGCGATAATGTGATATCAACAAGTTCCATTACGGACTTAGCACGCTGTGATAAAACAGACTAACCCAAAGTCATGGTTGCTGCGTGTTACCAAAATGGCCATTATTATTATTTACTTTACGTCAAAAATAATTTTTCGTTAACAAAAATGTATTCAACGGATGAAAAAGTAGACATGTTATTAATTTATGGAGAGTGCAGAAAGAATAAGTCCCGATAGGAGGAGCCACTTAGACAAGCGAAAATGGCACGATAAATGAATAGTCTTAAATTCTTTCCAAAGTGAGATAAAACGAACAAAAACAATTGCTAGTATATCCGCCATGGCCGCCTAAGGCTAAGAGTTTAAATCAGTTCTTGCCGGTCACCTGTCAAACAAATGTCAACTTATGATACATCATTGGAAAGAGAATTTCAAAGCGAATTGAAATTGATAAAAAAATATACAGGGTTCCACTAAAAATAGGGTCGAACCGGAAGTAGTTAAAAATATTTCTTAAGGGATAAAAAAGCCTAATAATGTCCCATTCTGGTATCTAAAAATGCAAATATGTAATAAATAAAAAAAAATTTCATAAAAAAATAATTACAGGGTGTTAGATGTTGGCAGTCACCCGGCATATAGGGGGAGGGTAGTCTTGACCGACTAGTTACACAGCAAACTTGAAGTTTTTAGAGTAAGCGGTCATGGAAGTAGGGCTAAAAAGTTTTTAACACCTTTTTAGCTAAGCCAAGTTTTCAAAAATACTGAATTTTCTTCTTCATTGCTATACAGTAGACTATCAATATTCTAAGGTTTACAACAGAAAACCACCTAAATTATTAACATCAAAACTACTTACTGTTAGGTGGTGCTTTTTAGGATGATTTCTTACAACATAAATCACATTGTTTTTAGTATTTATTGGGAAAATATGAGAACATTCTGACCAAAAATACTTTTAAAGAAGTAGTTTACTCCATTTTGTTATGTAGGATACGAACAAGTGTGTGCTTCTAAGGTGATTTTATTTAAAGTTTTTTTATATGTTTTACATTCCTGTTGTTTGGGCCAGCGTGTTTTTACCTTCTGGTAAAATAGTAGTTGATTTATTCTAGGAAAAACCAAGACGTTGACGTTTCGTTTAATTTGCCGAAGGTTTGTAAAAATTGTAAAAATTAACATTAGGTTATTTTTATGATATGTCTGATACATTTTATGAATTATCATTTTTCTAACTGACCTGCAACAGATTAGAGAAAATTAAGCTTAAATCCTCAGTTTTTTTTTAGTATTAGGTTCAAGGTCGATTTCCACCATCTCCCTAAAAATTCTTTTGTTGAAATTTTTTTCCTTACTCATGATATTGGTTTCATTAAAATTAAATTCATGTAAAAATTGATCGGTGTAAAGCAAGTGGGCATGAGTGTTTTTGAGTCTGCAATTCCTCTTATGATTCTGACTGTTAGGACCCTTGATGCTTGTCCTAAATGTATTTTTTTACTCTAAGTGCAAGGGATTGTGTATACTATTTCTGAGACTTTTACAATTCCGTCTAAATTGGTAAAAATATTATTAATTGTTTTTGAATGTTTGAAAGCAATATTTATATTAGGTTGAATTTTAAAAATTTTAGTAACTTTAGTGGAAATTTCTTTGTAATAAGGGAAGGAGCAATGATATACGATTCTGTTTTCAGAAAAAAAGGCACTGATATCAGGATTCAGATTATTCTCTTGTTGAAAAGTAGGTGTTTAATAATAGTCTATTCAACATCTTAATTGGATAGGAGTTATTAAGCAAAATATCTTAAAGAAGATGAGAGATCCTCTCTATTCTGGACTTCAACCCTAAAATCGTATTTATTTTGATTTACCTTCCTGAGTAGGTTGGTTTGGTATATCAATCAACGATAATCGAGTTATCACCTTTCCTAATTAATAAATATATACACATATACAGTCAGTCCAAAAAGTTTCTATACACCACCTGCTCTTTATATTGTTTTTCTGTTATGTTTAACAAATTAGTTTAATAGTGAGAAAACATGTTTAAATTAATATCTGAAACTTAACCAACGAGGACTAGTAATAAAAACCACTACGAAACATTTTATTTAGAAGTTACATCATTGTTATAAAAATATAAACAAAATTAATGTCGAAAAGTCTGCATACACTCTAGAACCGCATTAAAAAAAACACATTATAATCAGCTGCATTTTATCAAGCTATCTTTTGCTCGCTAAACTGAAAAACAAATGAATAATTTTCGGTCATACTTTATAATCTGTCACTTGTTACTAGTAATTGAATCGGTGAGTTCGACAACCGTACAAGTCCAAAATTTGACATTTTAAACTGAGATAGCCATTTTGTTTTAAATATATCCCCCTATCAACTGAGCATAAAAACCGTACGATATACTTAAACGTTAACGCTCTACAGTAGGCTGCCGTTCGGTGATGACTGGAAAAACCGTACATGTCCGTGACTTGTACGGTTTTTCATCTCAGCTACTAAAATATCTGCAGTTATTTGTTTACAAAGAAAGAGTTGACTTCGTGTGGGTTTTATTAATTAAAATAGCTTAATTATCGTGTGTTTTTAAATTTGTTTAAATAAAATATGTCATCCTGTGACAGAGAAGATGTGGTTACTAGCAATGGCAACAAAAAAAGAAAAAGGAATATTGTTAGTTGGAAACATAACCAAAGAAAAATAGCACGTTTGCACGGTCAGGAATATGTTGGTAAAAACGGAAAACATATTGAAGCGAAAACTGTCGGACCTACATGCATGTAAGTTTACATTTTTTTTTTAATTAATTAATTTTAACTAATGAATACATTTTTAAGGTGTAAAAAAAAGTGCATGCAGCAGTTTACTGATGAAGAGAAAACAGAAATAATATCAAAATTATACGACGGTAAGCCAAAAAATAAACAAGATACGTATTTGCAGGGGCTTATTGAAGCAAAGCCTATTGAAAGACATCGGATAAGAGGCGTAAAACCTAAACAACAAAGAAAGTCAAATTTTTTGTACTTTGTTATGAAACAATCAAATCGAATTTCCGTATGTAAACAGGCATTTATCAGTCTTCATGCCATATCTCATTGGCAAGTTTCAGCGTTTAAACACCTTACTTCTAGCTACAAAATCACCAAAGGATTTAAGAGGCCGGCACAACAACAGACCTCGTGCAATATGCGAAGAATGGATTGTGAAAATAAAAGAACACATTGAGTCATTCCCGGTTAAAGTTTCCCATTACTCCTCAAAAACCATTCATTATTTGGATGCATCTTTAAATGTGAAGAAAATGTACAATCTGTTTATAGATAAAAATCCACAGCTAGAAAATTTGGTTAAATACGAATTCTATCTAAAATATTATAATGAAAACTACAATCTCAGGTTTGGAAGACCACAGGTTGATGTCTGCTCGGTATGTGAAAGCCTTGGAGCTAAACTTAAAGATGTTAATCTTAATGATAATGCAAAGAGAGTGGTTGCAGCGGAACTCATAGTTCATAAAAGGCGCGCAAAAAAGTTTTACACGAAACTAAAAGAAGTGCAATCTCTGTGTAAGGAACGACCAGAAGTAATGGGCCTAGCTTTTGACTATATGCAGAATATGCCCCTCCCACATATCCCGGTTCAAGAAATTTTTTATCTGAGGCAACTTTGGGTATATGCATTTCAGATTCATAATCTTAAAGACAACACTGGTCATTTTTATAGCTACCACGAGGGTGAAGCTCTAAAAGGATCTAATGAAGTATGCACATTTCTTTATGATTATATATTGAACCACATACCAACTGAAATCACTTGAGTTACACTTATTTCTGATGGATGTGCGGGACAGAATCGTAACCAGACCATGGTTCGCTTTTTGCTAGCATTGCAGGCGACCAAGAGATTTAACAAAATATACCATTACTTTCCAATAAGAGGGCATTCATTTTTGCCCTGCGACAGGGATTTTGGTTGTGTCAAGAGGGTGATTAAAAAACACGATCGAATTTATATTCCAGAAGAATATCAAGAAATAATACTATCTTCAAGGAAAAAACAGCCATTTACTGTAAAGTTAATTCGACATAACGATATTATTGATTTTAAAAAGTGGTGGCCGACTGATTATAAAAAAAACGTGTTCTATTTTAGTCAGTGGTGATAATACTAGAAAAGAAAATTTTGCTGTGTCAAACTATAGGCAATTTCTTTATGACAGTTCAACTCCAGGTTATGTGACAACGTGGAATTACATAAACGGTTTTCTCTCCTACACATTTAAGTTATTAAAGCAACATAAGGAAAGTCCTTCTCTACCGACTGCTGGCGCTTATAAAGATCCTCTACCTAGATCTACTACTACTGAGAAAAAAGTCGAGGATATTAAAAAAAGTTATGCAATATATGACTGGTGAAATGTTAGAATTTTTTCTACCATATAACATCCTGTAATACGACAACGGGCAGAAAATGACGATTAAAATGTTTAAATCAGTATTTATTTGTTATTCTTTTAGAACTATTCAAAATGTAATCATTTTTCACCTGTTTTTATTATTTTTTTACGATACTGATTTCGAAAACCGTACTTGTCCACTAACTTCTTTTAGCTATAAACTATTAGACCGTTTCGTTTTTATAGAAAAACTATTACTAGATATAAATCCCAGATCACCAGATCTAAAACTTCTCTGTGTATGCCAAACCTGAGAAATAAGTAATTTAAAAGATTATCAGTTTTTCTTAAATTTCTCAAAATGACATTTTCGGACATGTACGGTTGTCGAACTCACCGATTCAATTTTTCAAGATCGAAAAAACCATAACTGACTTGTAGAAAAATGGAAAATTGTACAGAAATATAAAAAAAATTGTTAAAAAGTCGCATGCTACTGTTAGTACATTGTAAACCAGTATAAATTAACGGGTTTCTATAAATTCGATCACGCTCCGGTCGTCCTAAGAAACTGACTCCACGTAAAGAGGCCAGTATTGTTAGACAAATAATTATAGATCCCAAGAAAAGTGCACCAAAATTAAAAGAAGAAGTACAGAAAACTGGTGTTAGTTCCCTCAAAAACTGTGCAAGGGAACTAACACCAGTTTTCTGTAGACTTTTTAACCTATCCTACAGAAAGGGAATATTTCCGTCCTGCTGGAAATGTGCCACAGTTCAGCCGATACCTAAAAAAAGGTAAGAAGACCTTGCCAAATAACTACCGACCAGTTGCACTGCTTTCAATAATATCGAAAGTCATGGAAAAGGTTATCAATGAGCATCTTCTAAAATATCTTGAACGATTTAATATTATTAGCGATCACCAATATGGTTTTCGTAAACATAGATCAACAGGAGATCTTCTGACTTATGTAACACATGTTTGGAACAACGCAATTGAACACTTTGGAGAATCTCGAGCGGTTGCTCTTGACATATCTAAGGCATTCGACCATGTTTGGCACGATGGACTGTTGGCTAAGTTACGCTCTTATGGTATGTCTGAAAGGTTCTGTTTGTGGCTCTCATGTTTCCTCAGAGAGCGTTCTTTACGAGTGGCGGTCGACGGATTTCTTTCTAACACCCTCACTATCAACGCCGGTGTGCCCCAGGGCTCCATACTGTCTCCTACTCTCTTTCTCATTTACATTAACGATCTGCTGGAAAAGACCGGGAATCCAATCTATAGCTTTGCAGATGACAGTACGCTTGTCTCTTCATTCACCTTGAACGCTCGGACATCGGCTGCTCAGGCGAATATCTGCAGACAGCAGGAGGTCGTTCAACTTAACAAAGACCTGGAAGAAATTCTATCTTGGGGGGTGACAGTAACCAAGTGGAATTTAACGCTACAAAAACCCAAGCGGCAGTTTTTTCTAAAAAAGTTAACGCTGCTGAACCCGACATAGTTATGTCGGGGCACTCCATTCTCCTAGCATCGTCGCTCAATTTGTTGGGCGTTAGTTTGGGAGCAAATATGTCTTGGCATGAACATGTTGCAGGCATAGCAAGGAGAGCTTCTCAAAAGTTGGGAATATTATTTAGAACCAGAAAGCTTTACACCCCACAACAACTGTTAATTCTTTACAAAGCCCAAATTCGACCAACTATGGAATACTGCTCCCACGTTCGGGGCTCCGCTCCCAAATATACACTGCATTTGTTGGATTCTGTTCAGAGAAGAGCGGGCCGTCTGATTGGGGACCCGGAATTGACCGGCGGCCTTGATTCGCTGGAACATCGAAGAACGGTTGGCGACTTGAGTCTGTTCTTGAGAGTCCACGTTTCACAGTCATACAGGAAAACGTAACCTTTCACAAATCGATATCGAAGGCTTAAACGCAGGGTGTGATCGCACTCCACAACAACTGTTAACTCTTTACAAAGCTCAAATTCGAACAACTACGGAATACCGATTGGAGACCCGGAACTGACCGGCGGCCTTGATTCGCTGGAATATCGAAGAACAGTTGGCGATTTGAGCCTATTCTACAAGTATTTTCATGGAAAGTGTTCGAAGGATGTAGCCCGCTTAATTCCTCCCAAAGCGGTGCATATTAGAAATACACGTCGCGCTGGTGCTTCGCATCCGTATGAGATTCAGCTTGTTACTCCGCGTACAACGCTTTTCAAGCAATCTGCAGTCATCCCTTTGGAATAATTTGCCCAGCGCTGTGTTTCCCACCGAGTACAATTTACAGCGATTCAAGAACAACGTGAATCGCTTTTTTTTTCCGCACTCGTGCCGCTTCTGGAGCGCTTTAGGGACTTCCCTGCAGCACGTGTGCTAGACCAATAAAAAAAAAAAAAAACGGGAACTATTTTCGAAAAATGATTGTTCATGAACAGTGAGAAATTGTTTACACAGGGCAGGCTATAAGGGGTGTGCAGCCAGGAAGAAGCAATTAATTTCGGAAGCAAATTACAAAAAGCGGTTAGCCTTTGTTAGGGAATATGTTACTAAACCTCCTGAATTTTGGGAATCCGTAATCTTTAGACATGAAACTAAAATTAACCTTTTTGGGTCTGATGGCAGAACTAAAGGTTGGAGAAAGAAGAATACCGCATTCGATATTAAAAACATTTGTTCTGCGGTGAGACAAGGGAGCGGCTGTGTCCTGCTCTGGCGATGCATGTCCGCTGGTAGGGTTGGAAATTTACATTTTATTAATGGTACCATGGATCAGCATGTTTATCTGAACATTTTGAGAGACAATTTAAGAGAAAGTGTCCTAAAATTAACATTCGACAAAACTTTCCAATTTCCAACAGGACAATGATCCGAAACATACCGTAAACTTGGTGCGAGAATGGGTAATCCATAATGTGCGACAGTAGCTTCATACACTTCCGTAATCACCCGATGTTAACCCTATCGAGCATTTATGGGAGAAACTTAAACGGCGCGTTCGCAAACATGATGTTTCAAGTAGAGAAGGATTAAAAAGCAGAATATTGAATGAATGGGAGAACATGCCAGCAGAAGTTACTAGAAAGCTGGTTGCAAGCATGACAAAAAGGTTACAGGAGATTATCAAGGCCAACAGCGGTCCCACTAAATATTAGTTTGAACGAAGTTGTTATATTTCGTTTAAACTCCTTCAAACTATTATTGGTAATTGTTAAGTGTATGGATACTTCTTTAACATTAATTTTGTTTGCATTTTTGTAACAATGATGTATGTTCTAAATAAAAATGTTCGGTAGCTTTTTAATACTAATCCTCGTTGGTTAAGTTTCAAATATTGATTTAAACATGTTTTCTCATAGTTCCAATTAATTAGTTAAATATAACAGAAAAATAGTATAGAAAGCAGGTGGTGTATGGAGACATTCTGGACTGAATATATATATATATATATATATATATATATATATATATATATATATATATATATATATATAAAGGGTGTTTTTTATAGAGGTATAGAACTTTGAAATGGAATAAAACAAAGATGAATTTTTTAAATTGACATGAAATTTACTTTTATTCGAAAGATAATCTTCTGGCATTATAATTTAAATATGACTTCTAGCATATGACCGCCACGGCTGGCTCGGACGTAGTCTAATCTGGAGGTCCAATTTTCGATGACTTTTTCCAACCTTTGTGGCCGTATATCGGCAATAACGCGGCGAATGTTGTCCTCCAAGTGGTCAATCGTTTCGGGCTTATCGGCGTAGAACCAGCGACTTCACATATCCCCACAGAAAATAGTCTAGCGGCGTTAAATCGCACGATCTTGGAGGCCAATTCACGGGTCCGAAACGTGAAACTATGCGATTACCAAACGTTTCCTTCAATAAATCAATTGTGGCACGAGCTGTATGACATGTTGCGCCATCTTGTTGAAACCACAGCTCCTGCACATCATGGTTGTTCAATTGATGAACGAAAAAGTCAGTAATCATGGCTCTATAGCGGTCACCATTGACGTTCTGACCAGCATCGTTTTTAAAGAAGTACGGACCAATGATTCCACCAGTCCATAAAGCACACCAAACAGTCAGTTTTTCTGGATGTAAAGGTGTCTCAACATACACTTGAGGATTATCATCACTCCAAATACGGCAGTTTTGTTTATTGACGTATCCATTCAAACAAAAGTGAGCTTCATCGCTAAACAAAATTCGCTTATGAAAATCGGGATCAACGGCAATCTTGTTTTGGGCCCATTCACCGAATCTACGCCTTGCTAGGTGATCGTGTGGCTTCAATTGTTGCACGAGTTGGATTTTGTAAGCACGCAAACCAAGATCTTTCCGCAAAATCTTCCATAAAGTGGATGGACACATATCCAATTCCTGTGCACGATGACGGATAGACTGATTCGGGTCTTCCTCTACGCTACGCTCTACAGCAGCAATGACTTCTTCTGTACGCACTGTACGACGTCTCTGTGGATGCGTATTATCATTTAGAGTAAACGTGGTGCGAAAACGTTCCATAGTTAATCGAATTAATTGCTCTGATGGACGATTATGTTGACCGTAAAATGGACGTAGTGCGCAATACGTATTTCGAACAGAACCATGATTTTCGAAATAAATTTGCACAATTTGGAAGCGTTGTTCAGGCGTCAGTCTATTCATGTTGAAATGCGAAACCAAACTAAACATAAATCACTTGACAGCTGACAAAAGGGCCGCCAGTTAAAAAGTGTTGCCAACTTAAAGTTTTATACCTCTATAAAAAACACCCTTTATATACATATGGGGGGTGGGAGTTGATCAATTTTATGTGATTTTTAGTGTTCCGCACGGAACACTTATAAGATCACTTCGGCGTCTGTCTGTCCGTCTGTCTGTCCGTCTGTCCGTCACACCCGATTTTCTCCGAAACTATGTTATTTGTCATAGAAAGTTGAAATTTGGTAGTAATATAGGAATTGATGGCCTCATCAGAGCCACGTAGCTTTGAAAGTTAAATTTTGACTTAAAGGGTTAGTTTTGAGGGGTGAAATCGGAAGTAAAAAAAAATTTTTTTTACTAGGTAATCGAGTGTGGTGTCAAATGAAAGCTTGTGGAAACACGAGTAAAAAATATACATATAATGTAATACTTGCGCGCACTTTTCTTTGTATTATTTTTAAAAAAATGCGAAAAAAATCGCTGCCCACCGCCGCCTTATCTCGGAAAGTACTTAACAAAAAATTTTGAAAAAATTCTGGAATATTCTCCACGGGGTGTAGATTGAACGAAAATTATCACGAGTGCATTACCTGTAATAATTTATCTGGTATATAAAAAAAAAAACAGAAATTTCAAGGTCATCAATTTTCAGTAAAGATTGGAAATAAACTTTGTTGAAAACTTATTTGGGGTGTGTTTTTGTAAAGTCACTGATCATTTTATATCACCGTAACATAAATTTTGACTTAAGGGATTCGTTTTGAGGGGGTGAAATCGGAAGCGAAAAAAAAAAAAAATTTTTTACTAGGTCATCGAGTGTGGTGTCAAATGAAAGCTTGTGAAAACACGAGTAAAAAATATATATATAATGTAATACTTGCGCACACTTTTGTTCGTATAACTTTTAAAAAAATCGTGAAAAATCGCTGTCCCCTACCTTATCTCGAAAAGTACTGATCAAGAAATTTTGAAAAAAATCCTGGAATATTCTCCACGGGGTATAGATTGAACGAAAATTATCATTACCTTTAATAATTTATCTGGTATAGAAAAAAAAAACAAAATTTCAAGGTCACCAGTTTTTCAGTAAAGATTGGAAACAAACTTTGTTGAAAACTCATTTGGGGTGTGTTTTGTGAAGTATACCACCCTAACAAAATTTTTTATCTTAAAAACAATCAACGTACGGAACACTAATTATGCAAGTTCAACTTGCACTTGACCGGTTATTAATAGTAATATGGTAGCATTTCTTGTTTTCTTGCCTATAATGTTCAAATAATAAGTAAATTTTATGCCTAAATATTAATGCCTAAATATATAAGGGATAGAAGGACAGGGATTAATTGATATATATATATATATATATATATATATATATATATATATATATATATATATATATATATATATATATATATATCGTGTTATATGTCCTTTTCAAGGTTTTTGAAGACAAGACATTCAAAAATTGGGTTGTTTTTTCAATGCTTTTTTTTAGCCAGGAAGAGGCTGAAAGGGGCGGCCATCAATTCCTATATTGCCACCAAATTGCCACTTTCTATGTCAAATAGTTTCGGAGAAAATCGGGTGTGACAGACAGACAGACAGACAGACGGACGGATGGACGGACAGAGACCGAAGTGATCTTATAAGTGTTCCGTACGGAACACTAAACATTTTAAGTTGAATATAGAATAAGTTTAGAAATACAAGCAGTTAACTTGGTCGAAACTCACTTACCTCAGGCACAGTAAGTAACTTTGTGTGTTTACTACCTTTGCTAAAGGGAAATATTGTATCCGCATCCCCTATTTTTACTTTTCTTTACTTTTTAGGGTTCTTAGATCACGAAGAAAATATTTTTCACACTTCTGTCGGTGTGTCTATCTGGCTGTCCGTCTATCGGTCTGTTGTATGATTTAAATTGTGTTATGGAAAGTTACTTTCACCTCACTTGAAAAAGTTAAATTCGGTACTTATTTTAGTACTACATGTTTGCAAGGAAACTACTGGGTAACTCACTCTGCCGATTTTTTAAATTTGTGTAAAAACTTTGTGTTTTTTTTGGTTGATAACACCTTCTTTTCCGCACTCAGCTGTTACTTCTTTAAGTGTTCCGTACAGAACACTTATAAGATCACTTCGGTGTTCGTTCGTCCGTCCGTCCGTCCGTCCGTTCGTCCGTCCGTCCGTCCGTCCGTCCGTCCGTCCGTCCGTCCGTCCGTCTGTCCGTCTGTCCGTCTGTCACACCGAATTTTCTCCCAAACTATTTGTCGTAGAAAGTTGAAATTAGGTTCTAATATAAGAATTAATGGACTCATCAGAGCTTGTAGTTTTTTTTAAAAGTTAAATTTTGACTTAAGGGGTTAGTTTTAGGTGGTGAAATCGGAACTGAAAAAAATTTTTTTTTACTAGGTCATCGTGCGGGGTATCAAATGAAGCTTGTAAATATATATATATATATATAATATATATATATATAATATATATATATATATATATATATATGTCTTACATGCGCACACTTTTCTTTGTATTATTTTGAAAAAATCGAGAAAAATCGCTGCTTTATTTTGAAAAGTACTGATCTAAAAATTTTGAAAAAATTCTAAAAATATCCTCCACGGAGTGTACATTGAACGAAAATTATCACGAGTGCATTACTTATAATAATTTATCTGGGATATAAAAAAAACAAAAACTTCAAGGTCATCAGTTTATACCTCCGTAACAAAATTTTTTATTTCAGAAGCAATCAACGTACGGAACACTAATTGCGCAAGTTCAACTTGCACTTGATCGGTTATTTTTTTTTTTCTTTGATAAAAAATAATAATGCTCTTTGCTATTCTAAGAAACAGTTTTTCTCTTGATTTTATGCCGTTAAGTAGATAAAAGGTTACCGAGACAAAATAACATATTACAGATAGTGTGGTTCTAGTACCAATATTTGTTTTGTACTGCGGCTAAACGTGATGTTCAAATAGCCGATGTTTTTGATTCAATTATGGTGTACATATATTATAAAGCATGCTATTGAAACGAACAACGAACTATAGTATTTCTATGAAAATTGACTATACGATTTTTTTACCTGTTATTTGAAAAGGTGCAATATAGAACTGAATTCCATAACCACGGAAGTCTAAATCAATGCTGGAAGCCATCTAGGTGTAATTCCTATGCATTAATTATTTTTGTCTCATTCGTTGTTCTATTACCTCTATATATAATGCTTTATGCGTATCTCTGCTATTAGCAATACTTCCTTTTGTTTGTATTTAAGGAGAGTAACCCTGAAACATCTGAGAGATGACAGTCAAATGTTGAATAACCTTAGATATACCAGTCATAGCGCGATATTAGTAAACAGTCCGGAAACCCTGTAACGTTTGCTAGACAGACTCAACAAAGTTGGAGACCAGTACTACATGGAAATAAACATCATCTAAACGAAAATACTCATAATATCGAAAAACCCAGAATCACCCATAAATGTTATTATATAGGGTAAGAGAATTGAAGTAGTGGCAAAATTCAGATATCTGGGGACCTGGATATACAGCGGTTTAGATCCAGAAGTGAAAATTAAAAACCAGAATTGAATAAGCTAGAACCACGATTAATCTGATGAGATCATTTTTGTTTTTTTTTTTTATGGGTCTGGCACACGTGCTGCAGGGAAGTCCCCAAAGCGCTACAAGAGCGACACGTGTGCGGAAAAAGCGATTCACGTTGTTCTTGAATCGGTGTAAATTGTACTCGGTGGGAAACACAGTCCTGGGCAAATTATTCCAAAGGGATGATGTTCTCCATATAAAAGACTGCTTAAAGAGCGTTGTACGAGGAGTAACAAGCTGAACCTCATACGGATGTGAAGTATTAGCGCGACGTGTATTTCTATCATGCACCGCTCCGGGAGGAATTAAACGGGCTACATCCTTCGAACATTTTTCATGAAAATACTTTTTTTTATGGGTCTAGCACACGTGCTGCAGGGAGGTCCTTAAAGCGCTACAGGAGCGATACGTGTGCGGAAAAAAGCGATTTACGTTGTTCTTGAATCGCTGTAAATTGTACTCGGTGGGAAACACAGTCCTGGGCAAATTATTCCAAAGGGATGATGTTCTCCATATAAAAGACTGCTTAAAAAGCGTTGTACGAGGAGTAACAAGCTGAACCTCGTACGGATGTGAAGAATCAGCGCGACGTGTATTTCTAACATGCACCGCTCTGGGAGGAATTAAACGGACGACATCCTCCGAACACTTTCCATGAAAATACTTGTAGAATAGGCTCAAATCGCCAACTGTTCTTCGATATTCCAGCGAATCAAGGCCGCCGGTCAGTTCCGGGTCTCCAATCGGTATTCCGTAGTTGTTCGAATTTGAGCTTTGTAAAGAGTTAACAGTTGTTGTGGAGTGCGATCACACCCTGCGTTTAAGCCTTCGATATCGATTTGTGAAAGGTTACGTTTTCCTGTATGACTGTGAAACGTGGACTCTCAAGATCAGCACCATGAATAGAACTGACGCCCTGGAGATGTGGATATTTCGCAGGCTTCTGAGAATACCATGGATTGCGTATGTGGCAAACGAAGATGTTTTTTTTATATCAAGCACAATGTGAGAAAGAACTTTCGCAAGGAATCAAGCAAAGAAATATTTGGGCCATATAATGAAGAGTGATCAGTATGAGACCGTGAAACTCATAGTTGAAGGAAATATTGAAGGCAGACGAGCCATAGGTAGAACAAAGCACTCCTGGTTGACAAATATGAGGGACTGGACAGGCTTGGACACCCGTATAATGTTCCGAGCTGGACAGAATCGTCAAGCGTTCACTGAGATTATTGCCAACCTTTATTAATGAAGACGGCACTTCAACAAGAAGAAGGAGAGTAAAACATTTTGTAATTGAGGAATTTGAAGATCATGACACTTTTTTAAAATTTCTAATTTCAAAGCCGGTAGAGGTGAAAAAAAACGTGTATTTTTCGTTTTACTTAAAAACCATATCATACTGGGAAATTTAGGGAAATAAGCTAGAGTTTTGAGTAAAAGTGGAGCTACAGAGGCATTAGGAACCGAAGAACTACAGAATAACTATAAGGGCAATGATATATTATGGAATAGTGAATTAAAACAACAAAAGCAGGAGGTACGACAAAAATAGATAAATTTAGGAGAGTCAGCAAATAAAACCAGGTTCAGAGAGGAACCAACCAACGTTAAAAAAATGATAGTAGCCAGCAACAACGAAAACTGGAGATGGAAATGTATCTGTGTCTAGAAAAACAATCAGAAAAACAAAATCTGATCAAAAGGGATAAATGAAACAGAATCAGAGAAGATAGGCAAGGATATTTAAATCAGTCACCTAGCTTACACCAAGATCAAGACCTTAACGTAACGATAAGCAGTGAACTTGTAAAATAGACTATAGGCATCATGAAAAACGAAAGTTAGTGGACCTAAAGAAATCCCTGCAAAACTAGAGTTTTCAAAAATTCGATTATTTTTACGGACTTTTATTCTCCATACTTTTAACAATTATTCAAAAAAAACTTTAAGAAGATTCCATTCTGTTATAAAATTACAGCATTAGATGTAACCTGGCGTCGGATTGGGACCACTACCTGTTTTCAGATACTGTCTGTAATATTACTCAGTCAATTTTTAATATTTTTTTTAATTTTTTTTTTTTAAATCTTAATAATTAGTTTTTTTCTACAAAATGTCGAGAAGTTCTTTAAATTTTTCTAATACACAACTTTTTATAAATAACTAGCCATACCCGCTGCTCCGCTCGCGTAGACTTGATTCACTATTATCGTCGCTGCATAAGGAATAAGCAGCGACGATAATAGTCACGATCAAGTCCACGCGAGCGGGGCCGTGGGCACGGCTATTTTATACTTAGACATAAAGAGATAGATTATAGATTATATAGATAGATAGAAGAGTACAGAGGCAATTGAAGAACAACGTGAATCGCTTTTTTTTCCGCACACGGGTCGCTCTTGTAGCGCTTTAGGGACTTCCCTGGAGCACATGTGCTAGACCCATACAAAAAAAAAGATAACCTGACCAGAGAACATACATAAGCGCACTAACGGACACACAGACAGAGAGACATTACATTTTATATATAGTATATTCTTTCTTACATGATGTTGCTCCATATTTTATGTATTGCAAGAGAACACGCTAGCGACTAACTCTTTTCCGAAATGATTCATTATTATCGTCACTGCTTATGCCTTATGTTACATAACGTAATAAAATATATCTTATAACCTGGCCAGAGAAAAAAAAAAGCAAGTAAACCGGATAAGTGGTTTTCGAGCGATAAGCGCACTAACGCACGGACATACAGACAGAAAGACGTTGCATTTTGTATATATTAAATCTGTCTAATATGGTAGATACGGAAGCCATTCGTATCCTAACTAATGAAATTTTGCCATGGCGATAACACAAGTGTGCATGCGTGCATTGTCTTGATGAAATAGAAGTTTTTTCTTCGCCAAATGCGGACTTTTTCTTTCCCAGCATGGTTGAAACGTGCCAATAAATTGACATAATACTCTCCATTAACCATTTTGCTCCTTTTTTGGTGGATTATACCGCGTGCATTCCAAAACACTGTGGCCATAACTTTGTTGTTGCCGATAAAGTCACCATGGCCTTTCTTGGCTTCGGTTCGCTACGAAAAACTCATTGTTTGAACTGTTCCTTGATCTCTGGTGTATTGTGATGAATCTATATTTTTGTTAGCAATTATGAATCCACACCAAAAATAATTCCAACGCTTTAACATCGCCAAACATTCTTTTGAAGTTGCACTCAAAAGTCGCAGACTCAACATTAAGTAGAAAGAATACCGGGTAGAATATACAGATGCTCCTACATACCTCGGAATTACGCTGGATAGATCTCTGACCCAAAAGACTCACTGTCAGAACACAACTTAACAATTTGCAACGAGAAACAATCTGCCTCGGAAACTGGCTTACAGCAAATAGGGTGCCAGGCCCAATATTTTTCTTACCCCAGCCAACGTATCATGAATTTGCGAGCCCCACATGTAAGAGCTCATGTTGCTTTGAACGAAAATTACAGAATTATGAAAGCAACTCCGCTGGAGCAACTATATCAAGGAGCAGGTACACCACCCCCGAGCATACCTCCAGAATGGTTTCCTCCAGAACAAGAAAAACCTACTGGTAAAGAACTGGAGGAAATGGATAACGCTCAACCAAATTAGAACTGACATTGCCCCTGTAAAGAAGAACTTAACGGGGTGGGGGCAATAACTAGATCAGATGTGTGAATGCGGAGAGTTACAGCCCATGAGACACCTGAACTGAGAACCTGTAACAAAGACAAGGAAAAAAGGAATTGTGAGCAATGGCAGCACCCATCATGCGGAAAGTTTTTTCATATCCAAACTCGTTCAATTGAAATGCCACATTCTCTCCCACTCTCTGTGATCATTTATTAATATATCGTGTATTTTTTCAATCATTTCTGGACGTTAGTTCTTCATCAAAAATGCTTGTACAGCCGTGTTAGCTGTCCAATATTTTATGGTCGATAACGAAAGTGCACGGTACTCATAAACTTCACCGAAATTCGCTTTTCTCTCATCATTCCTTTTTTGTCAAAAACAAATATTTTATCACTGCTTGATATTCAGTTTGCAGCAACTTGAAAATTTGACAACATTCTTGTGAAAGGTTATGTTTACGAAAAATGTAATTTTTTAAACAGTAGTAGCGCTACTCAGTATATATCACCACAACACCAAACACTTTATTTTGCACTCGACGCGCGTTTCGCTAACCATGTTAGCTTCACCAGGAGCGATGGTTGACTAAAGCTAAACTACATATCTACCCTATTTATACTTAGCTTAACCCTTAAAATTACTCAGGCGGAATTAATGACATAGGCACGGCCCTCAGTTCCGGTGAAGTAGCCACTAGAGAGGACTATAAGGAATAAGCCCTCTGTCTTTATTTAAACTTCTTTTATATTTTATTTAATTTCCATACTTTCGTATGCGTTCAATAATCTCCTATCATATACATTTTTAATTAATCTTAGATTATCTAATGTTACAATATGATCAGCTTCAAGGGCATGTTCGGCAATGCTAGACTTTTCTGCTCTATTGTATTTTAAGTGTGCTAAATGTTCTTTAAATCGTGTTTTAATTGACCTTTTAGTTTGCCCAACATAATTTTTGTCACAATCATTACAACTAATTTTATAAATTCCACTTTTCTCACCATTAGGAATCTTATCTTTGGGATTTCCTAAGATATTTCTCAGATTGTCTGATGACTTATAGTCTAAGGTGTGGCCTACCTTATTAAATGCCTTATTGAGTCCCCTGCTATATTTCGGATTATATGGTATGGAGACATAATTCCTGTTATTTTCTTCACATGTAAAAAAGGTGGAATTCTGAATATTTAACCAGAACTTATGTCTATTTATTAGCTTGTTTACTAAGTCATCGTCATAACCATTAACTCTAGCTATATTTCTAATACGATTCCTTTCATTATTAAAGTTTACTCTATTCAGAGGAAAAGTGACCAAACGATGAACTAAAAAATGTTATGAGGCTAATTTGTGTTGTTTGCAATGAAATGAATCATTAGGAATATATCTATTTGTTACTGTGTCTTTCCTGTAGATATCAAATTCTAATCTATTATTATTTTTATTAATTAAAATATCTTGAAAAGGCAGTTGTCCTTTGTTCTCAACTTCGTAAGTGAATTTAATGGAATCATACCGGCTATTTAATTTAGAAATAAAACCATCAATATTTGCTTTCTTTGTATCAAAAATCGCGAAAATATCATCCACACACTTATACCATACCCTTGAGAAATATTCAGATTATTGACTGGCTTCAGTTTCAAACTTACTCATGAATAAATTGGCTATGAAAGGTGATAAGCAATTGCCCATAGCTGTTCCTTCTTTCTGAACGTAAAATTGACTATTGAAAATAATTTTGTTTCATACAAAGTTTAAATAATGTTAAGTATTCATGAATAATTTCGTCCTCAAAGTCATTCATCCTAAGTAATTCCTTGAGATGTTGTAAAGTTTGTGGTATTGGTACACTTGGGAACAAAGAACTGATATCAAAATAAATTAAGATTTCACCTTCATTAAGAACTAGATTTTTATGAATTCTAAAGAATTGTTCACTGCGACAGTAGTTAATGGTAAATTCTCAAGTTTGTTGATAACCACGTGGATATTAAATATGTGGGTGATCCGACCGATGAAACAATGGGTCGCATTGCTTTTCCAGGTTTGTGAATTTTTTGGTAAGCAATACAACTTTGGTATGGTCGGATTACTCACATTTAATTTAAATTTTTAGCGAGTCGGAGTTAAGGTTCTTACATTTCTTTAAAGAATTTGTAATCTCTGTTATCATTCTCGGCAATGGATTTCTTATTACCTTTTCATAGAGGCCAGATTTGATAAGATTATCTACGCGTTCAAAGTAATCTTTCTTATCCAATATAACAACCTTATTTCCTTTATCCGCTTTTAAGTAGAAGACATCTTTCTTTCTCAATCCTTTGACTACTTTTATGTTTTTTTGTGAATTAGAATTTGTGTTTTTTGATATTTGACTGCGACATGCTTCCCTAATAGTAGTAGCGCTATCTCTCGCCGAGGCCAGATACTTATCATACAACCCTCATATGTTTGCGGTACTTTTTTTTTTTCTTTTAGTATATCCCTCAGAAAAATTCAATAAAATCCTTTTAACTTACTTAAAAACAATCTTTTTTCATTTTGTACACAAGTGGAAAATCTACCTGTCAGAAATTTTTTTTCCTGCAATTTTGCACGATCTTGCAGGTTTAGTAAAATAAGGGCACAAATTACCCCTGCGGCACATAATTAAGTGGCAACTCGGGTGATGTTTCACATCGTGCCCAAGGCTGATTTATCCGTGACCAAAAACCGACCAGAACTGCCAATCGGTACTTATATTTAAATTAAAGGATTGAACGATGTTGCCAGTGGTACTGGTTTTTTGACATTTACTGTTGATTCTTAACAACTACAATTATCTTCATTTCTTTTATTAAATATTTTATAGAAAGTTCTCTTTTACTATGTGATTAGTCGGTACAAAAACGCAAGCTACAGTACCAAGAAGAGAGGATTGCAAAAAACAAACTAGATTCTAATAAAGTTAAATACCATAACAGGCATGTAATCAAGCAAATTAAACACACGTAGTGTGAAGTAAGAACAAAAAATCGGTAGAAGGAAACCTTTGTCTACGACGCATTTTAGTAAAAGCATCAGTAAATTCTTAACTTTCGTCGAAATCACATAAAATCCAAAATCAGTCACTTGTTTGCGTGTCGGTTTCGAGGCAGTCTTTCTTTGTTCCCACCCAAAGGAGACTAAAATTACACATTCCGCGACCGCTAAATACGAGGCATGTTTTTTAAGTAAGTACCGTTTTGCGATTCCGCCGCCGCAGCGATACGGTCGGCGTTCCGCGCATGCGCGCTGGTAACCTACATCTCATGTCTACGCACTGACGCCATTACAGTCTGATTCTTCATTTGTATACGTTGTTTACTGAGTGTTTTAAGATGCCTCCGACAATCGTGAGTCCCGCCGATTGTGAAGTACGGGCTGTTTATACGATTTCTTAGTGCTAAAGGCGTAAAACCGATCGATATTCATCGTGAGATCTGTGAAGTTTACGGACAAAACATTATGAGTGATGGAATGGTAAGGAAATGGGTGAGAGCATTTAAAGATGGCCGCACAAATGTGCATGATGAAGAACGGAGTGGGCGTCCTTCGGTCGTTAATGAAGATTTGGTGCAGAAAGTGAACGAAAAGGTGAGAGAAAACAGACGCTTTACAATTTCATCATTGTGCGACAGCTTTCCTCAATATTCTCGTAGTGTTTTGTACGAGGTCAAAACATTTGTGATACAGTGGTTAACAAGTCAGGCGGCAGAATTTTATGAGGAGGGTATTCAAAAACTGGTGCACGTTATGACAAGTGCCTCAATATTCACGGAAATTATGTAGAAAAAGTAGATTAAGGTACAGGCTTTCATGTAAAAATAAAATTATAGCGATATCTTTGCACGTCTTTTTTTAATTCCAAAACGGTACTTACTTAAAAAAACATGCCTCGTATATTAAAAAGTCGGTATCGTTTGTGAAGAAGTGGGTAAATCGTTTTTTAACGAGACGAACAATGTCGACGACTTGCCAAAACGTGACTTGGTAGGCAAAGCCACTACGAAAGTCGAAAAACGAATCGTGTCTTCGTTTTCACGGGACCCGAAATTGACGCTGCGTCAAGAAGCGGCAAAATTAAGAATGATTTCAGTGTATCCCGTAAGACCATTCGACAACATCTTTAGTACTCTTCATTTCTTACTCGTTGTACCCCGCTAATCCTCAACATCCTTCTGTTTATCCACATTTCGAAAGCTTCTGACTTTTTACTTAAGTTTTCCTTAAGCGTCCAAGGCTTTACACCACATAACAGCATTAAATATAGTATATATATATATATATATATATATATATATATTATATATATATATATATATATATATATATATATACAGTCGACTTTCTATATAGTGAAAGACCAAAATGTTGACCGAAATTTCACTATAGAAAGTTTTTCACTATATAAAGAGAAAATCCGTATATATTGCTATAAATGTAGGTCTTGAAACAATTGCACTATAAAGAGTTTTTCACTATATAGAGTGTAAACAGTGTCGATTGTATATATATATATATAATATATATATATATATATATATATATATATATATATATATATTTATATATATATATATATATATATATATATATATATATATATATATATACATATATATATATATATATATATATATATATATATATATATATATATATATGTATATATATTAATATAATATATATATATATATATATATATATATATATATTATATATATATATATATATATATATATATATACATATATATATATATATATATATATATATATATATATATATATATATATATATATATATATATATATATATATATATTAGCCGTGCCCGCGGCTCCACTAGCGTGTACTTGATTCGCTACTGTCGTCACTGGCTTATTCCTTATGTTACTAAACGTAATAAAATATCTGCCATTATTTCCCTTACCTCCCATTATTTTTCCTTATCTCCCATTATCTCTACATAATTTCCATTATCTAGGCTTATCTCTGCTCATCTCACATTATTTCGCCTTATTTCCCATTATTTCTCCTTATCTCCCATTATCTCACCTTATCTCCCATTATCTAGGCTTATCTCGACTTATCTCGCAATATTTCTCCTTATCTCCCATTATTTTCCTTTATCTCCCATTATCTCACCATAACTTCCATTATCTAGACTTATCTCTGCTTATCTCCCATTAATTCTCCTTATCTCCCATTAATTCTCCTTATCTCCCATTATTTATACTTATCTCCCATTATCTCACCTTATCTCCCATTATCTAGGGTTATAATCGAATTATATAGAACATATGTATAAATCGGATAAGTATAATCGGATAAGTGGTTCTGCGCTTATCACGCACTAACGGACAGACAGATAGACATACAGACAGAGAGACGTTTACATTTTATATATATTTATTCTTTGCAACATGATATTGTCCCATATTTAATGGTTTAGGCAGTGTATTGCAAGAGAACGCGCTAAGGGTAAACTTTTTTTCCGACTTGATTTACTATAATCTTCAGTGTTTATTCTTTATGTTACCTAACGCAATAAAATATATCCTATAACTTGGCCAGAGAACATATGTATGTTTTAAAAAAAAGCACGTAACGCACTAATGGACATACAGACAGATAGACAGACATAGAGACGTTGCGTTTTATATATATTATGGATAGATAACCTAGCCAGAGAACATATGTATGTAAATCGGATAAGTGGTTCTCCGGTGATAAGCGTAGTAACGGACGGACAGACAAACAGACAGACAGAGATACGTTGCATTTTATATATATTATAGATGTAATAAAATATATATATATATATATATATATATATATATATATATATATATATATATATATATAACCTGGTCAGAGAACATATGTATGAATTTAAAAAATCACGTAAATCGGATAAGTGGTTCTCGAGGGGATAAGCGCACTAACGGACAGAGAGAGAGACGTTGCATTTTATATATATTATAGATAGTGATTATTGTTATTATTATATAACCTGCCGAAGAATATATGTATGAATTTAAAAAAAGACACGTAAATCGGATAAGTGGTTCTCGCGTGATAAACGCACTAATGGACAGACAGGCATCCAGAGAGACATTGCATTTTATATATATTATAGATTATAGCTGCTACATAATATTGTTCCATATTTAATGGTTTTTTTAAGCTGTCTATTGCAAGGGAACGCGCTAGCGGCAACTTTTTTCCGACTTCATTCACTATTATCATCACTGCTCATTCCTTATGCTACCTATCGTAATAAAAATATAGCCTATAACCTGGCCAGAGAACATATGTATGTTTAAAAAAAAAAGTACGTAAATCGGATAAGTGGTTCTCCAGTGATAAGCGCACTAACGAAACAGACAGACAGAGAGACGTTGCATTTTATATATATTATAGAATATAGATATATGAGATTTTCACGGATGGTGGAATGTAATACATTAAAATTCCGGTTTTCAGTCCCTTCGTCTGACAATGAATTTGCACGAAGTTTCGCAAAAATCTCATTTGGCATTTTCAAGTATTCTTGCTGCTGCTGCTACTCGATACTGTGATCTTGCTGCTGCTGCTGAGTTAGCTTTGAGCAGCAGCATCAAGATCACATTTTGAGTAGCAGCAGCAGCAAGAGCACTTGAAAATGCCAAAAGAAATTTTGGCGAAACGTCGTGCAAATTCATTGGTAGACGAACGGATTGAAACCCGAAATTTGTATATATATATATATATAATATATATATATATATATATATATATATATATATATATATATATATATATATATGGTTCAATGTAGAATAGACTGAAACCGGACTTAAGGTCCATACTTCAGCAGTCTACCCACTGTTCTCTTATTCGTCAAATCCATCCCGACTGATGAGCCGTGATACGGAGAAAACGCATTTCAGGATGAATTTGACGAATAAGAGAACAGTGGGTAGGCTGCTGAAATATGGATCTTAAGTCTGGTTTCAGTCTGTTCTACATTGAACCACACATGCCTTTGGGGGGATCCCTCGAGAAACAGTGCTACCTGCGGTAAAGTGTTGGATAACCAGTCTGTCGGCACGTATGGCTGCAGCGAGTCAGCCCTCCGATGGAGTGTCAAGCATGGGGTACGCGTTACATATATATATATATATATATATATATTATATATATATATATATATATATATATATATATATATGTATGTATATATATTTATATATATACATATATATATATATATATATATATATATATATATATATATATATATATATATATATATATAATACATTAAGATTCCGGGTTTCAATCCGTTCGCCTAACAATGAATTATCACGATGTTTCGCCAAAATCTCATTTGGCATTTTGAAGTGCTCCGCTGCTGCTGCTACTCGATACTATGATCTTGCTGCTGCTGTCGCTTGAAGCTAAACAGTTAGCTTCAAGCGACAGCAGCAGCAAGATCATAGTACCGAGTAGCAGCAGCAGCGGGAGCACTTGAAAATGCCAAATGAGATTTTGGCGAAACGTCGTGCAAATTCATTGTGAGACGAACGGATTGAAACCCGAAATTTTAATGTATTACATTCCACCATCCGTGAAAACCTCTATTGTAACATGCTGCTGCTGCCGCCTTTCGCGCAGTCTCAGGAGCGGCTATGAGAGACATAGGAGGAGCGCATTATGTTTGGTAAGCGGCCGAGCCGCGATCGTCGGCTCGGCCGTTTAACGTCTAGCAGTGGTGGGGGGGGCAGCGGGAGGCGTTACCTCCGAAATTGCCTCTAACTGTGCGTGACCTTGACAGCCCTGACCTAGACCAAATTCATTTGCCTCAGCAATCTAAGAGAACCAAGAATAACTGCCCGTCATTGCTAGTGAATCAGCCGCGTCACAGCAAGCTGATATCTTCTTATGGTTTTTTAGGAATGTGTTCTTAATTTCTCCTGAAACTCCAATGATTAGGGACACCGTTGTTACTGAATATTGAGAGAACAAACCGATTGCAATATTTGTTTCCGCAGGTTCATTCCGAAGCATGTTGCTGGGAAGAAAATTATGTCGCGAGGCGGCTCGCCTGGGCCCACGATAAGATACTAAAGTGGCCCTCACAATCGCCGGACGTTTGGTACTTTGTAAAGAGAAAGCTTAGAGAAAAGACTCTGAGGACTTCGACTCAGTTATTTCGCGAGATTCGAAAAATTTGGGGATGATTGCCCGAGTATGCGGAAAATTTTGTCGACAGCATGCCTCGAAGATGCCAAGTGATTATTGATGCAGGAGGCGATTGAACAACTCACTAAGGTAATTGAGCCGTTGTTAGCACACTAAAGAATACAATGATGGCAAAAAACACATTTTTTCAAGAATACGAGAGGTCACGTTCTTACTTGCCAGACTGTAATATCTATAAAATATACAGGATAAACAGGAATTGAAGAAGAATAGTGACAAATGACATTTTTTTTAATATTATCTTAGAATTGATTGATTTTTAACATTCTGTGATAGACAGACAGACAGACACAAAGTGATTTCATAAGTGTTCCATTTTTCAATTTTGGTACGGAACGCTAAAAATGTAACACCTATTCGTAATCGTAATTTTTTAGATTAGAACAGGAAACAAGCAACATTTGTTCTTTATTGCGGTGGTACCAGCACTACGTTTATGTGATTGCAATGTGACACACCGCAACAAGAGAATATTTTCTGTTGAGATGTTCTATTTCAGGAGGGTTCGAGAATAGAGAAATGGGATTTCAAACATTTTTAAATGAATTTTGTTAGTGAAACATCTTCTTCGTCTTCTTCTTCCTACGTTAGGACCATGCCCTGTGTTCACTTCAAAGGTTTCCCAGAAACAATTGCGATGATGAAGACCAGCTCTCATACCATCTTATTGGTGGTCTTCCAAGCGGTCGAGGTGTGTTTGGTCGCTTCTCTTTCTCAACCTTAGCCAACCGGTCATTTGGCATTCTGTCCACATGATCTCTCCATTCTCTTCTCCTATTCCTTGCCCATCTCACCACATCCTGTATTTCGCACATTTCCCTTATTTCTTCACATCTCCTCCTGCCAAATAAGGTATGTCCTGTTTATCGATCTAAGTATTCGCATTTCTGTTGTTCTTAGGAGTCGTTTTTGTTAGTGTGTTCTCCGCTCTGGTTTCTATCGCGTACGTCATGATCGGTCTTACGCACGTTTTGTATATTCTTACTTTGCTCCTGGTGCTCATATATTTGTTTCTCCAAATTATATCTCTTAAATATTCTGATATTAATGATGCCTTTGTTGTTTGAGTTTTTACTTCCTCCTTAAGGTTCCTGGTATTTGTTATGTTTGCCCCTAGATATTTGAAGGACATCACTCTGAGCATAAATCGCGAGTTTGCATCTTTTCGGTTCTTTAGATATTGTAAGGGATTTTGTTTTCTTTATAGATATTTGCATATTAAACACTTTTGCTGTTGGCTGGAACTTATGTAGGAGTCTCTGTAAGTTATCTTCGTCTTCTGATATAATTACTGCATCATCGGCGTAGCATATTATTTTTATTTCTTTGTCTCCCAATCGATATCCTCTTCCAATTTTCTTTACTTCGTTTATAATTTCATCCATTATGATGTTAAATAAGATTGGGGCTTAGGCTATCTCCTTGTCTGATTCCGGTTGTCATAGATATTTCATTGCTTAATTTATTTGCCACTCTTACATATGTGTTGGTGTTAGTTTTTATTATATTCGGGTGAATTCCCCTTGTTTGTAGTAGGGTTATGACATTAGTTAACCGTACCCTATCGAATGCCTGGGTAAGATCAATGAAACACATAAAGGCCATCTTATTAAACTCTATGGCTTTTTCGGTAATTTGGCGGATTATAAATATGGCGTCTATAGTAGACGTGTTCTTTCTGAACCCTTGCTGTTCTTCACAGATTCCAGTTAACATTATTTCTTCTGCTAAAATTTTAGTGAACAATTTTAGTACCGCCCTCATTAAGCTGATACCTCGATAGTTTTTTGGATCTGTCCTTTCTCCTTTTTTGAAAATTGGTATCAAGATGCTTTCTTTCCATTCGGATGGTATAATCTTGGCTGTGAGTATTTTGTTAAAGAAAATCTGTAATTCTTCTAGTAATTTATCACCTACATATTTGATCACTTCGTTCTTAATTTCGTCCATGCCCGGGGCTTGTCTGTTTTTTAGTTTCGCTGCCCTGTATTTGATTCAAGGAAATGGTCCTATTTAGTTGGGCAACATTTTCATCTTCATGCTGTATTTCCTGTGATAATGAATTGATTTCTGATGGACTATAGAGTTTTTCGAAATACCTTTCCCATTCTTCCACCGTAATTTTTGTATTTATATGTACTCATTTATTGGTCTTTTTCTATTTCTCAGTAGTGAAACATGCTTGTGGCAATTTCAGTAACTGAGGTCGAAGGAGAAAAGTTAAAAAACAGAATAGCCCGCCACTGAGAAAAAAATTCTTCAGCATTTACGAAAACATATCACTTCTAACACTCGAAAAGAATCGCTAAGTCATCAATTCTATAGTAGATCCTCATCGATACATTTGCCGCTTTTAGGGCCTTATTGATGTTTACACTGACTTATATGTGCTAGATGATCGTGCAAAATTTCTATTTTTCTTAGTATCTCCCATATCTGGTCTTTGTGCACTTAAAATTCCTTTTTATTCTTTCCAACAACATAAAATGGAGACCCGCTGCGTCTTAACAAAAAGATTACTAAATGGTTTTGACGTTTATCAAAATAAACGTATAAGTACTACCTTTTAGGGGTTGTAACAATATGAAATATGGTTTTTTAAACTAATAATGGTTTGTTTATTGATTATTGTTTTACTGACAAAATAGTTATTTATGGTGATGTAATATTCAGTAATTTTAAAAGATTTTTTAATCTATCTATAATTACTAATGTCACCAGGTTCTTCAGACTTGAAAAATTGGGGTGATGAAACTATGCTTCCAAATATCCGGGAAAGAAGGCATTTGAAGAGGCTTGATCAAAGTGAAAATTAGGATTTAGGAAGTCTCGAGATTCTCAAAATCCCGGTACACGAGACATCCCAGGATGAAAATCCCGGGACGTCACGATACTTTGAGAAGTTTCAAAATAAAATTAGAATCAGTTCATCTTTGGCGAGAAGTACCAATAAAATCGCCATTTTAGTAAAAATCAACATTTATTGAAACATAAAATCAAATTTTTAACCCCTCTTAAAGTATAAACAATTCGTATGTTTAATTCTCATAATCACAGATTCGTTTTTTGGTACTAAAATCTTATAATTATAAAACAGACTTAGTAATTATACTAATCATCCATAATCATTATCTAGTTAAAGTTTCGAGAACATTTTTAGCCAACAATGTATTCTTTGGTGTGCTAACAACGCACACTGGCCAAATTTCATTAAAGGCTGGTAAAAACCTTAAAATTGTTTTGGCTTCCATCAAAATTGGATTTAGATAGTTTTTGAGGTCGCTAATTACGAATGTGATGCGCAAAATAGGAAAAAATTACTTAAAACTCAATATAATAAAACAATATTTTAAAATTTTATTACATATAAAACGAAATATGTCTTACAATTTCATTCTAGCTGAAACTAGGTCTATTTTTCGTAAGAATCTTTTTTAAACATAAAATCTTTTTTTTAAATATATATACATATATATATTATATATATATATATATATATATATATATATATATATATATATATATATATATATATATCTTTTTCAAAGCGTTGATCACTGGTCGGTGTCTTGGCGTTGAATGTCGAGACTAGTTCTGAGTGCGGAGAAGAGTTGGGCTGGGTGATGATGTGAGCTGGCATTTAAGAAAACCGACACATACAAACAGATACTTAAATGCCAGCTCACATCATCACCCAGCCCAACTCTTCTCCGTTGCCAAATCCTTAGCTCACCGATCAGAAAACCCTAACAGATAAGGAATATTTGCAACAAGAAACCAAGCTCCTTCGAAAACGTTTTACTTTCAGATGGATACAGTCAAAACACGATCCGGCGGGCCCTAAATAAACAACACAAAAAGGAAAGAAAGACATATACTACAAAAGCATTTCTCCCATATATAAAAGGCATCACAGACAAAATAGGACGACTTCTAGGAAAACACCAAATTGAGACCATTTACACAACGAATCAAAAAATTGAAGATATTCTACCTACACCAAAAGACATTATAGCCTTAGAAGACCAAGGTGTATATGAAATTCCGTGTCAGGACTGCGGTCTTTCATACATAGGCCAAACAAACAGGAAAATTAGCGCCAGAAGAGACGAGCACAAAAACGCCGTAAAACAAAAATCCACCACCTCTTCTCTAGCACAACATGCACACAATACCGGCCACAAAATCGATTTTGACAAAACCAGAACCCTACAAAAAAGTAATAACCTATCCACTAGGGTAATCAAAGAAGCCATAGAAATAGAAAACAGGCCCAACAACTTAAATAACCGGGATGATAGCCAACGTTTACCGAACTCTTGGAAACATATTCTATCCCAGTACCAAGTCCAACCAAGAGAAATAACATTCAACCATATGTTACGTCACCAACACAAACATTACAAAAACTACAGGACCGATAACGCAGCCAAAGCCGAGCCTCTATTGGCCAGATCCGTCCGACCAATAGAGCCACCCCCGAGCACATAAAACCGGCGCACTCAGAGCCAGTCTCGACATTCAACGCCAAGACACCGACCAGTGATCAACGCTTTGAAAAAGATGGATGAGATTCCATCGAAACGTCAGCGAAACCGTCCATCAAGGGACTTCAAGTTAATACGGGATACCCGAAAAACCACTACTACATTTCACACCCGTGAGAATATTCGTCAAAACATATATATATATATATATATATATATATATATATATATATATATATATATATATATATATATATATATATATTCAATTCTTGGGATTTGGGTTCATTTTATGAATATTTGGTATTCAAACTTAAATTGACGTTTCTCCCTTTGGTTTAGGGCATTTTAATTTTTTTTTATTTCTACAAAATATACCGAAAGCACTGAATCAAATGAAATCAGTGTTAATACAAAATGGATTTAGAGAAAAGGACATCAACCAAACAATAAAAACAAGAACATACAAATTCTATAAAAAAAAAATCAAAAAAGATGAAACCAAAAACAAAATCAGAATAAATTTCTCCCACTACATTATACACGCGATTTATCAGAAAAACTACAAAGCATTCTAAAAAAATATAACCTAACTGTTTGCCACAAAACGCAAAACAAACTAAGCTCACTATTTACAAACTTAAAAAGCCAGGTACCAACCATGAACCAATCCAACATAGTTTATTCAGTACCTTGTGCAGATTGCCCAATGCATTATGTTGTTATGACGACCCGATTATTAAAAAAACATACTTAATGGACACAACTATACAAAAAATTCAACAACGGCACTTCACAAACACACAACGGAACTTGGACATGATTTCAACTTTAATGAAACAAAGATTTTAAAGAGAGACATTAATATTGAAAAACTTAACAATAAAAGAAATGATCGAAATTAAAAAAAATGAGGAATTTACAGTCAATAATAAAAGTGATATAAAAGGAATTAGCTATATTTATACAAATTTAATCAGGTAATATTTTAAAGTCTATACTCCACCCTAATATATTAACAAAAAGACTATCTGCTTAATATTCCCAAAAAAAATCACAGATCAATAATACAAAATAAAATCTACATCGATAAGAATGCTACTATGACTTGTCAGTAGTAAATAAAATATGTGAGATTCAAGGTAGGTCCCATGTGATTTAACTTTTAAAGATAGAATTAAGAATTTATGTAAAAAGTGTATGGTTGTGTGAGTTAAATTTTTTGTGCTGTACTAGTGTATCTAAATGTAATTTATTTTTCTATTTTGTATATTTTGTAGAAATAAAGAAAAAAATGAAAATGCCCTAAACCAAAGGGCGAAACGTCAATTTAAGTTTAATTTTGAATACCAAATATTCATAAAATGAACCCAAATCCCAAGAATTGAAAATAAATATTAATTGATGGTTCAAGAAAATTTTAAAGTATTATATATATATATATATATATATATATATATATATATATATATATATATATATATATATATATATATATACATTTATGTATAAACAAAAATATATAGTAACACATAGCAACTGAATATTTTAACATATAATTTAATTGTTGCAGGAATAAAAAAAATTCATCTGTATCACTAGACGAAGCTATATAATTATTTTGTGCAAATTGTGATGAGGATGTCACTGATACAGCTGTATCAGTGCTAATAGGAGTGCTAAAACATCTCTTATAAGTATTTTTAATTTTTTTTTAGGTAAACTTCTAATACTCGATCTGAGGAAATTAAGAGTTGATGAAGAAGATCTTCCATTTGCATTGCTCTCGAAAATTTACGCGTAAAATCTCGGCGATATCTCCTGATATCTTTGTTTCGAGACTCTTGTACCTCTTCTGAAAGTTGGCCAATTAGTAACATTGCAGAAGAAATAACTTAAGGACTATGAATTAAGATCTTGTGAACCGTAGAGGCATCTTATACCACGGATAAATACTAACTAATTTTTTCGTAGTCTCTAATGCATATATTTATTTTCTTTAGGCTTGAAACACACAGGCTTCAAAGGTTCGACTTAAAAGGAGTTCTCCGTATAAATTAGCAAAAATTACCAAAATTGCTTTATGGTATATGATAAAGCATTAAATATATTATAATATCATGCTTATGCGGGATAGACAACTATATCACTACATTAAAAAAAATCGCAAAGAGCAAATTCTACATCTGAAGTTGCATGACTCTAAAAGTCTTATAAGTCTTATAACTATTAAAATAATAAGAATAGATAATATAACATATTCTACTGACCTCCAGAAATCGAATGCATACTTGGGTATTTGCATCATATATCAATTATTTATAAATTTTCTTAGTATAATGTTATCGCTGTTACATTGAGCATATATGCAACGTTAAAAACAAGCAAATTTAGGTTAATGTTACGGGCTATTCTGAAACAGATGAATGATGGGAATTACGTCATGATATGTCAAAAATGTTAGACTTCAAAACCATGGAAAAAACTTTAATTTTTTTAGGTTTTGGCCAACATTTTGTGAAAATTGACCAGTGTGCAACGGCGCAATTACCTTAGTACGTTGTCAAATCGCCTCCTGCATCAATAATCTCCTGACATCTTCGAGGCATGTTATCGACGAGATTTTTACGTGCAGCGATTGTAAGGGCCACTCTAGTATCTTATCGTGGGCCCAAGCGAGCCGTTTCGTGACGTGATTTTCGCCCAGCAAAGGTTTTGTCAACGTGCTTAGGAATTTGACCTCATGAGCACGAAGATGTTGCCGAATGGTCTCAGGGGACACATTCTAACCCGATTTTCTTAATTTTGCCGCCCTTTGGGGCAGCGCCTATTTCGAGTCCTGTGAAAACAAAAACACGATTCGTTTTTTCGACTTTCGGACTGACTTTGCCTACCGAGCTAGGTTTTGACCAGTTATCGACTTTTTCGTCTCGTTAAAATGATTTCACCTACTTCTTCACAAACGATACCGACTTTTTAATATATTTAATGTCGCGGAATGTGTCATTTTAGGCTCCTTTGGAAGAGATGAAAGGAAAAATGCATCGAATCGATGCGAAAATAAGTGACTCATTTTGGGTTTTACGTGATTTCGACGAAACTTCGGAATCGACTGATACTTTTATTAAAAAGCGTCGTAGACTCTACCGATTTTTTTGTTGTCTCGCTAGAATTTACCAACAATGAATTATCCTGGACACGTTCTTCTTTGAGAGACTGGACCCTGCCAAAATTAATTGAGCAAAATAAAATAAAATCAAAAGAAACGTTTATTTCAAAACATGTATAAGAGTAATATTTTAAACATAACAACACCAACAAACTAAACTGTTTATATTAGAACGAAACTTACATATAGAATATTTTAATATTTTAAAATGGAACAAAGGTAAATTGTGATGTAGGGATATTAGTATTTCACAATTTTCGAACGACAATCTATTTCTTTTTCTTCGTATATATTTCCAACTTTAGAGAAGACCCTTCCCTAAATATTGAAGAAGCTGGTGCTGAAGGAAACTTAAGAGCATGTTCTAGCCTAGGAAAATTCTTATAATTAGTCTGCTACTATAAAAACGAGCTGTGTTTTACCATCTATTAATATCAAACATAAATAAGAACTGAACTCTGGATCAACCTCTTCTATTTCATGGGGAAAGTTTTATTTTTATTTCTGGTTTGATCAATATTAGAAAATACATCCCAAAACGTGCTTTTGTTTCTTACGTTTTTTTGGTACCGCCAAATTTCTTGAAATACTTAGTGGGACATTATCCGAGGAGTTTGATACTGATACCACATCTTCATCAGGTTCAATATTTACTTTTTAACGGTATTGCTTGTTGGATGTATTTTAAAATGTCTTTTTTAACCTGCCATTTGTTAGTGAAATATCTTTAAATCCTGGATCCAGGAGCGTGGTAACCACATAATTGTTATTGGTTTCAAATCTGCGATTCTCTGACATAAGGCTTACTAGTAAATTATCCTGCATAGATCCCAAACCAGTAGCATCGATTTCCATTATTTATAGAGAAGATTGTCCGAATCACAGTGAGCTACTGAAATGTTTAGTAGTTTGTTCAAATGGTTGTAAAAGCTCCAGTCCCACTGATTTAATGTAAAAAAAACATATTCAGCAGCAAGCAAGCTGACAGCTCTTCCTTGTTCCAAAATCTTTTCTATTAGATATTCTTCTCTTCTCTCAGTTCCTATCCATTCCGGATGTTGGCAATCATATTGACTATCATTAACTTGTTGACAGCGGCCCTAAATAGCTGCGTGGTGATTATTGAAAACCCACAGATAATATGTAGAATTCCAGCGTGTAGGTACATCTTCTTTCCTTCAATGTTATAATCTCTCTGAATTTGTTCTAATTTCATTCTGGAAGGAGATGGGTAGTTTAAATAAGTTACGATCCTTCTTACGGCTCTTAAAATGTCCAATAGAGATTTTTGCACTTTTAAAAAATCGATGAAACATTATTTACTTACACTTTTAGAGAGATTACCACTAGTTATTGGGTATGTATAAAACGTGGCTCATTATTTACTCCATAGTTTCTTATAGCTTTTTTTAATGTTAGCTCCATTGTCTCTAATAAATAGTTTTTAGTGTTCCGTACGAAACACTTATAAGATGACTTCAGTGTCTGTCTGTCTGTCACACCCGATTTTCTCCAAAACTATTTTTTATAGAAAGTTGAAATTTGTTAATAATATAGGAATTGATGGCCTCATCAGAGAGAGTTAAATTTTGACTTAAGGGTTTAGTTTTGGGGGGGTGAAATCGGCAGTAAAAAAAAATTTTTTTTACTAGGTCATCAAGTGTGGTGTCAAATGAAAGCTTGTGAAAACACGAGTAATATATATATATATATATATATATATATATATATATATATATATATATATATATATATACATACATATATAATGTAATGCTTGGGTTCACTTTTCTTTGTATTATTTTTAAAAAATCGCGAAAAATCGCTGTCCTTATCTCGAAAAGTACTGATCAAAAAAATTTTGAATAAATTCTGGAATATTTTCCACGGGGTGTAGATTGAACGAAAATTATCACGAGTGCATTACCTTTAATAATTTATTTGGTATATAAAAAAAAACAAAAATTTCAAGGTCATTAGTTTTCAGTAAAGATTGGAAACAAACTTTGTTGAAAATTCCTTTGGGGTGTGTTTTGTGAAGTCACTGATCATTTTATACCACCGTAATAGGTAAAATTTTTTATTTCAAAACCGATCAACGTACGGAACACTAATTGTGCAAGTTCAACTTGCACTTGACCGGTTGTTTTTTTTTATAGGTCTAGCATACGTGTTACAGGGAAGTCCCTAAAGCGCTCCAGGAGCGGCATGTGTGCGGAGTTGTTGTTTATACTGTTTTCATCGAGAATCCGATTTAATGTATGCTGGATATATGAGTACCTTCTAGGCCTCTGAGAATAAGCACAAAATCTATCGGTTCAAAATCCTTACTTCGCCACTGTGCTGTCAAACCTATAAAGATCTTCTAATTTACGTCAGATATCCACATATGTATTGTAAAGGTAAGGAAATCAGCACCTGATAGTAAATCAATAATAAGTCCTGCATTTATATTACATATTATATAACGCAATCTCTAACGCTGTCCGTCCGTCCGTTAATGCGCTTATCATTCGAGAATCAGTTATCCGATTTATCCTTTTTTTTTTAATTCTTATATATGTTCTCTAGCCAGGTTTTAGTATATATTTTATTACGTTAGGTAACATAAGGAATAAGCAGTGAAGATAATAGTGAATCAAGTAAGAAAAAAATTTGCCGTCAGCGCGCTCTCTTGCAAAAAAACCTAAACAAAACATTTGTAATCCACGCGAGCAGAGCACTGGCTACAGCTAATATATATACCATATATATTATATATATAATATAATACATTAAAGTTCCGGGTTTTAATCCATTCGTCTAACAATGAATTTGTACGACATTTCGCCAAAATCTCATTTCGCATTTTCAAGTGCACTTGCTGCTGCTGCTGCCACTCAATACTGTGATCTTGCTGCTGCTGCCGCTCGAAATTAACGTTAGCGGATTGAAACCTGGAATTTTAATGGATTATATATATATATATATATATATATATATATATATATATATATATATATATATATATATATATATATTACTTTTGCAGAAAAATATAAATATAAATAAATATGCGAAAACGGCACACGTTAGCTTAAATTTTACTTAATGTCGTGTGTTTATGTAATATATTTTGAATATTAAGTATTAGTATTATTAGCATATTGCTTACATTTCTAGTGTTGTTCGTTTAAGCGACAACAGTGACGATTTCTTTTACTAAATATACATATTTCCTTTCATAAGCCGGCAGGTACTAACTTTTGAAGATTAAACAAATATATTATTTTTTACTTCTTTTTTTAAGCCGGCGTTTATATTTATTTTCTTAATTTCAGTTTTATTGAGGTGAAATTGTCAGTATAATAAATACCAGATAAATACATACCTAAAGTCAACCCCTTCGAACCAGCTATTTTGGTCGTCGCGTGGGCCCGCCTCGTGTCATTAGCCGCGAAGGTGGCGGCTCGCCCCCTATTGTAGTCTGGCTTGCCACGGCCCTGTGTGCAAGTCATCGGGACGACGGACGCGTGGGCCCTAAAACGTCCATCCATCTGATGATCGATTTTAGATTGATGGTAGAAAAGAGATTTTAACACAGACAGTGCTGTGGATAAAGAAACCGAACGATTTTCGATTCAAATATATTCGTTATTTCTCAATATTCCTTAGGTTTCTGGAGAAATGCAGTGATTAGTCGGTGGGAGGAGAATGCCTTGTAATGTAGAAAATAACCGGCCAAGTGCAAGTCGGAGTTGTGCAATTAGTGTTCCGTACGTTGATTGCCTTTAAAATAAAAATTTTTGTTACGGAGGTACAAAATGATCAATGTCTTCACAAAACACACTCCAAATGAGTTTTCAACAGAGTTTGTTTCCGATTTTTGTTGGAACCTGATGACCGTGAAAGTTTTGTTTTTTTTTTATTTATACCAGATAAATTATACAGGCGTGTGAACGATGAAAAAACTTTCTTAATAATTTTACTTGATTCCTATGTTTTTTGTTGTGCTGAGTCCGGAAATAATAATAAAAAAGTCGTATCATCTACCAATTTTTCACATTTTAATACTCAAAATATGAAAAGTTTATTTTTTATCATTCCAAGGTTGGAAATAAAATCATAATTTTATAAGATTGGCAGTAAAATCAAATGTTATTAGGTTGGCAGTTCCGATAAATGTCACAGCTGCTTGTTTTCTTCCAGTTAATATAATCTCGCATTGCAGTGGTTAACCCATGTGCTTTAATTCACACTCAAAGTATGGCTAATTGCGGTTGTAAAAACTCTACCAACAATTTTTCTTATATATGTGGTGAGTTTTGTAGTTAAAAAACATCAAAGAAACATTACTGACTTTGTAAAAAAGTATACTTTGCATTATTTGGTATAGAAATCGGTAATCAAAAATCAATGTTGGGCTCCTCACAAATGATGTTATGTTTGTGTCGGGGCTCTTAGGAAATGGTATAAGAAAGAAAAGCAAGCTTTTAGATTTGCAGTACCAATAGTATGAAGAGAACAAGAAAATCATTCAAATGATTGTTATTTTTGCAGTTTTGATGTTTCTGTATATAACTCCAAAAATAAGAAAGTAATTGTCTATCCTAATTTTACTTCAGCTAATCGGCCGATAGGACATGGACCGGGACTTCCTGTTCCTGAGCCACCTCAGTCTATTGGTGACGTTTTACAGTCCAGTTCCGAATTTAATGAAAGTCGACTGGATGATGATGAGTTTCAATGTTCTCTAGAAAATCTGAAACCACAGTTGTGACACAGGATAAATGATTTAGTGAGAGATTTGGGTTTAATTAAGGAAAAAGCAGAATTGCTTGGTTCTAGGCTGGAAGAAAAACATTTATTGGAATCTGGAACATCTATTTACCATTATAGAACAAGAGGTTAACAGCTCAGTTTTTCAAGCAGGAAGAGGATTTGGTTTACTGCCATGATATTGGTAGTCTAATGAACGAATTTGGCATTGAGTACAAGAAAGAAGATTGGAGGCTTTTTATAGACTCATCAAAAATTAGTTTAAAAGGTGTTCTGTTACACAACGGAAATACTTATGCTTCACTGCCTGTTGCTCATTCAGTCCATATGAAGGAAACTTATGAAAATCTTAACATAATTTTACAGAAAATTAACTATCGAGCTCACGGTTGGATGCTATGTGGACAGTTAAAAGTTGTCTCCATGATCCTTGGTCAACAAAAGGGATTTATAAAGTTTCCAAGTTTTATAGGTGAGTGGGACAGCAGAGCAAGGGATCAACATTGGTCCAAAAAACAATGGCCCGTCAGAAAAACTTTAACACCTGGCGAGAAGAACAATTTGCATAAAACTTTAGTAGACCCAAAAAAGATTCTTCTACCACCACTACACATCAAGTTAAGCTTAATGTAATAATTTGTGAAAGCCTTGCCTAAAGATGGTGAATGTTTTAAATATTTGTGTAAAAGATTGCCTCATTCATCAGAAGCCAAACTGAAAGAAGGGGTTTTCGTTGGGCCTGATATTCGTAAAATGATGTTCGATTCCAACTTTGAAGCAAAGATGATTACAAAGGAAAAGGAGGTTTAAATATCATTTAAAGAAGTTGTGACTAAGCTTTTGTGCAACCCTAACTCTGAACTTATCGTAGCTAAGATGATAGACAAGTTCAAAAATCTCGGTTGTCTGATGAGCCTTAAGTCCACTTCTTGCACAACCATCTTGACTTTTTTTAAAATATGTTATGGTGAGTAAAAATTGTAGCCTAATCAAATAAAATTACGGTTTATTTCTTATGTATTAAATTTTCGCTATTTTGAAATTTAATCGATGTCACATTGTGAGAGAACTGTGAGTGATACAAAAAAACTGATACCAGATACGGTTTCAGCACCCAAAAATACATAACACTTAGATGTATTGGTTTAAAAAGTTTTTACAAATATTTTTTTTGTTGGCCTGTGTTTTTAAAGGTAATGCTCTCGTGATAATTTTCATTCAATCTACACCCTGTAGAGAATATTCCAGAGTTTTTTTAAAATTTTACAAAGAAAAGTGTGCGCAAGTATTACAGTAATATATATTTTTGAACTCGTGCTTTCACAAACTTTCATTTAACACTTCACTCGATGACTTGGAAAATTTTTTTTCTCTTCCGATTTCACCCCCCCCCAAAAAAAAAACAGGGTTAGTTTTGGGAGGGGGGGGTCAAAACTACACAGCTCTGATGAATTTCTATAATAGTGCCAAAGTTCAACTTTCTATGACAAATAGTTTCGGAGAACATCGGGTGTGACACACGAACAGACGGACGGAGAGACATTCAAGTGATGTTATAAGTGTTCCGTACGGAACACTAAAAAAGAGAAAAAGTTTAGGGAAAGAGTCATAGGTTTTTGAGATAGCAATCTAAAAATAGTTCTGTATATTTGAATGACTTAAGAATAAAGTAAATTTAACATATCTACATTTGTATTGTTTTCGCCACGACAAATTTCTAAAAAAACTTCCCCTTTTTTCCTTTATTGGCGTTTCAGAGTCTTAGATTCATTCTCAATCTTTTGTACCAGGTGTACAAGTATGAAATGCGGATTTTTTTTTCTAAAAAAACGTTAAATTCGGAAGAATGATAAAAGTGCTTTATTCAAAGTATGCTCCATCGCTTGTTATACATTTTTCCCATCTTTCGGGCAATTTGTGAATATCACGACAGTAAAAATCTTCCCCTTTTGCTGCGAACCATTCATCAAGCCATTTTTCACATCTTCGTACGAACCAAAGCGCTGCTCAGCAAGTGCGTAACCCATTGATGCAAACAAGTGGTAATCGGAAGGAGCCAGGTCTGGTGAGTAAGCCGCATGGGGTAGAACTTCCCAGCTGAGAGCTTGCAACGTGTCGCGAACTGGTGTTGCCGTATGTGATGGAGCATTGTCATGAAGAAAAATGCCTTTGTGTTGTCTCTTTCGGTATTCTGGCTTTTTTTCAAGCAGCGAACGGTTCAAATCGGTCAATTGTTTTTGGTAACGTTTAGTATTAACCGTTTCCCCAGGTTTTAACAGCTCATAATAGACCACGCCCCTCTGGTCCCACCAAACACAGAGCATCGTCTTTCTGCCAAAGAGATTCGGTCTTGCGGTCGATGTGGATGGTGCGCCTGGGTCTACCCATGATTTTTTTGCGCTTGGGATTCTCAAAATAAATCCACTTTTCATCCCCTGTAACTATACGATGCAAAAACGAGTTCCTTTTGTACCGAGCGAGCAAAATGTCACACGTGTTTGTGCGCTTTTGCCTGTCGTTCAATTCATGTAGTACCCAACATTGCTCGGCGAGTTGTTTTTGTGTTTGCGAATCATCTTCGTCTAACAATGCTTGCAATTCCACATCTTCGCATTTTTTTTAGTGGTTTTCCACGTTCCTTGTTTGCGACATCAAAGTCACCACTTTTGAAACACCAAAACCATCATTCACACGTATCTTGCGATGGAGCATGTTCACCATAAACCTTTCGAAGTAATCGATATGATTCAACAGCAATTTTCTTCAAATGAAAACAAAAATTAATGCTGTCCGCGAATGCTCTTTGTTCGATATAAATTTCGACATATTGAACACAACAACACAACACTATGCACACACTTTTCCAATTTATCACTCATGCGCGTCTAACACTTGTTGATGACACAACAAAATGGCGCAGTGTCAAATCTTTATAGCACAAACTGCATTGGTGCACCATCTGTTGTTTGAAATCTTCATTTCATACTTCTACACCTAGTAGCTCAAGTGGTAACGCACCAACAACATATTATTGGCAGTTTCTGCATCTGCTCCCCGCCTTTAAAGCCTACTTACGCCTGATTGTTTTTAACTAATCGCTAAACTTAATTTTCATTATTCAACTCATACACAAAGCTATAAAAAACACAACAAAATTCCCATCGGTAGCCACTGAGGACATTTGTTATTTAGAATGTTGAAATTTTAGTTTGTAGAAATCTAACATTTTTAGAGATATATGCATGTAGCCGACCTAAATTATCTGGCGGTACCAACTGCAAAGTAAAGCGATAATTATGAGAGAGCGATAATTATGAGAGATTGCTTTCTATATATTATAATTTACGTCCCTGTTAAAGTTCTTGAAGTCGAGGAATCTAAAAATTTAGTTATTTTTTCATTAGGTTCAATTGGTCAAACATGTGGGGTGTAACGTTGGTTATAATACTATCCCGTTCTGGACCAATCAAATACATAATTTAAATTAGTTTTAATAGACTCAATTTCGGTTTAAGAGCGTTTCTTGCAAGAGAATCAAAGAAACTCACTAAAAGTTTATCAATTTATGATGTTCGGCTTGTGAAACTAGATTTTAGGTTATATCGAATTTCAAATTACGTTCTAACCAACTTTCGGGCTCTTAAAAGTGGCAATATGTCCATAATAAACGGCTTCTTATGAAAGGAAAGTGCAATTTTTAAGCAGCTGTGGAATCACGTTTTAATCAAATTTATAGTCATAAGTTGTTAGAGACAAAAAGCAACGTAGGTATATGAAAATTAAGGATTAATTCCCTTACATTTTTGTCCCGGAGTTTTTATCAAATTCTTCTTTTAGAAAATATTCAAAGCGTTCAAATTTGGCAGAATGACGGTCACTCAATTTCGGACAAACAGCTCGGAATGCAAATAACAGACCATGGCGATGCGATGGACCAAATTCCTTCAAGAGCCGGGTAATTACAAGACTTTGTCAGGGCGTCACCTCAGGCTCCTGTTTCACTCGCAAACACGGACCCTGCATCAGATCAGGCAGGGATGGATTCGGTTGGTGACATTTCTTTTTAATTTTAGTTTAAAAGAAGATAAAATAAAATAAATAAATAAAATACATTAAATTGTAAAGTATCTTGCAATAATTTATAATTTTGTTTGCTTTAAGCTGTTTTAAAATGTTCACACTTCCTAGGAATAGCTCCTAAAATTTTAAAGTAAAAAAAAAAACAGTATATCCGAAAGTGGGCATGAATTCATATTAACGTAGTCGTAGGCTACAGTCTGTCAAATAAGAACGTGACCGCTTGTATTCTTGAAAAAATGTGTTTCGAGAACATTTTTTGCTAGTGTTTCCTTTGAGCTTTCTCTTCACAAGGGACCACACGTTTTCAATAGGGTTGGTGTCCAGGGATTGTTAGGGTCACTCTAGTATCTTATCGTTGGCCCAAGCGTGTCGCTTCGCGACGTGACTTTCGCCCAGCGCAGGAATTTGGCATCTTGAACACGAAGATGTCGAGTGATCTCATGGGACACCTTACTTTTACCGCTCTTTGACGCAGCGTCAATTTTGGGTCACGTGAAAACAAAGACACAATTCGTTTTTTCGACTTTCGGAGTGACTGCCTACCGTGTAATGTTTCGGTAAGTCGTCGACATTTTTCGTCTTTTTTAATATATTTAGTGGCCATGGAATGTGTCATTTTAGGCCCTTTTGGATGGGTACAAAGAAAGACTGCCTCGAACTGACGCGCATTTAGATTTTACGTGATTTCGACGAAAGTTCGGAATCGACTGATACTTTTACTAAAATGCGACGTAGATAAACGTTCCCTCTAGCGATATTTGTTGGATGGCTAGAATCTCAACTTCCAAAAATGAATTATCGTCGACACGTTCTTACTTGACAAACTGTACGTACTACGTACCACAGTACAAAGAGCAACACGAGAAATATTATATCAGCAACACCAGCAATACTAGACGCAGATTACTCTAGAGCAGGGGTGCTCAAACTTGAACTGCTGGCGATCTACCTCAATATTGTTAGACTACGATCGATCGACTCTGAGAGGCTGCAAGTAAGTGTGATGCAGGATTGTCGTCTAGGTAGGGTGTATCGTGGCATAGATATTAGTTTTCCGCACAATATGAATTTTTTTAGTCAAGGTAAGTGTAGGTCTGCTCTAAAATGTCAGTGAAAAAACTCATAATTATTCAAAATTGCGAGTTAATTGGTTCTTACAAAACAAACGAGTTCTAGTCTAAACTAACTAAAGAGTGACTTCGGATGTTGAAGCGTGGCACTCAGCATACTTTTCATAAGATAGTACGTAATTACCGAGTGCTAATCGCAAGCATGATGACATATGTTCGTCAGTTAGTCGATTGCGATATTTTGACTTAATTATCTTCATTTCAGAAAATGCAGACTCGCACAAGTAAGTTGACCCAAACATTGCCGTCAGTTGAAGGGCGATTTGCCTTAGATTCGGATATTTATCTTCAGATATAAAACACCAGAATTTTGTATCAGATGCTGTGGCTTTGAGATGTATATCTGATATAATCTGCACTAACTCATTTTCAACAGAACATGAGTCCATGTTAAACTGACTTGCTATTTCAGTAGTTAATTCCTCAATGTTTTTTACACGAAAAAGGATAACTCATAAATGATGCGATATTTGCCAATTTACTGAAATCATAAAAACGTATTTCGAATTGGCCCAAAATATTTGATAATTCTGCCTCATAAATATCATAATTCAACTGAGGAATCTTTGCTTTCAAAGACGGAAAATTTTTCAGATCCTTTCTTTTCAGTTGATCTATCATAAGTTGCAATTTACTTTTGAATGCGTTTATTGCGCTAATCATCTCAATAATAGTTTTTTCCTTTACCTTGAAGCTCCAAATTAATGGTGTTTAAATGCATTGTGATGTCTGTCAAAAATGCCAAATCAGTCAGCCATTTTCCGTTTTTCAGCATCTGAGTGTCATCACCTCTTCCGCGACTCAACCACCGTGTGAAGAACTAAATCAGTGTGTTCAGCTGACTCACTATCTTCCAACTGCAATTTAAAGAGCCGTCGTTGCAAGCTACGTACAAACTTGTTGATGTAATGGAAGGAGAAAAATGAAGGGAAATCATCATTAGCTCGACACAATGCCACAAAACCGTTTTTGTTTCCAGTCATTGTTGGTGCTCCATCGGTTGTAATGCACACTAGTTTATATATTGGTAGCTTGTAGTTTGTTACAAAATTGAAGAAAACGTCATATATATCTTCGCCACGGGTCTTTCCTTTCAGAGGAATCATTGTCAAAAACTCTTCCTTAGCCGACATGTCATTGGATACCATTCGAATAAAAATACACAGCTGGGCAGTGTCTGTCATATCGGTGGATTCGTCGAACTGTAAAGATAAATATGTACATTCCATGATATCATGTTTTTAGTTTATCTACCATGTCCTGACTCATGAGTTCAACACGCCTTGTGACAGTCGGACGAGATAACTGAAGTTCTCTAATAGCAGACATAATCTCTGTTTTATTTTTAAAATCTCCAAATAAAGTCTCTCACCCGCTTCAATAAATGCTTCCTTCACAACCAATCCATCATCAAATGGTTTCTTGTGTTTCGCCAATATGTGAGAATATTTTAAATGACGCGATCGTTGCAGCTTTTGATTGTTTGGCTGGTCTTATGAACATGGTTTGTTCTTTTTTTTCAAACAAGTTATCAAATCACGTACTTTTCGTTTTCTTAATTCACTCTGTGACGGAAAATCCTTTTCATAGTTTTTATGAACCGTTTTATGATGCCTCTCTAAGTTCCCACGCTTAGGTATTGCAACTGACGCACGGCAAATGAGACAAATGCACTTATCCTTTACCATACAAAAGAAAAATTCTTCCTCCCAATCGTTATTTAAAATGATAAGTTTTACTTTTCTTCGCCGCACTCATTTTGGACTATTTATTAATAAACTTTGTATCGATGTATCGTCTTCAAGTTACAACTCAGACTGACTCCTATTCCTGCAGGCGCAACATTTATATCGGCGCGAACAAAGTCTCGAATGTTCCCGTCAAACACGCCGCCCGAAGTTTCTAGAAAAATCGGCGGGAATCAAAAACGCGGCTTTTCTTTGACAAGTACCGCGCGTTCCTTTAATAAAGCGGCCTTTTGCCGCTATCAGGGGGTTATTACGATAAAAGAAAGTGATGAGGGGGGTTATTCTGGCCTAATTGTGGATCGAATAAATTTTAGTAGTTTATTCATTACATTTTGTTTTAGTTACCTAAAACAAAATCTGTGAATAGTTCTATATCGGAATTTTTTTCTCGAGATCGACTCACAAAGCACTCGCGATCGACCGTTTGAGCACCCCTGCTCCAGAGAAATAATTGTTTAATCATGGAGCACTATTGTTTAGAACGGCATCCCACAAAACTTTGTTTTGACCTTGCGCGGTAGGTGGTGAAAGTGAGTTTAGGCACTCATGCTGTTTAATTTATATGTCGCATAAATCAAACAAGTGCACTAACGAACAGATAGACAGAGAGACGTTACGTTTTATATATATTATATAGATTAGTATTATTATATAACCTGGCCAGAGAACATATGTATAAATTTAAAAAAAAAAAAAAAACATGTAAATCGGATAAGTGGTTCTCGATTAATAAGCACACTAACGGACAGATAGACACACAGATAGACAGAGAGTCGTTATATTTTATGTATGTTATAGAAGATTATAGATAACCTGACCAGAGAACAAATGTATGAATTAAAAAAAAACACGTAAATCAGATAGGTGGTTCTTGAGTGATAAGCGTACTAACGAACAGGGAGACAAACAGAGATACGTTGCATTTTTCTATATTTTATATTCTTTGCTACATGATATTGTTCCATATTTAATGGTTTAGGCAGTGTATTGCAAGATAACGCGCTAGCGGCAAACTTTTTTCCGACTTGATTCACTATTATCGTCACTGCTTATTCGTTATGTCACCTAACGTAATAAAATATCTCTTATGTTACCTAACGTAATAGAATATATCCTATAGCCTGGCCAGAGAACATATGTATATTTAAAAAAAAAGTACGTTTGTGGGATAAATGGTTCTCCAGTGATAAGTGCACTAACGGACAGACAGACAGAGAGACGTTGCATGTTATATATACATATATATATATATATATATATATATATATGTATTATATATATATATATATATATATATATATATATATATATATATATATATATATATATATTATAGATTACCAAGTAAAGTCAAGGTATGAGCAATTACAAGACGTATAAAATTTAAACATATGCCGAATTTTGAATTTAATGGTTAGGTTTTGTTGTGCACCTTCCTTTTTTGACGTATAAATTGCACAGATATTCAGGACTAACCATTTTGAATAATCTTAGATCAAATAAGACCATGCCTTAGGTTAAGTTAGGTTAGATTTCCTGTCTGCTATTTTAGTAGCCTATATGAATATAATAAAATCTAAGTCTTTTAATTGGTCATAACTTGACTTTACTTGATCGCTCAAGGCTGCACGTGATCTAAATTTGTTCAGAATTGTCAGTTCTGGATATCTATGCAATTTATACCTAAAAAAAAATAAGGTTCGGTAATTGATCATAACTTGAGTTGACTTGGTCATCCATAGTTTGCAGGTGGCCAAAATTATTTGAAATTGTCAGTCCTGAATATCTATGCAAATTTATTCGTCAAAAAAATAATGTGTGAAACTGAACGACTTAACCCCCTAATCCTTAATATTTTGGACAAAAATTTCTGAGAGCTCTATTTACACATAACTGAAGGTTTTCAGCTGCTAGCATCGCCAAATCTTTTGTGGTCAGTTTAATATCTATAATAGATATAAAATGCAACGTCTCTCTGTCTGTCTATCTATCCGTTAGTGCGCTTGTCACTCGAGAACCACTTATCCGATTTACGTGATTATTTTTTAATTCATACATATGTTCTGTTCAGGTTATAGGATATATTTTATTGTGTTAGGTAACATAAGGAATAAGTAGTGACGATAATAGTGAATCAAGTTGGAAAAAAGTTTACCGCGAGCGTGCTCTCTTGCAATACGCTGCCTAAACCGTTAAATATGAAACAATATCATGTAACGAAGAATATAATATATAAAATACAACGTTTCTCTGTCTGTCTGTCTGTCCGTTAGTGCGCTGATCACGCGAGAACCGTGTTATTTTTTCATACATAGATTCTCCGGTGAGGTTATAGGATATATTTTATTACGTTAGGTAAGAAGAATAAGAAGTGTCCACGCGAGCGGAGTGTGTGTGTGTGTGTGGGTGTGAGTGTGTGTTTTTTTGTTTGTATTGCCATCTAGCGGAAGGTCTAGAGACTTCACCCCATGTATGTAATTAGGAAAATGGGTTTTTATTTCCTCATCTGTCTCATTTTCGTTCGTTGTATATCGTTAAAGAACTAACTAATAACACTGGTAAACAAAATTGTAAGTTTGTCGTGCCACATGGACTTTTATGATATTTTTTACTTTAATAGGTGGTTGGCAGTAAAAACAAACATTAAAAAAAATCTGTTAGCCAAGAATTTTATTCTCTTAAGTAATTTAAAATATTTCAAAAAACAATGACCTCCTAAACCAAAAATGTAAAAAAGTTTCATTATGAAGTTAAGATCTAAGATTTTCTAGCAAATTTAGATTCTGATTGGTCCCTTTTGATTGTCCAGCAGTAATCTGCCAACATATTTCGGTGCCATTTGCCCTGGTAACGTTTTTTTTTTTTTTTTTTTCCATCTTAGAAATGTCCTGATAGAACCTTTCTCCTTGCTCAATGCTCACAGCCCCAAATTCTGAGGAAAAAAATCCAGGTGTGAGTCTAAAAAAAACCGGTCAAGTGCAAGTTGAACTTGCACAATTAGTGTTCCGTACGTTGATTGTTTTTAAAATAAAAATTTTTGTTAGGGTGGTATAAAATGATCAGTGACTTCACAAAACACACCCCAAATGAGTTTTCAACAAAGTTTGTTTCCAATCTTTACTGAAAACTGGTGACCTTGAATTTTTTTTTTTTTTTTTATATACCAAATAAATTATTAAAGGTAATGCACTCGTGATAGTTTTCGTTCAATTTATACCCCGTGGAGAATATTCCAGAATTTTTTCAAAATTTTTTGATCAGTACATTTCGAGATAAGGTAGGGGACAGCGATTTTTTAAAAGTAATACGAAGAAAAGTGTGCGCAAGTATTACATTATATATATATATATATATATATATATATATATATATATATATATATATATATATATATATATATATATATATATTTTACTCGTGTTTTCACAAGCTTTCATTTGACACCACACTCGATGACCTAGTAAAAAAATTTTTTTTTTCACTTCCGATTTCACCCTCAGAAAAAAACAAACCCCTTAAGTCAAAATTTATGTTACGGTGGTATAAAATGATTAGTGACTTCACAAAACACACTCCAAATGAGTTTTCAACAAAGTTTGTTTCCAATCTTTACTGAAATCTGATGACCTTGAAATTTTTGTTTTTTTTTATATACCATATAAATTATTAAAGGTAGTGCACTCGTGATAATTTTCGTTCAATCTACACCCCGTGGAGAATATTCCAGAATTTTTTCGAAATTTTTTGATAAGTACTTTTCGAGATAAGGCCCGGAACAGCGATTTTTCGCGAATTTTTAAAAATAATA
>CM032447.1:235685758-235730758 GCA_019049505.1 Pachyrhynchus sulphureomaculatus | reverse complement strand
ATCAGCTACCACATATCTCTGACGACGAATATTTTCCCTCTGATCGCTCTTCTGATGCTAATAAAAGTTCTGATGCTAATGAAACTAACAGTGACTATGAGGGGACGTCATCAGTTCCTCAACGCTTCAATCAAAATGAATTAAATGATCTCACCAGGGATCTCAATTTATCAAAGCTTCTGAAGTACTGGCTTCTAGGTTGAACGACAAAAATTTACTGGAACAAGGAACCAAAATTACCTTTTACCGTACAAGAGAAAAAGATCTGCTACCATTCTTTTCTCAAGAAGACAATCTTGTATTTTGTCACGAAATTAGGGGACTCATGAAAGAAATGGGACTTTCTGAATATATTCCAGATGATTGGCGCCTATTTATTGACAGTTCAAAGCGAAGTTTAAAATGTGTCCTTCTACATAATGGGAATAAATATGGTTCAATACCACTAGCTCACTCAACGAAACTGAAAGAAGAATATAATACCATAGCTTTGGTCTTGCAGAAGATAAAGTATTACGAACAACATCAATGGATGATTTGTGTAGACTTAAAAATGGTAAACTTTCTTCTTGGGCAGCAAAGTGGTTACACGAAATATCCGTGTTTCTTGTGCCTCTGGGATAGTAGGGACAAAACACACCACTGGGTTAGAAAAGATTGGCCTCAGAGAGAAAACATGCACGTTGGGGAAAAGAATGTCATTAACGACGCTTTGGTTGAAAAGAGAAAAATCATACTTCCTCCGTTACATATAAAGTTGGGCTTAATGAAGCAATTTGTAAAGGCTCTTGATAAGAATGGGTCTTGTTTTGCATATATAGGGGTAAAAATGCATCAGTTGAGCACAGAAAAACTCAAAGCAGGGATATTTGACGGCCCACTAAAATAAGACAATTAATTAAGGATCCTGCCTTCATAAATTCAATGAATCAAGTTGAACGAGAAGCTTGGACAACATTTGTTGCAGTTCTAGAAAATTTTCTAGGCAAACATAAAGCTCAAAACTATGTTGAAATGGTTAACAAGATGCTTAATAGTTTCAAATCCTTAGGGTGCAATATGAGTATTAAAATACACTATTTACACAGCCACTTAGACCGTTTTCCAGAAAATTTAGGAGACATGAGTGAGGAACAAGGTGAAAGATTTCACCAAGATATTAAAGTTATGGAGGACCGCTACCAAGGAAGATGGGGCATGCACATGATGGCAGATTACTGCTGGAGTTTAAAAAGGGACTGTTTAAAAAAATATTCAAGAATGTCGCGGAAAAGAAGCTTTCTAAGTGTTGAGTGACTATTTCATTTCTTCAATGTTTTTTTTTGTTTGTAAGTACGACATAATATTGTATTTTGTATAACTAAAATAAAAATTTCGTATCTACTTTTGTTTACTACACTTACGGATTTGAGTTACAATAATGTAACTTATATTTCTCTAAAATTGTATATCTTAAAAATTTGAGCTCCTAGGTACAAATGAATACGTTATTTGAATTCAGGACATCAAATTGATATAGAATCAGCTCAAAAACCTCGACACCAAAACAGCTGTTCCCCTGTGTAATTTACCTGGTATAGAAAAAAACAAAAATTTCAAGGTCATCAGTTTTCAGTAAAGACTGGAAATAAACTTTGTTGAAAACTCATTTGGGGTGTGTTTTGTGAAGTCACTGATCATTTTATACCATCATAACAATTTTTTTTATTTTAAAAGCAGTTAACGTACGGAACACTAATTGTGCAAGTTCAACTTGCACTTGACCGGTTATTATATTCATGTTAAGCCGGTTATGTTTCTCAAAATTTTAAGAATTTGAGTAAATTATTATTTATTTGAATTATAACTTTTGGTTTCATTGTTTAGTTGATAAGCCATCAACGTTTTTAAACATCTACATCGTTTGTAAGATCTTAAGTTTGCTGTTTTTACTCTAAATTAGAGTCAATAAGTAGAATTAAATCGAACTTTTAAAAAAGTATATTCAACACTGTTTTAAATAGCGGGACTGGCTGTTTTTGAGTTCTGAGAGTAACCTGTTCGTAAGGTAAGCAAAGCAAATGCCGCCACAATATATATTTTAGAACTGTTAGTACTTTTTAGTTTAAAATTCAGATTTAATAAGAATGTGCAAAAGACGTCTTCTCATCTATTGATGTATTCGGTAAAAAGTAGTTACTAAGTGTATGTAACCCAGAGAGAGATAAAAAAAATAAAATAAAATAAATTAATATCATATTTTTTAGGTAGGTTACCTGTCAATAGGTAGACTTTATGGTAAAAAAACCGGTCAAGTGCAAGTTGAACTTGCACAATTAGTGTTCCGTACGTTGATTGTTTTTAAAATAAAAAATCTTGTTAGGGTGGTATAAAATGATCAGTGACTTCACAAAACACACCCCAAATGAGTTTTTCAACAAAGTTTGTTTCCAATCTTTACTGAAAACTGGTGACCTTGAAATTTTGGTTTTTTATATACCAGATAAATTATTAAAGGTAATGATAATTTTCGTTCAATCTATACCTCGTGGAGAATATTCCAGGATTTTTTCAAAATTTTTTGATCAGTACTTTTCGAGATAAGGTAGGGGACAGCGATTTTTCACGATTTTTTAAAAGTAATACGAAGAAAAGTGTGCGCAAGTATTACATTATATATATTTTTTACTCGTGTTTTCACAAGCTTTTATTTGACATCACCCTCGATGACATAGTAAAAAATTTTTTTTTTACTTCCGATTTCACCCCTCAAAACGAATCCCTTAACTCAAAATTTATGTTACGGTGATATAAAATGATCAGTGACTTCACAAAAACACACCCCAAATAAGTTTTAACAAAGTTTATTTCCAAACTTTGCTGAAAATTGATGACCTTGAAATTTCTGTTTTTTTTTTATATACCAGATAAATTATTACAGGTAATGCACTCGTAATAATTTTCGTTCAATCTACACACCCCGTGAAGAATATTCCAGAATTTTTTCAAAATTTTTTGATTAGTACTTTCCGAGATAAGGCGGGTGGACAGCGATTTTTCGCGATTTTTTAAAAATAATACAAAGAAAAGTGCTCGCTAGTATTACATTATATATATATATATATATATATATATATATATATATATATATATATATATATATATTTTTCTCGTGTTTTCACAAGCTTTCATTTGACACCACACTCGATGACCTATTAAAAATTTTTTTTTTTCACTTCCGATTTCACCCCCAAAACTAACCCCTTAAGTCAAAATTTAACTTTCAAAACTACATGGCTCTGATGAGGCCATCAATTTCTATATTACTACCAAATTTCAACTTTCTATGACAAATAGTTTCGGAGAAAATCGGGTGTGACAGACGGACAGACAGACGGACAGACACCGAAGTGATCTGATAAGTGTTCCGTACGGAACACTAAAAAGCTCCTACGCCCAGGAAGCATACATTTAAAAATTTTTCTTAAAAACTAGCAAATGCCGCAATAATCAGATAGATCATGTATTGTGGTTTATAAATGTTAAATTTAAACCCCATTAAATTATTATTAAAATTTATTAAAAATATTCCACCAATATTGTTTTCACTAATCCGTGTCCGTGGCAAAAAGAATATATCACGAGCCCAAATTTAGCCTATCTATGTTAATATTGGTTTCCTCATAATAGCACAAGCCATACCTAATTACGAGAAGTTGCTGAATAATTAACATTAATTACCTATAAATTAAAATAATTATCAACATTTGCAACCTTTATCTATAAACATTTATAAATTGTTTGACTTTAAAGGAAACCTAAGGTGGTCGGAAAATTCAAATTAAATGACGTTTGGACTTTACGTTTAAAAATAAAGTAGTGGTTAGAGCGAAACTAAAAAAAACTGGTAAAGTGATTTAGCCAGTAAATTGCTCGCCAGCCTGCATTTTAAAATTAAATATTGAATTTGATTTTCTTAGATTAAAGGATGACTTAATCTGAGCACTCTCCTCCGCTCCCTACCATTATATTAAATGATATATGTAACATCGAGATCGGGGAGTTCGCCAGTCTTCTTGATCTGTTTTTAACCACCAATCCGGAGATTTACACGGTCACCGTAAATCCGCCGTTAGGTTCTTCCGACCATAAACTGCTTTCGACATCCTGCCAATCAGTGACAGAGAGGCGCCTAGGCCGCGCAAGATTTGGCACTACAAATCTGCTAAATGGAATACTTTCGAACTTTCCCTTGGATGGACGTTTGTTTTCGATCCGATAACCCATCTGACTGCGCCAGGGTGGTCTCCGATGTTATTTTGGCTGCTATGGAAGCTTACATCCCTTTTTCGAAGAAATGCTCCTTCAACGGCAAGCCTTGGTTCGACCGAAAATGCAAAGAAGCTGTTGCTTCTAAACATATTGCCTACCGACAATGGCGTGAAAATCCTAACACCATAAATCGAAACATCTTTGTTCATGCCCGGAACAGATGCAAGGGAATTATCGACGAAACCAAGGAGGCACACAATCAACGAATTAGAAACAAACTTCTCGCTTGTCCCAACAATTCCAGGTCCTTTTGGGCAGTCGCTAAGGCAGTTAGTCAAAACTTTACCACATCCACGATATACCACCACTCACACGGCCAGAGAATTCCATTGCAACACATCTGTTGAGAGAGCGAACTTGTTGGCTGAACTCTTTGCTTCACATTCTACTGTCGATTTCCAAGGAAAAAACACCACCTACTATTCCCATATTGCAGTCAAGGATGCCCGATGTTGTCTTCAGACAGCGCATCATAAAGCGTATTTTAATGAAGCTAGACACCAAGAAGGCTTCTGGCGCTGACGGAATACCTGCCATAGTTCTCAAAAACTGTACAAGGGAACTAACACCAGTTTTCTGTAGACTTTTTAACCTATCCTACAGAAAGGGAATATTTCCGTCCTGCTGGAAATGTGCCACGGTTCAGCCGATACCTAAAAAAGGTAAGAAGACCTTGCCAAATAACTACCGACCAGTTGCACTGCTTTCAATAATATCGAAAGTCATGGAAAAGGTTATCAATGAGCATCTTCTAAAATATCTTGAACAATTCAATATTATTAGCGATCACCAATATGGTTTTCGTAAACATAGATCAACAGGAGATCTTCTGACTTATGTAACACATGTTTGGAACAACGCAATTGAACACTTTGGAGAATCTCGAGCGGTTGCTCTTGACATATCCAAGGCATTCGACCGTGTTTGGCACGATGGACTGTTGGCTAAGTTGCGCTCTTATGGTATGTCTGAAAGGTTCTGTTTGTGGCTCTCATGTTTCCTCAGAGAGCGTTCTTTACGAGTGGCGGTCGACGGATTTCTTTCTAACACCCTCACTATCAACGCCGGTGTGCCCCAGGGTTCCATACTCTCTTTCTCATTTACATTAACGATCTGCTGGAAAAGACCGGGAATCCAATCTATAGCTTTGCATATGACAGTACGCTTGTCTCTTCATTCACCTTGAACGCTCGGACATCGGCTGCTCAGGCGAATATCCGCAGACAGCAGGAGGTCGTTCAACTTAACAAAGACCTGGAAGAAATTCTATCTTGGGGTGACAGTAACCAAGTGGAATTTAACGCTACAAAAACCCAAGCGGCAGTTTTTTCTAAGAAAGTTAACGTTGCTGAACCCGACATAGTTATGTCGGGGGCACTCCATTCTCCTGGCATCGTCGCTCAATTTGTTGGGCGTTAGTTTGGGAGCAAATATGTCTTGGCAAGAACATGTTGCAGACATAGCAAGGAGAGCTTCTCAAAAATTGGGAATATTATTTAGAACCAGAAAGCTTTACACCCCACAGCAACTGTTAATTCTTTACAAAGCCCAAATTCGACCAACTATGGAATACTGCTCCCACGTTTGGGGCTCCGCTCCCAAACATACACTGCATTTGTTGGATTCTGTTCAGAGAAGAGCGGTCCGTCTGATTGGGGACCCGGAATTGACCGGCGGCCTTGATTCGCTGGAACATCGAAGAACGGTTGGCGACTTGAGTCTGTTCTACAAGTATTTTCATGGAAAGTGTTCGAAGGATGTAGCCCGCTTAATTCCTCCCAAAGCGGTGCATGTTAGAAATACACGTCGCGCTGGTGCTTCGCATCCGTATGAGGTTCAGCTTGTTACTCGGCGTACGACGCTTTTCAAGCAATCTTTTTATATGGAGAACGTCATCCCTTTGGAATGATTTGCCCAGCGCTGTGTTTCCCACCGAGTACAATTTACAGCGATTCAAGAACAACGTGAATCGCTTTTTTTTTCCGCACTCGTGCCGCTCCTGGAGCGCTTTAGGGACTTCCTGCAGCACGTGTGCTAGACCAATAAAAAAAAAAAATCCATCACTAGAAAAAGTTGAGGAAAGAAATGGCTTCAAGATGGCGACAACTTAAATTTACACATATTGTTATACATTCTATTTTACAGCTGCTTAAAGGGTAAAGCCACTCTATAGCTGATTTTGCAAATATTTTTTTTTTTTTTTGAAAAATAGTAAACGTATTCCAAAATTTACTCAAAGGTTTTTATTATACATATTTTAAAGTACATTTACAAATTTTTGAACATTTTTTTTTTACAAAATGGCGGCATCAGTAAAGGAAGATGCATCTTATAAACAGTACTTTGCGGCCGGAAAAGATTTCTCCTCCAATTTTTTACCTGGAACAAAGTGTAGTTTTTTGAGTTCTACATAAGATTTTCTCGGGAAGGACATAAAAAATTAAAAAATACTATTTTTAGTGTTCCGTACGGAACACTTATAAAATCACTTCGGTGTCTGTCTGTCTGTCTGTCTGTCTGTCACACCCGATTTTCTCCGAAAACTATTTGACACAGAAAGGTGAAATTTGGTAATAATATAGGAATTGATGGCCTCATCAGAGCCATGTAGTTTTGAGAATTAAATTTTGACTTAAGGGGTTAGTTTTGGGAGGTGAAGTCGGAAGTGAAAAAAAAATTTTTTTACTAGGTCATCGAGTGTGGTGTCAAATGAAAGCTTGTGAAAACACGAGTAAAAAATATATATATAATATTATACTTGCGCGCACTTTTCTTTGTATTATTTTTAAAAAATTCGCGAAAAAAATCGCTGTCCTGGGCCTTATCTCGAAAAGTACTTATCAAAAAATTTCGAAAAAACTCTGGAATATTCTCCACGGGGTGTAGATTGAACGAAAATTATCACGAGTGCATTACCTTTAATAATTTATATGGTATATAAAAAAAACAAAAATTTCAAGGTCATCAAATTTCAGTAAAGATTGGAAACAAACGTTGTTGTAAACTCATTTGGGGTGTGCTTTGTGAAGTCACTGATCATTTTATACCACCGTAACATAAATTTTGACTTAAGGGGTTCGTTTTGAGGGGGGTGAAATCGGAAGTGAAAAAAAAATTTTTTTTACTAGGTCATCGAGTGTGGTGTCAAATGAAAGCTTGTGAAAACACGAGTAAAATATATATATATATATATATATATATATATATATATATATATATATTTTATATATATATATATATATATATATATATAAATAATACTTGCGCACACTTTTCTTCGTATTACTTTTAAAAAATCGCTGTCTCCTACCTTATCTCGAAAAGTACTGATCAAAAAATTTTGAAAAAATTCTGGAATATTCTCCACGGGGTATAGATTGAACGAAAATTATCACGAGCGCATTACCTTTAATAATTTATTGGGTATATAAAAAAAACAAGATTTCAAGGTCACCAGTTTTCAGTAAAGATTGGAAACAAAGTTTGTTGAAAACTCTTTTGGGGTGTGTTTTGTGAAGTCACTGATCATTTTATACCACCCTAACAAAAAATTTTATTTAAAAACAATCAACGTACGGAACACTAATTGTGCAAGTTCAACTTGCACTTGACCGGTTTTTTATTTTTATAAATACTACAAATTTGAAGAAAGTGTTTCAGTTTTAGGTAAAAATATCACGTAAAAAAAGTTCGAAGCAAATTGTAAATCCGTACATATTTCGCTAGATAATGTAATTTTGAAGGTACAGTTAAAATTTCAAATAAATCTGTGATAATTTGAAAAGTTATGTTTCCGGCCAGTTTGAAAAAATGTCGTTTTGAGAAAAACGTGTTTTAAAAGTTATATAAATTTTCTAGATACCTCTAATCTGCAATGTCTGCGCCATATAATTGATGTTTTATTGATAGATTCTAGATGAACTTAAATTCTGTAGATAATTTCTTCAATATTCAGAAAGGAACAGTCATTTAAGCAGCGCGAAGCATGAAGACTCTCAGAGAGTTTAGAGAGCGCTACGAGACAATTACGAGCACTTGATAAAATATACACTTATAACCTTCTTACCCTCACAAAATCCTTCCCTAAAGCCTCATTTAACCTAAAAAAATGTTGATTTTTTCAAATTTCTAGACCGGCTTTATCCCTTAATATTTATGCACCGTGCCTACATCTCAGTCAGCGCGATTAGACCAAGGTTCTATCCCATGCACATGTTCAATATAAACCTTACCTACATATTTAAAAAATGATTAAATTATGTAAATAAAACATTTTTTATAAACACTTCATAAATAATCCATTATATTTAATGAATTTAGAATATAAAAATTAATTACGCACCTCGAAATCATCTTAATATATATATATATATATATATATATATATATATATATATATATATATATATATATATATATACATATATATATATAATATATATATATATATATATATATATATATATAATATATACATATATATATATATATATATATATATATATATATATCATATATATATATATATATATATACGAGGCTGGTTTGAAAAGTCCGTGCAAAGTCCGAGAGATGGCACCACCGGCGCGTAACGAGGTCATGTTTGGTTAGTAGCATCTCTTGAATGAACGCACACCCCAAGTTTCAGCCATATTGGTCTATTTCTTTGTGTTTGGCATTCATGTGAATCAAGGAAGTCGAGTGATTTTCAAGAAATGGACGAAAAGGAATTTCGTTGTGGTGATTAAACATTACTTTATGAAAGGCAAAACGCCTCAGGAGACTAAAGAGAAGCTTGATAAACATTATGGTGACTCTGCACCTTCGATTAGAACAGTTTATAAGTGGTTTCAAAATTTTCGGACTGGCCATATGGGCACAAGTGACGCTGAACGTTCTGGACGGCCTGTGGAGGTTACGACTCCAGAAATCATTGATCAAATCCATGATATGGGTGATGGATGACAGAAGAGTTAAGGTGCGTGAGATTGCTAGTGCTGTGGGCATCTCGACTGAACGGGTACATAATATTTTGCATAAACATTTGGACATGAGAAAGCTATCCGCAAGATGGGTGCCGCGATTGCTCACGCTTGACCAAAAACGGAATCGTGTGAAGTGTGTTGCAAGGATGGTTTGCAGCTGTTCCAGAAGAATCCGGAGGACTTTAAACGTCGTTTCGTCACTGTGGATGAAACATGGATACATTACTATACTCCTGAGACCAAACAACAATCTAAACAATGGGTTATCAAGGGGGAATCTGCCTCAAAAAAGGCGAAGACCGTTCCTTCGGCCGGAAAAGTTATGGGACTGTCTTTTGGGATTCGCAAGGGATAATCCTCATCGACTATCTGGAAAAGGGTAAAACTATTACAGGTGAATATTATTCATCGTTATTGGATCGTTTGAAAACCGAGCTGCAAGAAAAACGCCCGCGATTGGCCCACAAGAAAGTCCTTTTCCATCACGACAACGCACCAGCACACACCTTAGCAGTTGTGGTCCCAAAATTAATGGAAATAGGATTCGAACTCGTTTCACATCCCCCTATTCTCCAGACTTGGCTCCCTCGGACTACTATTTGTTCCCCAATTTGAAGAAATGGCTGGCGGGACAAAGATTTTATTCAAACGAGGAGGTGATTGCAGACTCTAATGGATATTTTGCAGACTTGGACAAATCCTATTATTCGGAAGGGATCAACAAACTAGAACATCGTTGGACGAAGTGTATAAGCCTAAAAGGAGACTATGTCGAAAAATAAAAAAGGTTTACCCCAAACACATAAGTAGTTTTTATTTTTGCACGGACTTTTCAAACCATATATATACGAGTATATATATATATTTATATATATATATATATATATATATATATATATATATATATATATATACATATATATATATATATATATATATATATATATATATATATATATATATATATGTATATATATATATATATATATATATATATATATATATATATATATATATATATATATATATACATATATATATATATATATATATATATATATATATATATATATAAATATATATATATATATATATATATATATATACATATATATATATATATATATATATATATTTTATATATATATATATATATATATATATATATATATATATATATATATATATATATATATATATATATGTATATATATATATATATATATATATATATATATATATATATATATATATATGTATATATATATATATATATATATATATATATATATATATATATATATATTTTTTATATATATATATATATATATATATATATATATATATATATATATATTTATATATGTATATATATATATATATATATATATATGTATATATATATATATATATATATATATATATATATATATATATATATATATATATATATATAAGTTGGACCATAGTTTTAAAAAAATTTAGTACCGATCTCCTTGAAGGCACCACAAATGTCTATCAATCTCATTCCTTAAATAAATATTGCACTTGAATCAAACAGCAATTAAAATTGTAAAAATCTGGCTACTGTTTTAATAAATAGGCTCCGAAACAAGTAGCAGTCAGCAGCACCGTAACTTGAATATTCATTCCTTGTCTTAGGATCACTTATTTATATTTAAAGTTGGCTGACGCGGAGTATTTTTTTCTCGTTCTTCTTCTTTTTTTTTTGTTTGTGTTCTTCTTGCGGTCCGCTCTCGGTTAGGCCACTGTCATACGCGTCTGTCGATCGATAATTTATCTGTCTGTAATGGCACAATGGGCCTGAGATTCCGGGCCCAAATTCCGACTCGAACACATGTTTAAAAAATACTTTATCGGAATAGCGACTACTTTTTATCGGCTGCCCGGCAGCTGGTCAACTCCCTGATTTCGCATACTCGGAGCTTGGAAAGCGTCCGTTCGAATATGGTTCGGTGGTTATTTATTGTTCTGAATAACGACATTTTTACTTCCTCTGCTAAGGGATGTATTTTATTTGAGAAGAGATTACATTACGGGATTTTTGAATTCCTTCACGTTTCAGGATCATGAAAAACATAGTTTAAAAGGGTATCCTGAGTTTTGTGGTCGAAATGTCCTATTTCCCCCTCCTCCCACCCCTTTAAGACCCTCAGAAACCACATTTTTGCATTTGTTTAGTTTTTTCTGGTTTTTCTTAACAAATCATCACAAAAAAAAAAATTGTAATGTTAGAGGAGCATCAGGGCAACAACTAAGTAACATTTTTGGTATCACGAGACCTCTCCAGCCTTCCAAAAAAAATAAAAAAAATCGAAAATTTTTAAAAATTGACAAACTGTTGATAGGTGACTAAATTTGGATTTTTTTAATATTACTTTTTTTTTCGTAATCTGACCCCCAGAAAAAAAATTTTTCTCGAGGTGCGTCACCTTTAAAAATTGAATTTTTCTGATTTACGAAATACAAAAAAAATTTTTAGCATCATATTCGGATTCTACAGACAATTTTACAAAATAAACTCATATCTGTATGCATCCTTTTTTTTTTCTAGTGAAAGGAAAATTAATTCGAATTATTTAAGAACATTTTTAGCCCAATTGGCTATTTTTTTCTTTTTCCCTTTTTCTTGGTCATTTTAACGTACCAGAAAGTACCTTTAACTTCAGATTCGGATTCTATAGAAAATTCAATTTATAAGGGAGGCGCACCCCGAGAATTTTTTTTTTGGGGGGGTTAGATTGGGAAAAAAAATCTGGTTTAAAAAAAAAACAAATTTAGTCACTTATCAATAGTACGGCAACTTTTACAATTTTGGATTTCTTATTTTTTTTAGAAGGCTGGTGAGGTCACGTGACACCAAAAATGTTACTTAATTGTTACCCCTGCTGCTCCCCTACCATCACAATTTTTTTTTGCGATGACTCCCTCGGTCCCGGTCCTTTCAGTTCAGTTTTATCAAGAAGTTTCTTTATTGCCATGTTATTATCATTTTGGGGAAGTGTCCGAGTCTTAAAAGATTCATGACAAGAGACCAGTTTGCATTGCATTATTGAAAACACGTAACAATGATAATAATAAGCAACTGCCCTTTAGCAATAAAAAAGTTGAATAGAGGAAAGCTTAAGAAACTTGACAAGGTTATTTAACCTGATATACACGAAGCAACGGCTCTAATCCTCTCCACCACTGTTACCAACCAACAATCAAGAAAAATCTTTATAAAACTCTTCAACTCACAATATTTATGGACTTCCGTTCCTTCCACTCCCTTCCTCTAAAGTGCTCAGACCCTATACGCTCTATTTATATTTTTATCTATAATCTATAATATATATAAAATGCAATGTATCTCTGTCTATCTGTCTGTCTATCTGTATGTCTGTCTGTCCGTTAGTGCGCTTATCACTGGAGAACCATTTATCCGATTTACGTGCTTTTTTTTTAAAACATACATATGTTCTCTGGCCAGGTTATAGGCTATATTTTATTATGTTAGATAACATAAGGAATAAGCAGTGACGATAATAGGGAATCAAGTCGGAAAAAAGTTTGCCGCTAGCGTGTTCTCTTGCAATACACTGCCTAAACCATTAAATATGGAACAACATCATGTAGCAAAGAATATGTCTAATATATATACAATGCAACGTCTGTCTGTCTGTCTGTCTGTCCGTTAGCGCGCTTATCTCTCGAGAACCACTTATCCGATTTACGTGTTTTTTTTTTAATTCATACATTTGTTCTCTGGCCAGGTTATCTATAATCTTCTATAATATATATAAAATGCAACGTCTCTCTGTATGTCTGTCCGTTAGTGCGCTTATCACTTGAGAGCTACTTATCCGATTTACGTGTTTTTTTTTAAATTCATACGTATGTTCTCTGGTCAGGTTACATAATAATAATAATAATCATCTATGTATTATATATAAAACGCAACGTCTCTCTGTCTGTCTGTCCATTAGTACGCTTAGCACTCAGGAACCATTTATCCGATTTACGTGTTTTTTTTTTATAAAATATAAAGGGAATAAACAGAGACAAAATGCTAATATGTAGGAAAAAAGATGGAAGTTTAGCAGTAAGCTTGGCAGAAAGACTGAATAGATGGGCGGAATACTTTAAAGAAACATTAAATGGTGATGAAAATGAGGAGTTGAATGATAAATAGGAAGCAAAATTAACTGAAGGGCAGGAGAGGACAAACAAATCCTGCAAAGAAGAAATAAGAGAAATACTCAGAATCCAAAAACAATAAGGCCCTGTAGTAGACCCTGAGTAGATCTGGAAAATGAAATATGCCGGTTGGTACAAGAAATATAGGAAACAGAAAAGATGCCAGTGAGCTAGAGCAAGCAAGCAAATCCAAGATAATAGCTTAGAACAAAATTTGGCACTACACTTGGTCTTTATTTTCAGAGAAGCATATTACTCTGTAAATAGAGACGGACTCTCTCTACAAGATAATGGAAAACCTAAAAATTCCAAGTAAATTGATTTGCATGGTGACAATGACCCTGAATGACACAGAAAATAGAGTGTTGGTTGAGGCAAAGTATCAGACAAGTTTAAGGTGAAGAGAGGATTAAGATAGTAGGATCCAGTGTCGACATGTCTGTTTAATTTGATACTGGAAAAGATAATCCGGGAGTCAAAAATATAAAAAAATGGAACGATATACCAACAACCTTGCCAATGCTTGACTTATGCGGATGATGTAACAATGATTGCAAGAGCAGAAGAGAACCTCAAAAAAAGCCATAAGTAGGATAGAAGGGGAAGGATGGGAGGACTAAAGATAAATGAGGAAAAAAACAAAATACATGGAAATTACAAAGAAAAACAAAAAAGTTTAGATATAATAAACAACTAAGGGAAAAGATATATGTTTGAAAAAGTACACAAATTTAATTATCTGGGAGTAATAATAACAGAGAGTGGATAAGAAAGGACGGAGATACAAGAAAAAATAGCGAAAGGACGGAGATGTTTGGGGGCAATGAATCCAATATTGAAATCAAAGAATGTATCAAGAAAAGCAAAAGAAAGAATATATACAGACGTTGGAGGTGTGGGGGGAAAGGAAAGCTTTGAGAAGAATCTACGGAGGAAGGAAATAAGAGGGACTGTAGAGAAGAAGAACAAACTACGAATTAAAATGCCTATATATGAAACCCCTTATAAGCCAAATCATAAGAAGCCAGCGATTAAGATGGTTGGGACATGTGGCAAGGATAAAGGAAGAAAGACAGGCAAAACAAGCCCTAATAAGAGGAGTGGTTGGAAGAAGGGTAGACCTCGATCTATATGGATTCAGGCAGTAAAGCTAGATCCGGAGTTAATCGGAATCCTGCACTGGGAAAAGCTAACAGGAGACAAAAACAAGTGGGCCAAGTATGCAACCAAGCCATGGGCCTCCCAGGCCCCTCGAGTTATATAATAATATAAACATGACGAATAAGCAGTGACGATAAAGGTGAATCAAGTCCACGCGAGCGGAGCCGCGGGCACGGCTGGTTATTATATGTGTATCAAATTTGAAATTCATATCTTTTTTGTTAGGGAATTATCGTGCCAAGAGAAAGATAGACTACATATGCACATACAGAGAACACTATAGTAGTACATTACACTACATATAACAAATATGTTATACAGCAGTAGCTGCCTGTCTAGTCCCCTTCTCCAGGTCTGTCGGTCCATCGCTTCTCTCATTTCGGCATTTCACGAGCGTCTAGGCCTTCCCCGTTTGCGCTTTCCCGGTGGCATCCATTTAAAGATTTTCTCAGGCCATCGGCATCGATCTTTAGGCATTCTCAGCAAGTGCCCGAACCATTTTAATCCTCTTCGCACTATTCGGTCCAAAATAGTTTTCATTTGCCTTCATTTGACGACGTATTTCTTCGTTCGGCATTCTCTCGAGGCGGGATACCCGTGCACTGCGTCTCAGGCAGTCCATTTTAATCGTGTTGATTCTTCGTTTCAAGTCAGCGTTCAAAACCCATATTTCACTTGCGTAGTTTAAGACCTATTCAACCATTGTGCGACCGATATATTTTTTGTTTTTATTTGATATGTGTTTGTCCCACCATATTGCATTTAAACTGCCAATTACTTTTTTACTCTCTTGAATTCTGTGTTTTATTTCATTGCCTTTCAAACCATTTTGGTCTATTATGATGCCTAGGTATTTATATTTTTGTACTTGGTTAACAGTAGTATTATCATTAACTAGCCGGGCCCGCGGCTCCGCTCGCGTGGACTTGATTCACTACTATCGTCACTGCTTATTCCTTATGTTACCTAACGTAATAAAATATCTCCCATTATTTCTCCTTATCGCCCAATATTTCTCCTTATTTCCCATTATCTCTACATAATTTCCATTATCTAGGCTTATCTCTGCTCATCTCCCATTATTTCTCCTTATCTCCCATTATTTCTCCTTACCTCCCATTATCTCACCTTATTTCCCATTATCTAAGCTTATCTCGACTTATCTCTCATTATTTCTTCTTATCTCCCATTATTTCTTCTTATCTCCCATTATCTCACCATAACTCCCATTATCTAGGCTTATCTCTGCTTATATCCCATTATCTCTCCTTATCTCCCATTATTTATACTTATCTCCCATTATCTCACCCTATCTCCCATTATCGAGGCTTATCTCGACTTATCTCCCATTATTTCTCCTTATCTCCCATTATCTCACCTTATCTCCCATTATCTAGGCTTATATCGAATTATATAGAACATACCAGCCGGGCCCGCGGCTCCGCTCGCGTGGACTTGATTCACTACTATCGTCACTGCTTATTGCTTATGTTACCCAACGGTCAGCGTAAATCCACCGTTAGGTTCTTCCGACCATAAACTACTTTCGACATCGAGTATTCTACCAATCAGTGACAGAGAGGCGCCCAAACCGCGCAAGATTTGGCACTACAAATCTGCTAAATGGGAAAATCTCATGGAATATTTTCGAACTTTCCCTTGGTTGGACGTTTGTTTTCGATCCGACGACCCATCTGACTGCGCCAGGGAGGTTTCCGATGTTATTTTGGCCGGTATGGATGCTTACATCCCTTTTTCGAAGAAATGTCCTTCAACGGCAAGCCTTGGTTTGACCTAAAATGCAAAGAAGCTGTTGCTTCTAAACATCTTGCATACCGACAGTGGCGTGAAGATCCTAACACCATAAATCGTAACATCTTTGTTCGTGCCAGGAACAGATGCAAAGAAATTATCGACGAAACCAAGGAGGTACACAGTCAACGGATTAGAGACAAACTTCTCGCTTGTCCCGGCAATTCCAGGTCCTTTTGGTCAGTCGCTAAGGCAGTTAGTCAAAACTTCACCAAATCCACCATACCACCACTCACACGGCCAGATAATTCTATTGCAACGACACCTGTTGAGAAAGCGAACTTGTTGGCTGAACTCTTTGCTTCACATTCTACTGTCGATTTCCAAGGAAAAACACCATCTACTATTCCCATAGTGCAGTCAAGGATGCCCGATATTGTCTTCAGACAGCGTACCATAAAAAGTATTTTGATGAAGCTAGAAACCAAAAAGGCTTCAGGCGCTGACGGAATACCTGCCATAGTTCTCAAGAACTGTGCGAGGGAACTAACACCATTTTTCTGTAGACTTTTCAACCTATCCTACAGAAAGGGAATATTTCCTTCCTGCTGGAAATGTGCCACAGTTCAGCCGATACCTAAAAAAGGCAAGAAGACCTTGCCAAATAACTACCGACCAATCGCACTACTCTCAATAATATCGAAAGTCATGGAAAAGGCTATCAATCAGCATCTTCTAAAATATCTTGAAGGATTCAACATTATTAGTGATCACCAATATGGCTTTCGTAAAAATAGATCAACAGGAGATCTTCTGACTTATGTAACACATGTTTGGAACAACGCAATTGAACACTTTGGAGAATCTCGAGCGGTTGCCCTTGACATATCCAAGGCATTTGACCGTGTTTGGCACGATGGGCTGTTGGCTAAGCTACGCTCTTATGGTATGTCTGAAAAGTTCTGTTTGTGGCTCTCATGTTTCCTCAGAGAGCGTTCTTTACGAGTGGCAGTTGACGGATTTCTTTCTAACACCTTCACTATCAACGCCGATGTGCCCCAAGGTTCCATACTGTCTCCTACTCTCTTCCTCATTTATATTAACGATCTGCTGGAAAAGACCGAGAATCCAATCTACAGCTTTGCAGATGACAGTACACTTATCTCTTCATTCACTTTGAACGCTCGGACATCGACTACTCAGACGAATATCCGCAGACAGCAGGAAGTCATTCAACTTAACAAAGACCTGGGAGAAATTCTATCTTGGGGTGACAGTAACCAAGTGGAATTTAACGCTACAAAAACCCAGGCGGCAGTTTTTTTTTTCTAAAAAAGTTAACGTTGCAGAACCCGACATAGTTATGTCGGGGCACTCCATCCCTCTAACATCGTCACTCAATCTGTTAGGCGTTAATTTTGGAGCAAATATGTCCTGGCATGAACATGTTGCAGGCATAGCAAGAAGAGCTTCTCAAAAGTTGGGAATATTGGTTTCGTACCAGAAAGCTTTACACTCCACAACAACTTTTAATTCTTTACAAAGCTCAAATTCGACCAACTATGGAATACTGCTCCCATGTTTGGAGCTCCGCTCCCAAACATACACTGCATTTGTTGGATTCTATCCAGAGAAGAGCTGTTCGTCTGATTGGACACCCGGAATTGACCGACGGCCTTGGTTCGCTGGAACATCGAAGAACGGTTGGCGACTTGAGCCTATTCTACAAGTACTTTCATGGAAAGTGTTCGAAGGATCTGGCCCGTTTAATTCCTCCCAGAGCGGTGCATGTTAAAAGTACACGTCGCGCTGTTGCTTCGCATCCGTATGAGGTTCAGCTTGTTACTCCTCGTACAACGCTTTTCAAGCAGTCTTTTATATGGAGAACATCATACCTTTGGAATGGTTTACCCAGGACTGTGTTTCCCATCGAGTACAATCTACAGCGATTCAAGAACAACGTGAATCGTTTTCTCCGCACACGTGTCGCTCCTGTAGCGCTTTAGGGACTTCCCTGTAGCACGTGTGCTAGACCCCCATAAAAAAAAAAAAAAAAACGTAATAAAATATCTGCCATTATTTCTCCTTATCTCCCAATCTTTCTCCTTATTTCCCATTATATCTACATAATTTTCCATTATCTAGGCTTACCTCTGCTCATCTCCCATTATTTCTCCTTATCTCCCATTATTTTTCCTTTTCTCCCATTATCTCACCTTATTTCCTCATTTATCTAGGCTTATCTCGACTTATCTCCCATTATTTCTTCTTATCTCCCATTATTTCTCCTTATCTCCCATTATCTCACCATAACTTCCATTATCTAGACTTATCTCTGCTTATCTCCCATTATCTCTCCTTATCTCCCATTATTTATACTTATCTCCCATTATTTTTCCTTATCTCCCATTATTTCTCCTTATCTCCCATTATCTCACCTTATCTCCCATTATCGAGGCTTATCTCGACTTATCTCCCATTATTTCTCCTTTATCTCCCATTATCTCACCTATATCTCCCATTATCTAGGCTTATATCGAATTATATAGAACATATGTATAAATTTATAAAAACATGTAAATTGGATAAGTGGTTCTCGAGTGATAGGCGCACTAACGGACAGACAGACAGACAGAGAGACGTTGCATTTATATATATATATATATATATATATATATTGTATTCTTTGCTACATGATATTGTTCCATATTTAATGCTTTAGGGAGTGTATTGCAAGAGAACGCGCTAGCGGCAAACTTTTCTCCGACTTGATTCACTATTATCGTCACTGCTTATTCCTTATGTCACCGAATAAAATATATCCTATAACCTGGCCAGAGAACATACGTATGTTTTAAAAAAAAAGCACGTAAATCGGATAAGTGGTTCTCCAGTGATAAGCACACTAACGGACGGACAGACAGACAGACAAACAGACAGAGGGACAGAGAGACATTGCATTTTATATATATTATAGATATTCTCTGATACATAATATTGTTCCATATTTAATGGTTTGGACTGTGTATTGCAAGAGAACGCGCTAGCGACTTCATTTACTATTATTGTCACTGCTCATTCCTTATGCTACCTATCGTAATAAAAGATAGCCTATAACCTGGCCGGAGAACATATGTATGTTTTAAAAAAAAAAGTACGAAAATCGGATAAGTGGTTCTCCAGTGATAAGCGCACTAACGGACAGACAGACAGACAGAGATACGTTGCATTTTATATATATTATAGATGTAATAAAATATATACCTACAACCTGGTCAGAGAACATATGTATGAATTTAAAAAAATCACGTAAATCGGATAAGTGGTTCTCGAGGGATAAGCGCATTAACGGACAGACAGACAGACAAACATTGCATTATATATATATATTATAGATATAGATTATTATTATTATTATTATATAACCTGGCCAAAGAATATATGTATGAATTTAAAAAATCGGATAAGTGGTTCCCGCGTGATAAACGCACTAATGGACAGACAGAGAGACATTGCATTTTATATATATTATAGATTATACATTACAGATATTCTTTGCTACATTACAGATATTCTTTGCTGCATAATATTGTTCCATATTTAATGGTTTAGGCTGTGTATTGCAAAGGCACGCGATAGCGGCGGCAAACTTATTTCCGACATCATTCACTATTTTACGTCACTGCTCATTCCTTATGCTACCTATCGTAATAAAATATAGCCTATAACCTGACCAGAGAACATATGTGTGTTTAAAAAAAAAAAGTAAATCGGATAAGTGGTTCTTCAGTGATAGGCGCACTAACGGACAGACAGACAGACAGACAGACAGATAGACGTTGTATTTTATATATATTATAGATAAGAACTTCAAATTTTGCGGGGCTGTTTATCACAAGGTATTCGGTTTTTTTAAGGCTTACAGTCATCCCTCATTTCTCATATTCCGTGTGTAATTTCTTTAGCATAAATTCAAGATCATATGCATCCTGAGCTAAAATTACTTGGTCGTCCGCAAAATTCAAGTTGTATAGATAGATGTCGTTAATTGGTATTCCCATTTGCGACACTCTTTTTTTTCAATTCTGCAATACAGCTTCCAAGTATATGTTGAAAAGAATGAGTGATAAACTGCTACCCTGACGGAGCCCTTTATTTACTCTAATTGGATTTGATAGTTTTTTTCCTTGTTTTACTTGTGAGGTATTGTCTTTATATAGCTCTTGAATGATACGAATAAGGTGTTAGTTCAAATTTATCTTTGTTAGAGTTTCCCATAATTTAATTTGCGGTACGGAGGTCAAGCTTTTTTCAAGATCTATAAATGCCAGGTGTACTTCATCATTTACAGATATTTTCTTCTCTAGCAGTTGCTGTATTGTAAATAAATTATCTACACACGTTCGGCCTGACATAAAGCCACTCTGGTCTTCACTTATTCTATCTCCAATATCCTGTCTCACTTTTCCTTGTATGATTTTTGAAAATAGTCTACTAATACTACTAGTAACACTCAATCCCCTGTAGCAATTTGGGTCCTTCTTGTTTCCCTTTTTCCATTCGCGGGGCAATTGTATTTGCTGACAACAAGTATTCATTAAGCTGATTAGGCGATGTTTTAATCCATATCCTCCATATTTTATTAAATCGATTGAAATGTTGCCCGGGCAAGTGGCTCTTCCATTTTTCATTTTATATAGTTGTTCAATTTCGATTTCAGATATTAGAATGCTATTCTCTATTGGTATATTAATTTGTAAGTCATTATTTAAAAACGTTTGTCTATTTTCAACCAACATATTCGTGTAATGTGTCACCCAATGCTCCAATTTGATTAGTTTGTTTTATTTATCGTTATTGTTTGATTTCATTTGTTTTATAGATCTCCAAACTTCCGTGTTTTAGGCCTCGCTTAAGACTATCTAATTTACAATATTGATGTTCCCAAAACTGATTTTTTGTTTCTTTAGTTTTCCTGTGCAGTTGTCTGTTCTTATCTTTGTATTGTTTCCATATCTCGTTGTTGTTTTTTGTTAGCCATCTATTATACAGTATACATATGTTGGACTACATACATACAAACTATCCTAAACACAAAGTAATTTGTGCAGGTGACTTCGATGTAAATTTTCTTGAACAGGAAGGTATTCGAATCAAACAACTGTCAGATTTGTTTAATATATTTTGTTTTAATCAATGCATTTTTAAGGCAACTCGGGAAACTAAAGATTCGGCTACTTTGCTTGATAACATTTTCTGTAATTTCGATCACAAGTATTCATGTTACGTATTGAATTCGGCACTTTCTGACCATCACGCACAGATTATTCACATCGAGACGTCTGGCAGTGAGGATTCTACCCCTCAATTCTATTATAAAAGAGTATTTTCAAATAATAAAATTATTTCATTCAAAAGCGAATTAGAAGCGGTGGATTGGTCTACAGTTTATCAATGTGATTCAGTAAACGACGCGTACAGTACCTTCTTAAACAAAGTCCTAAATATCTTTAATGCAATATTTACAGTGAAAAAATGTCTCAAACATAACCAACACAATCCGTGGATTACGCGGGGTATTAGAGTTTTATGTAGACATAAACGTGTGTTGTATTTTAAAAAAATTAAAGGTCTGGTAACCAATGAATACTTTAATACCTATAGTAAAGTACTGAAGCAAGTTATAAAACATGCCAAAAAAATATCAAATAACAGCTTTATAAATTCTGCTGAAAACAAAGTTTAAAGCTGCTTGGCAACTTGTAAAGACCCTAACGGGGAAAAATAGAAATAGTAACAATGTACTTAACAATTTTTCGAATAAATTTAATGATCCGTTCAAGATAGTTAACAACCTAAATCACTACTTTATAAGCTCTTGTCCGAACATAAGTACAAATAAACACAATTATGTCCTTTCCCTTGATCGTTCTGTGCGCTCTATTTATCGGAGACCAACTACTCCTCTGGAAGTGTCCAAGACAATAAAAAGTCTAAAAAATAAAAAGTCAGTCGGGGATGATAATTTACCAATACGTATTATTAGAGAGGTTACAGATTCTATCTCAGAGCCTTTGTCCTATATCATTAATTTTTGTGTTTTGATACAGGTGCATATCCGGAACTTCTAAAAAATGCTTTAGTTAAAGCAATACACAAAAAAGGGGGTTTACATGAGGAAAAAAAAACTATAGGCCAATATCGCTGCTCTCAAACGTAGGTAAAATATTTGAAAAAATTATAAACAATAGGCTAATCGATTTTTTTGAACACAACTCTTTATTTTCCAACAACCAAAATGGATTTCGAAAAAATAAATCTACAGTTAGAGCGATTTATCAAGCATTAACTCATATACTAAGTTCTTTAAATAATAAGAGGCTCACAATGGCAATGTGCATTGACCTGTCAAAAGCGTTTGATAGTGTCAATCATAATACCCTATGTTCCAAGCTGGAATCGTATGGTGTTCGGGGAAATGCGTTGAATTTGTTAGCATCCTACCTGGAAAATCGGACACAACAGGTTATGGAGATTGATGATTTTGGTAGACCTATAATTTCCCACAAGATCGGGGTGTCGAGGGGTGTTCCTCAGGGATCAATATTAGGACCTCTCTTATACATTATATATACGAATGAGCTCAGTAGAATATCCGGAGAATTTACTATACTTTACGCAGATGACACTACATTGACCTTTAGTGAGGAGAATCCGCACGCAATGCTGACCAGTGTACAAGGAGCGTGCGAAGCTCTTGATGGATACTTTTCGGCTCATGACTTATTAATAAACGCTCAAAAAACACAATGCCTATTTTTCGGCAATAGAATAGAAAACACTTTATCTTTTTACATATCGAAATATTAATATCCAATCGTCCGAACGTGTTTCCTTCTTGGGGGTGGAAATAGATCAGAGACTGGACTGGAGAGCGCATATTGAGAATGTTGCGTTGAATGTTTCAAGGTACTGCTATGCTTTAAGAATTATTTCTGAAAATGTTGGAGTCGATGCTGCTCTGTCCGCTTATCATGCCTTCATACAGTCAAGAATAAGATACGGTCTTATCTTTTGGGGTAATTCACCGGAAATTGAAAGAGTTGTAATTCTTCAGAAAAAATGTATTAGAGGTATATTTGGAATGACGCCGCGTAGCTGTAGGAATGTGTTTAGAGACAGAAAGATCTTAACCATTATTTCTATGTATATCTTGGACAGTTTTTATGTTTGTTCACACCAACAGCGATATTTTTGAGACTTACGTGAACAATCACAGGTATGCCACTAGACATAAATTGAATCTGCTTCCCGAAAAGTGTAATTACAGCTACATACAGAAAAATGTTAATTATGTTATGTTAAAGATATATAATGATTTCCCAGAGCGTGTACGTGCGTTACGTAAAACGAAAGTAAAGAGACTTTTAACCAAATATCTGCTTCAAGGAGCTTATTACTCATTAAATGAATTTTTCTTAAGTCCAGTTGAAATTAGCACGGGGATTTGATGACTCAGTCAGCAGAGGTGGTTTCTTGTCTTTTCCTTTGTGCCTCTTATTTCATTGTGTATTTGTCACTATATTGTAATTTGTGCTTTTAAATTGTTTTTACTTATTTACTGTTTTTTCCTTTTCTTTTATTTAATTATAGTTTATTGTAAACTTAGTTAACATTGTTTGATGCCTATTGGCTTATAAGTGTAACCTATTGTTACATGAAAACAAATAAATTATTATCTATCTATCTATCTATCTATCTATTTTTGGCTTTTATAAGTTCTTGAACTTTTTCAGTAATCCAATATGGTTTCTGTTTTCTTTTAGGGCGGTCTTGTAGTCCTAGTGTTTGTGTTGCACTCGAATGAATGGCTTGTTTAATGTTTTCATATTCGGTTTCAACGTCTTGTGATACTTCATATTTTATCAGTTTCGTCGCTAATTTGTTGTTATATAGTGTCCTAATACTATCTTGTTGTAGTAAGTAAAGTTTGTACATAATTGTTTTCAGAGTACTGGACATTGTTTTCGCTAGAATTGGTTTTAAATGGTTTTGCATTAGTTTTGTTATTGTATCTAAAGATAGATTAACGAAAATGGAAAATGGTCTTCGTTATCTGAGGACCCTGAAACGTGTGAAATTAATCGAGAGTACATTGATAATACAATAAATCCTTTTAGCAAACGAAATAATATGGTTAAATTATCCCTCAAAATTATTCTCTGTTGAAAATACAAATATTACATGAACTTTAGAAAACCAAATTCGAACCTCATGCACTTCCTATCTGTAGCTGGCGCCTCTAGCTCGGATCTCAAGGTCAATTGCCTTCTGGCACGTGAGACCATGTTGTCAGAAGTATGATTAGTATTGAAGAATAATTAAAAGAATGTGCTCGAGATGTACGTTTTATTTGTCCATGACTATACAGCCAACTAAGAACTAAAACATTTTTGTTTAATTTACAGGATCAGGCAATTATGCCTACCAGGTGTACAAGTATGAAATGCAAATTTTTTTTCTAAAAAAAACATGTTAAATTCAGAAGAATGATAACAAGTGCTTTATTCAAAGTATGCTCCATCGCTTGATATACATTTTTTCCATCTTTCGGGCAATTTGTGAAACCACGCCAGTAAAAATCTTCCCCTTTTGCTGCGAACCATTCATCGAGCCATTTTTTCACATCTTCGTACGAACCAAATCGCTGCTCAGCAAGCGCGTGACCCATCGATGCAAACAAGTGGTAATCGGAAGGAACCAAGTCTGGTGAGTATGGGGTAGAACTTACCAGCTGAGCGCTTCCAACGTGTCGCGAACTGGTTTTCCCGTATGTGATGGAGCATTGTCATGAAGAAAAATGACTTTGTGTTGCCTCTTTCGGTATTCTGGCCTTTTTTCAAGCAGAGAACGGTTCAAATCGGTCAATTGTTGTTGGTAACGTTAAGTATTAACCGTTTCCCCAGTTTTAACGGCTCATAATAGACCACGCCCCTCTGGTCCCACCAAACACAGAGGATCATCTTTCTGCCAAAGCGATTCGGTCTTGCGATCGATGTGGATGGTGCGCCTGGGTCTACCAATGATTTTTTGCTCTTGGGATTCTCAAAATAAATCCACTTTTCATCCCCTGTAACTATACGATGCAAAAACGACTTCCTTTTGTACCGAGCGAGCAAAATGTCACACATGTTTTTGCGCTTTTCCATTTGCCTGTCGTTCAACTCATGTGGTACCCAACTACCGGTCTTCTGAATCTTTCCCATCTCTCGTAGCCGATTGGAAACAGTTTGTTGACTAATGCCCAATTGCTCGACGAGTTGTTTTTGTGTTTGCAAATCATCTTCGTCCAACAATGCTTGCAATTCCACATCCTCGTATTTTTTTGTCGGTTTTCCACGTTCCTTGCCTGCAGCATCGAAGTCACCACTTTTGAAACGCTGAAACCATCGTTGACACGTATCTTGCGATGGAGCATGTTCACCATAAGCTTCTCGAAGTAATCGGTATGATTCAACGGCAGTTTTCTTCAAATGAAAGCAAAAAATTTATGCTGTCCGTGAATGCTCTTTGTTCGGTATAAATTTCGACATATTGAACACAACAACACAACACTATGCACTCACTTTTCCAATTTATCACTCGTGCACGTCTGACACTTGTTGATGAACAACAAAATAGCGCAGTGTCAAATCTTTATAGCACAAACTGCATTGGTGCACCCTCTGTTGTCTGAAATCCGCATTTCATACTTGTACACCTGGTATATAAAGAAGAAATATGAAGAAATTTCACCTTATTGAGCCAAATATCGTTAAAATGATTGAAAAACTTAGTTTCTTAATATAGAAGACGTAAAAGAAGACAGAAAAAAACTAATAGGTATGCGTGCATGTAATATAAGCAAAGCGTAACCAATAAAACTACAAGCTTAACGTTACTCTCGCGTCAGTCTGAACAACATAATTTGCCAGTCGAATACGATCAATCATAAAAACGAATTCACTTTTCATTTTTTAAATCATTGCTACCAACTTAATGACATAAAATAAAAAATACTCTTTATGCAGATGTATTGTCTAATTTGAATAATTCCGCTACCACATATTTGACCGCATATTAGTCCATCTTAAATCTCTCTCGGTAAATAATTTGGAAGCTGTAGTTTAGAGATTCGAGCACGCGATAACCTGGTGCCTGAATAATTACCAAATCATATGGTTGGTAGGAGTCAAACGATTTCGAGTAGTTCTTTGAAGTAGACGATTTTTCTAATTTGAATTTCTTTGGTAGGGTTAAGTCACAAAATGATAAAATACTGGTAATAATTAAGTTATTTTATCAATTTATAATATTGCATGCGACTTAGTAATACTTATGTAAGAAATTTTTTTTAAACTTATTTTGACTACAGTATAACAATTCTTTATACGAGATTATACAACTACTGTACTACAGTAAACATACTACAGTAGCGAAACTGAGCTCCAATTTGGTGACGAGATTTTGACGGCCCGTGCGTCGATGGGTCCTTTTTCAAAATGGCCGTTCAGTGTTTACATCCGATCTCGGAATGTGTCTTTGGAAATGTATTGTCCATCGTTTCTTGATGTGACTGCAGTTTATAATGAATATAAAGACAGAAGTAAGAGAGAATTTGTAGTTTTTTCTTCTTCCCCAAAGATGTTGAAAGGTAAGTGATTTAATTAAAGAATATCAATTGCGTAAGAAATCGTACGCGGATAAATTGGTTTATTTTGGTTATAAGGCAAAAATTTGGCTTGCAGCAACTAAACGCGTCATTAATTATTTGCATCACATGTAATCATCAACAGTATTATCCATCAAAGTTTAAGTTGCTGCATTATTGATTTTTTTTGCAGTTTCCTCTGTTTTTAGTTGAAACAATGATTTCATAGAAATCATGGTATGCGATTAAAGTTGTTGGAGTTGTTGGTTTATTTTAATAAACCTCTATTGCTTGCTTTCACAAGACAACTTTTCACTATCTTAAATGCATTTTTGAAAAAAATATATATGCATGAAACAATATTATCATTACTAATGTACATTTTTTTAGGCGTATTTGCTCAAGAGACGGCCTTCCAGGGAACCTTGATTGATTTAATAAAACGTTCGTATTGGTATAGTGATCTGGTCATTAAAGCTTGAGATTTATTTCTAAACTTAGTTCGGCTGGTTATTTAAAAATCCTGATGTGATTGCCCAATTCTGACCTCGGATTCGGTTTTCAGCGCCCAAAAATACATACGGGTATAGCGGTCTATTCGGTAGTGAAAAACTTTGTGTGCCTGTGTAATTTTTTTATGATTAATAAATAATCCTCCAAATTCTGGTTTTTAGAAAGATTTATTTTTGTGTAAACTAGTATTTAGTTATTTAAAACTATTTATATTTGTGTAATTATAAATAAAACATATTTTTTTTTCTAAAAGGTGTATTCTCAAGAGGCTCCTAGTTTTCAATAACTTCATCTGTATTAATTGTTTGACACATCTTTTCTAATAATAAACCTGATAAATTTAACACTGTTTAATTGCAAGTACAGTTAATACTCTGAAAGTGACTTTTTTTCTATTTTTTCTCTATAAATTACATTCCTCCTTTTTCATGCCAAACTTTCAAAAGTTTCTGTAAATATATTGTAAGGAATACAGAACCTATAACAACATATTAATTATTTTCAAATTTTAGACAGTATATTTTATTTTCTTATAAGCTGGGTTTGAAAGTTTAAATATTAAGTGTCGTGTTGAGATCACAAAACCACTGGGGAATGGGATTATTGAAATAACTGATATAAATCGATTACTGAATCAAATATGCTATTAAAATAAGAAAAAATTTAATGTGATTCCAAAGAAATTTTTGTAATATGATTTTGTCAGACGATGTGTGCCAGAGGGTAAAATATTCTCACAATAAGTTCGTTAAATTGAGAGTACACTTAATCAAAGTCCATTTTGATCGTAATTATGGTTACTATTAATTATTTTGAAGATTTAGTTACCTGTTATTAATATTCCTCTTATAAAGAACTTATTTCTATTGTTGTATACGTATACTATAAATTAAATATAGCTACTTTCCTTTTAAACTGTAATTGACAATACTCAGTATATATGAGTCAATTATTTCTCCTAATGAAGCTAATATGCTTAGCGAAACGCGCGTCGAGTGCAAAAATAAAGTGTTTGGTGTAGTGGTGATATATACTGAGTAGTGTCATTGTGCCAAAGATTCCACATTCCCAACATAGTTGTAATTGACAAGTCAGCTTGGTCATAACTAAGTATTGTATGTAAATATAATTAGGAAATTACTGTATTGACTCTCTGATCTAAATATTAATTCATTGTAAAAAGCAAGCGTTAATTACGTTATCAAAAAACAATACGGATAACAGAACACAAAAAGGTATAGAACCTCTAAGAATCATTCACATAGAAAATAGAGGTCTATACATATACGTTCATAATTCATTAATAATATTATATTAACCTTTCTCGAAGTTACACAATACAGTTTTGTAGTTGAAGAAAAAATAAGTACCAAAAAAGTAGATACAGTGTGTTTTAATTAACAAGAGATCTATCACACCAAACAACACAACACTGCTTAGAAAAAATGCTCTTATTTTAGAAGATGTTGACATCTTAGAAATGACAATATGTCTTTATTTCACGGTACAAGAAAAATAGCATTAGGTATTATGTATTTTAAAATCAAATTAATTTAGTAATTAAAAAACATCTTTAATCACAAATTTATTTGAAAAATTATGTAAATAAAACTTTAACCTCAAACAGTGACGTTTAACTTTGATAGACTTTTGAATTTTTGGATAAGGTTATTAAAAACTGAAGTTGAATATGAAAAATTCCATCAAATACCTTCCTATCAAGTTTTTCACCTGTATTCATTTCTTTTCTAACAAAGTGCGCAATTATTTTTGTTTTTTTTTTAATTTGCTCATGCTGCATTAACTTTTATATTACTCATGCTGTATTAAATAACAAATCAAAAATTTTCAAACATTATCTATCTATCTATGATTTTGAATGATAAAACTTTGCACAACTTTATTTGTATTTCAAAACTCGCGCTGGTCCACTTTTAACATGGCGGATTGCCACGTGACCTTCTGAAAACGAACCTGATTTTCCTATGCGGTTTTCCTTGAGTTTCGCTACTGTATAGTGTGTTTATTGTGACTGTACTCTATTTATTTGAAACTGATAGTAATAAAAATGCCTGTGGTCTGACCGGCGGTCTTAGAACAGAGGCGTGTTATCTATTCTCAGGTATTTTTCAGGTAAAAAAATGCTCTTTTGTAACGAAGTTTTACTGCAGATCAAATCATTTTATTTTCATACCTTCCTGTTGCCCTAACTATAAATACATATTTATAGCAGCATGTCCAAGTGTCAAGCCAGTTAGTCTGTTAACAAAATGTGTTCTCCAGCGAAATGCCAAAAGTTCGAGCAGTTAACTCTTAATGAAAAGGGTATAGTTAAAAATGTATTCGACTACGTTAAAAACGATGAAAGTTGTGATTTAAGTGTGGACGATTGTGGGACAAAATGTTCTTTAATGACACAGTTTACAGAATTATAAGAGACTAGCCGTGTCCACGGCTCCGCTCGCGTAGGCTTGATTCGCTATTATCGTCACTGTTGTGGCTAGTGCTTGGTGAACTACTTTTGCCGCTGAGTCATGTCTGGCTGTGTATTCCGTTCCGGCTAATATTTTACATCCGCTTGTTATGTGTTCGATCGTTTCTTTCTGCTGGTGGCATTTCCTGCATCTGTCTTTTGCAATAGTTGGGTCTTTGATGATATGCTTCTGGTAGTTTCTGTTAATATGACTTTACCCTGGATGGCAAGTAAGAAGCCTTCTGTTTCAGGGAATAGCTGCCCATCCTGTAACCAGGTGTATGATTGTTTTTTATTTACGTGGTCTTGTTCTGTGTGGTCTTTTCCTGTTGTAATAGGGTGTGACTGTGTGTGTCTGCTGAGTGGTCTGCCCGGGATAAGTCGAGAGGTGTGTAGTATTTGTCTGCTTTCATTGTCGCTGTGTGGAGGCTGGTTTGCTTGCTGTGAAAGAATTTCCTGAGTGCTTGTATTTGTTTCGTGTGTAAATATCTGATGTCTATAATTCTTCTTTCTCCTGCCTTCCTCTCGATGATAAGTCTTTCTTTGCATGCGTTGGGGTGTAATTTCCTGTATTTGGGGAATTCAGATCGTATAAGGATGTGAATATTTTCTATGTCTGTTTGTGACCATTTGATGATACCAAATGAATATGTGAGTATAGGTATAGCGAACGTGTTGATGGCTTTAGTGAGATATTTGGAGTTGATTTTGATTATTATTATTATTATTATGATTGTTTTTGTTTTTCTTTCTCACATCTGGTCAATGTGGTTCCATGTTTGGCTGACGGGCGCAAACCAAGTCAGCATAAACGCATTACCATTGTGTATTAAGGAATGACCTGACAATGTTACATGTTTTCAAAATCACTGACTTCTGAATGTTCTTGTGTATGTTTGTGTTGAGTCCTAATTGTACTAAGTGTGGTGTGAATGTTCTTGGTGTAATGCCTGTGGCTGATATAATGAGGGGGACAATGATGACTTTTTCTTGTTTCTATAGCCTTTTTATTTCCGTTGCAAGGTCTGTGTATTTGGAAATTGTTTCTGTGTATTTCGTTTGGATGTGTGTGTCGTTGGGGGACAGCTATGTCAATTAGATAGGTGACTTTTTTCTTTTTTGCACTGAAAAGTAATATCGGGTCTATTGGCGGAGACTGTTTTATCTGTATGGATACCGATGTCCCAGTAGAGCTTGTAATCTTTATTTTCAAGTATGGATGTTGGCGTGTATTTGTAGTAGGGATCTGTGTTTTCTATGAGTTTGTATGTTGTGGCTAGTGCTTGGTGAACTACTTTGGCAGCTGAATCATGCCTGGCTGTGTACTCTGTTCCGGCCAATATTTTACATCCGCTCGTTATGTGTTCGATCGTTTCTTTCTGCTGGTGGCATTTCCTACATCTGTCCTCTGCAATAGTCGGGTCTTTGATGATATGCTTTTGGTAGTTTCTGGTTAATATGACTTTATCCTGGATGGCAAGTAAGAAGCCTTCTGTTTCAGGGAATAGCTGCCCATCCTGTAACCAGGTGTATGATTGTTTTTTTATTTACGTGGTCTTGTTCTATGTGGTATCTGTGTTTTCCGTGGAGTGTTTTCTCTGACCAAGTTTTCATCTTTTCCTGTTGTAATTGGGTGTGACTGTGTGTGTCTGCTGAGTGGTCTGCCCGGGCTAAGTCGAGAGGTGTGTAGTTTTTGTCTGCTTTCACTGTCGCTGTGTGGAGGCTGGTTTGCTTGCTGTGAAAGAATTTTATTATTCTTTTATATTTATTATTATTATTATATAACCTGGCCAGAGAACATATGTATGAATTTAAAAAAAAAAACACATAAATCGGGTAAGTGGTTCTCGAGTGATAAGCGCACTAACGGACCTACAGACAAACAGGGAGAGAGACGTTGTATTTTATATATATTATAGATTATAGAAGAAGAGTAGGGAAGTACAGACTCTCCAAAAAAGAGAACGCGCTAGTGGCAAACTTTTTCCGAACTGATTCACTGTTGTTACCTAACGTAATAAAATATATCCTATAACCTGACCAGGGAACATATGTATGTTTTTAAAAAAAGCACGTAAAGCCGATAAGTGGTTCTCGAGTGATAAGCGCACTAACGGACAGACAGACAGAGAGATAGACAGACAGAGAGACGTTGCTTTTTATATATATATATTATAGAAGATTATAGATAACCTGGCCAGAGAACAAATGTATGCATTAAAAAAAAAAAACATGTAAATCGGATAAGTGGTTCTCAAGTCATAAGAGCACTAACGGACAGACAGATAGACGAACATCGACGTTGCATTTTATATATATTATATTCTTTGTTACATGATATTGTTCCATATTTAATGGTTTAGACACTATATTGCAAGAGAACGCGCTAGCGGAGTTTGTATGTTGTGGCTAGTGCTTGGTGAACTACTTTGGCAGCTGAATCATGCCTGGCTGTGTACTCTGTTCCGGCCAATATTTTACATCCGCTCGTTATGTGTTCGATCGTTTCTTTCTGCTGGTGGCATTTCCTACATCTGTCCTCTGCAATAGTCGGGTCTTTGATGATATGCTTTTGGTAGTTTCTGGTTAATATGACTTTTATCCTGGATGGCAAGTAAGAAGCCTTCTGTTTCAGGGAATAGCTGCCCATCCTGTAACCAGGTGTATGATTGTTTTTTTATTTACGTGGTCTTGTTCTATGTGGTATCTGTGTTTTCCGTGGAGTGTTTTCTCTGACCAAGTTTTCATCTTTTCCTGTTGTAATTGGGTGTGACTGTGTGTGTCTGCTGAGTGGTCTGCCCGGGCTAAGTCGAGAGGTGTGTAGTTTTTGTCTGCTTTCACTGTCGCTGTGTGGAGGCTGGTTTGCTTGCTGTGAAAGAATTTTATTATTCTTTTTATATTTATTATTATTATTATATAACCTGGCCAGAGAACATATGTATGAATTTAAAAAAAAAACACATAAATCGGGTAAGTGGTTCTCGAGTGATAAGCGCACTAACGGACCTACAGACAAAACAGGGAGAGAGACGTTGTATTTTATATATATTATAGATTACAGAAGAAGAGTAGGGAAGTACAGACTCTCCAGAAAAGAGAACGCGCTAGTGGCAAACTTTTTCCGAACTGATTCACTGTTGTTACCTAACGTAATAAATATATCCTATAACCTGACCAGGGACATATGTATGTTTTTTAAAAAAAGCACGTAAAGCCGATAAGTGGTTCTCGAGTGATAAGCGCACTAACGGACAGACAGACAGAGAGATAGACAGACAGAGAGACGTTGCTTTTTATATATATATATTATAGAAGATTATAGATAACCTGGCCAGAGAACAAATGTATGCATTAAAAAAAAAAACATGTAAATCGGATAAGTGGTTCTCAAGTCATAAGAGCACTAACGGACAGACAGATAGACGAACATCGACGTTGCATTTTATATATATTATATTCTTTGTTACATGATATTGTTCCATATTAATGGTTTAGACACTATATTGCAAGAGAACGCGCTAGCGGCAACCTTTTTTCCGACTTGATTCACAATTATCGTCACTGCTTATTCCTTATGTTACCTGAAGTAATAAAATATATCCTATAACCTGGTCAGAGAATATATGTATGTTTGAAAAAAAAACACGTAAATTGGATAAGTGATAAGCGCACTAACTTCAGTTAACAGACAACACAAAACAAATAGTAAGGTTCATGATTTTTTTATGGAAAAAAGAATTTCAACTTGGGACATGATCCTGCAGGCTTCTACAAGCCACCCAGAAATATCGAAAATGAGTAGAAATAAAACCACAGTAAACACACTATACAGTAGCGAAACTCAAGGATAATCGCATAGAAAAATCAGGTTCGTTTTCAGAAGGTCACGTGGCAATCCGCCATGTTAAAAGTGGACCAGCGCGAGATTTGAAATACAAATAAAGTTGTGCAAAGTTTTATCATTCAAAATCATAGATATAGAAATGTTTGAAAATTTTTGATTTGTTATTTAATATAGCATGAGTAATATAAAAAAAACAAAAAGAATGGAGCACTTTGTTAGAAAAGAAATGAATACAGGTGAAAAACTTGATAGAAAGGTATTTGATGGAATTCTTCATATTCAGCTTCAGTTTTTAATAACCTTATCCAAAAATTCAAAAGTCTATCAAAGTAAAACGTCACTGTTTGAGGTTAAAGTTTTATTTACATCATTTTTCAAGTAAATTTGTGATTAAATATGTTTTTTAAGGACTAAATTAATTTAATTTTAATTGTCATTACTAAGATGTCAACATCTTCTAAAATAAGAGCATTTTTTTCTAAGCAGTGTTGTGTTGTTTGGTGTGATAGATCTCTCGTTAATTAAAAAACACTGTATCTACTTTTTTGGTACTTATTTTTTCTTAAACTACAAAACTATATTGTGTAACTTCGAGAAAGGTTAATATAATATTATTAATGAATTATGAACGTATATGTATAGACCTCTATTTTCTATGTGAATGATTCTTAGAGGTTCTATACCTTTTTGCATTCTGTTATCTGTATTGCTTTTTGATAATGTAACATAATTAACGCTTGCTTTTATTTACAATGAATTAAAATTTCGATCAAAGAGTCAATACAGTAATTTCCTAATTATAGTTACATACAATACTTAGTTATGACCAAGCTGACTTGTCAGTTACTATACTATATTGGGAATGTGGAATCTTTGGCACAATGACACCACTCAGTATATATCACCATTACACCAAACACTTTATTTTTGCACTCAACACGCATTTCACTAACCATATTAGCTTCATTAGGAGAAATGATTGACTCATGTATACTGAGTATTGTCAATTACAGTTTAAAAGGAAAATAACTATATTTAATTTATAGTATAGGTATTCAACAATAGAAATAAGTTCTTTATAGGAGGAATATTAATAACAGGTAACTAAATCTTCAAAATTTTAATAGTAACCATAATTACCATCAAAATGGACTTCGATTAGGTGTACTGTCCATTTAACGAACTTATTTTCAGAATATTTTACCGTCTGGCACACATCGTCTGACAAAATCATCTTACAAAAAATTTCTTTGGAATCGCATTAAAATTTTTCTTATTTTAATAGCATATTTGATTCAATTATCCATTTATATCAGTTATTTCAATAATCCCATTCCCGAGTAGTTTTGTGATCTCAACACGACACTTAATATTTAAACTTTCAAACCCAGCTTCTAAGAAAATAAAATATACTGTCTAAAATTTGAAAATAATAAATATGTTGTTATAGGTTCTGTATTCCTTACAATATATTCACAGAAACTTTTGAAAGATTGGCATGAAAAAGGAGCAATGTAATTTATAGAGAAAAATAGAAAAAAAAAGTCACTTTCAGAGTATTAATTGTACTTGCAATTAAACAGTGTTAAATTTATCAGGTTTATTATTAGAAAAGGTGTGTCAAACAATTAATTCAGATGAAGTTATTGAAAACTAGAAGCCTCTTGAGAATACACCTTTTAGAAAAAAAATAATGTTTTATTTATAATTTATCAAATATAAATAGTTTTAAATAACTGTATACTAGTTTACACAAAAATAAATCTTTCTAAAAACCAGAATTTGGAGGATTATTTATTAATCATAAAAAAATTACACAGGCACACAAAAAAAAGTTTTTCACTACCGAACAGATCGCTATACCTATATGTATTTTTGGGCGCTGAAACCGAATCCGAGGTCAGAATTGAGCAATCACGTCAGGATTTTTTAAATAACCAGCCGAACTAAGTTTAGAAATAAATTTCAAGCTTTAATGACCACTCTACCAATACGAACGTTTTATTAAATCAATCAAGGTTCCCTGGAAGGCCGTCCCTTGAGCAATACGCCTAAACAAAATGTACATTAGTAATGATAATATTGTTTCATGCATATGTATTTTTCAAAAATGCATTTAAGATAGTGAAAAGTTGTCTTGTGAAAGCAAGCAATAGAGATTTATTAAAATAATCAACAACTCCAACAACTTTAATCGCATAACATGATTTCTATGAAATCATTGTTTCAATTAAAAACAGAGGAACTGCAAAAAAAATCATTAATGCAGCAACTTAAACTTTGACGGATAATACTGTTGATGATTACATGTGATGTAAATAAAGCATAATTAAATTTAGTTATGATTTAGAATAATAGTCTTAGCGCGCCCTGATTGAGTTAGAATTTCTTTATTTGCAAATTTTAGAGCATAAAAAAGTGTGACTCGAGCAAATAATTATATGGAATATTGCAATTCTCAACGGCACAACAATAACCTCCTTTCCCCATGATTATATAAATTGTTTCTCAATCTTTTCGATTCTCTTCACTTACAAACGTTTTTAATTCTTTTTTTCTACAAACTCTCTTTTCCTTCTGTCTTTATATTCATATAAACTGCAGTCACATCAAGAAATGATGGACAATACGTTTCCAAAGACACATTCCGAGGTTGGATGTAAACACTGAGCGGCCATTTTGAAAAAGGACCCGTCGACGCACGCGCCGTCAAAACCTCGTCACCAAATTGGAGCTCAGTTTCGCTACTGTAGTATGTTTACTGTGATAAAACTGTGGAGTGTTTTAAAAGGTATGAATTCTTATTGAAAAAAGTGTGAAAGAAAATCTTTATTGATAAAATTGGAGAAATTGTACACTGAAGAAGAGACTATTTAAGGAAAGTTAGAAACTTAGATAAGACGTGTATAAATGAAGGGTACCCAGTCAAGAAATTTTGGGAATTTGGGAATATTAAAAATGTTCGCGAAGCATTCAATAAAGGTCTCTCCACTGGTATTAAACTGCCATTTGGTAAGGGATGTAGTTTAATTATTACGCATATTGGAAGCGTAATTGGTTTTGTAGACGGAGGTGTTTTAACATTGATATCCAAAAAAACAGGAGATTATCACGAAGATATGAATTCCGATGTATTTGAAGATTGGTTTTCGCAGATGATAGACTAAATATCAATTTTTTTTTACAGGGAGATACCCGCCTTATAGATTCTGGAGCAGTCTGCGTCACCATAAGGATGCTCCAAAGTGTGGGGCTCTCCAACCTGAAGGGTAGGCATACCCACTAAAACTCTTTGTGACCTGGGAAAACCCTTTACTCCTTTTACATTACTGAAATTTTTAATGTCTAGGTTTTGAACGTTTTTAACTCTAAGGTTAATTTTTTATTGATTAGAACTAAACCTACCTTACCCTAACTTAAAGCTAAATCTTATCCTAAATCCCCAACTTCCGGGGAGTGTTGTGTTATAATAGTGTTAGTTGTGTGTGATGTTTACACACGCGCCGAGCAGGTATTGAGGGTGGAAGATAAAATGTGGACTGTGCACATGGCAGTGGATGCCATTGTTGAACCGTTAATTATAAATGTAAATTCAAATAAGTCGGACAATGATTGGTAATACTTTTTTCATTGCTGTTAGATTTCCTCATTTGTATATTTTTTAATTAATAATGTTTCATTATAAAATGTTATTTTTTCCTAATAAATGTTTAAACATTATAAAATTGTTTCATTCATAATATTCGCAAATAATAGTTATACGCCCAGGCACACCATCACTGGCTGGAACTATTTCAGACTATTTAGCCCCAAATAACAAAAAAAAGGGTCGTTTCCCTATTGTATTCAAACGTAAGATATTGCGCATATTAGACCGATGCCAGACGGTATTTCAATAAGGTTGTTGAACTGCTACATTTTTTTATGGATCTAGCACACGTGCTGCAGGTTAACCCCTAAAACGCTACAGGAGTGGTATGTATGCGGAAAAAGCGATTCACGTTATTCTTGAATCACTGCAAATTGTACTCGGTGGGAAACACAGTCCTGGCCAAATTCATTCATGGGATTATGTTCTCCATATAAAAGACTGCTTAACAAGTACTGTATGAAGAGTACACACTGAACCTCATACGGATGTGAAGGATTAGCGCGACGTGTATTTCTAACATGCACCGCTCTGGGGGAAATTAAGCATGCTACATCCTTAGAACACTTCTTGAAAATACTTGTAGAATAGACTCAAGTCGCAAACCGTTCTTCGATGTTCCAACGAATCAAGGCCGTCGATCAGTTCCAGGTCTCCAGTCAGACGAATAGCCCTTCTCTGAATAGAATCCAACAAATGCAGTATTCCTTCATCAGCCTCTTCAAGTGCCTCTCTGAAGAATATTAAGCAATAGTGGAGACAAGATACAACCCTGCCTTACTCCACGCTGAATCGATATTGCTTCTGAGCGTTCCCCTTCTGCTTTAATAAATGCATGGTTCCAGTAGAGGTTGCCAATAATCCGCAGATCCTTTCCATCTAGCCCAAGGTCTTTCAGAATTTTGACCGTTTTGTGATGTTGAACTCTATCAAAGGCCTTTTGGTAATCTATCAGGCACAAATATACGTCACAATTGAGGTCTCTACATCGCTGAATCAAAGCCTGCATTGAGAGCGGAGTCCCAAACATGGGAGCAGTATTCCATAGTTGGTCGAATTTGAACTTTGTAAAGAATTAACAATTGTTGTGGAGTGTAAAGCTTTCTGGTTCGAAATAATATTTCCAACTTTTGAGAAGCTCTCCTCACTATGCCTGCAACATATTCATGCCAGGACATATTTGCTTCCAAATTAACGCTCAACAAATTGAATGACGATGTTCGAGGAATGGAGTGTCCCGACATAACTATGTCGGCTTCAGCAACGTTAACTTTTTTAGAAAAAACTGCCGCCTGGGTTTTTATAGCGTTAAATTCCACTGGGTTACTGTCACCCCAAGATAGAATTTCTTCCAGGTCTCTGTTAAGTTGAATGACTTCCTGCTGCTTGCGTCTGAGTAGCCGATATCCGAGCGTTCAAAGTGAATGAAGAGATAAGCGTACTATCATCTGCAAAGCTGTAGATTGGATTCCCGGTCTTTTCCAGCAGAGTGTTAATGTAAATGAGAAAGAGAGTAGGCGGCAATATGGAGCCTTGGGGCACACCGGCGTTAATAGTGAAGGTTAACACCTTCTGTTGACTGCCATTCGCAAATAATACTCTCTGGAGAAACATGAGAGCCACAAACAGAACTTTTCAAATATACCGGAAGAGCATAGCTTAGCCAACAATACATCGTGCCAAACACGGTCGAATCCCTTAGATATATCAAGAGCAACCGCTCGAGATTGCCCCAAAGTGTTCAATTGCGTTGTTCCATATATGTGTTTCATAAGTCAGAAGATCTCCTGTTGATCTATGTTTACGAAAGCCATATTGGTGGTCGCTAATAATGTTGAATCCTTCAAGAATTTTAGAAGATGCTGACTGATATCCTTTTCCAAGACTTTCGATATTATTGCCTTTTTTAGGTATCGGCTGAACTGTGGCACATTTCCAGCAGGAAGAAAATATTCCCTTTCTGTAGGATAGGTTGAAAAGTCTACAGAAAACCGATGTTAGTTTCCTCGCACAGTTCTTGAGAACTATGGCAGATATTCCGTCAGCGCCAGAAGCTTTTTGGTATCTAGCTTCATTAAAATACGTTTTATGATACGCTGACTGAAGACAATATCGGTCATCCTTGACTGCACTTTGGGAATAGCAGGTGGTGTTTTTCCTTGGAAATCGACAGTAGAATGTGAATCAAAGAGTATGGTCAACAAGTTCGTTTTTTTACAGCTACATCGCAGGTAAGATGTAGGTAAAATTCTGGGGCCCTTACTACTGCTTGATGTTAATTTGCATAATTCTAGATGATTTATTGCTATCACTCTGAAATAAATAGAGTATAGATCTAACTTTGAGAGCAACCCTCTAGTGAACCTGGTTTGTTAATGCAACAAAAAATAATTTTCCTCACCTAAAAGTTTTTCTTTTAAGTAGTTCTATCATAACAATTATGTCCTACTTAAAATTCATTAAAACCATTCGTTCATTGAAATGACCAGGCTGATTTATAAATAAAATTTAAATTATAGTACCCCAGAATATTATAATACCTCCATTATAAAGCAAAAGGCTACTGTTTAAACGTTTTATAATATAAAATGTGCCTCAATTTAGAAAATTGTAAATAATTGGCTGTAAGCATACCAACTACCTAAATAAGTTTGGTTATAGGTAACCGTTTTCTTTTAGTATATTTTTTGGTCATAACACGTAGGCCGAAAAGTTTTTGGTCTAGCTACTTAAGGCACATTTTTTTTTTGCAAAGTTCGACTTTATTCATGAATATAGTCTCCTTCGAGAGCGATACAACGAGTCCAACCCTTTTCTAAAATTTCTATACGTTTCTTGTAGAAGGATTTGTCTTTGCTTTAAAATAGGCCTCAGTTTTCGCGATAACTTCTTCATTGGAGCCAAATCTCTTTCCCGCTAGCATTTTTTTGTGTTCTGCTGATAGATAATAGTCACTGGGGCCGAATTTGGAGAATACGGTGGATGAGGAAGCAATTCGAACTTCAATTCATCCAATTCTGCTTTCGTAGCCGTTGACTTGTGACGCAGTGCTTTGCCTTGATGAAAGAGCACTTTGTTCTTGTTCATTTGGGGCCGTTTCTTTGCGATTTCTGCCTTCAAACGCACTAATAACATTACACAATATTCGCTATTGATGGTTTTTACCTTTTCAGCGTAGTTGATGAAAACTACTCCATGCGCATCCCAAAATACAGAGGCCAAAACCTTGCCAGTCGACTGTTGTGTCTTTGGTCGGTTCGGGCGGCTTTCACCGGCTGCTGTCCACTCAGCTGACTGCCGATTTGATTCTGGTGTGTAGTGGTGGATCCATGTTTCATCCATTGTCACATATCGCATGAAAAAATTCTTTTTATTGTGCTTAAACAGGTCCAAACAGCGTCAGAATCATCAACACGTTGTTCTCATTGTCTTTATTGAATACCAAGATAGGCAAAACCTCTTTCTTACAATTTTGAAAGTATAAAAATTTCAAATAATGAATGTATACTTATTCTATCTTAACCTAAGCTCTTATACTAGTGTTCCTATATTAACTTAACCTAGAAAATGTGTTTATATATACATGAGTTTCTTAATGCTAGGACTTAAAACTAAGACTAAAACTACCTTAGTCTAAGACTTACGCTAACTTATACTAGGATGTAACATTGACTTAAACTAGGGACTAATTTAAACTTAACCTAGACTGACAATCTTCTTGTCACGGCGGGCGAGGGGGGTCATCGTCTTCGTCCGAAAGCAGCGGGTCGGACGGTCTCGGGAACTGGCGGCTGTCGTGAGGTGGGAGTCGGAAGACGTCCCTGATGCGTAGGTTGGGGTGCTGGGACGCCTTCTCCAGGAACTTCTGTTGGATTTTTCTCATGAGTGCCTTTACGGTAGGCACACCGAGGTCCCTATGGAGTTGTTGGTTTCTCATGAACCATGGGGCCCCCGTGATCATCCTCAGGGCCTTGTTCTGCACTACTTGAAGCTGAAACACGTTGTTGTTTTTTGTCCACTATGAGCAAACGCGCTTTCTCATGCCTAAATGTTCATGCAAAATATGACCAATACGTTCTTTTGATATCTGTATAGTGTCAGCTATCTTAGGCAATTTCACATTACGGTCATCCAAAACAATTTTGTGGATTTTGTTGCTGTTTTCCGGTGTAACCACCTCATTTGGGCGTCCAGAGTGTTCAGCATCATTTGTATCTGTACGACCTCGTTTAAATTCAGCACACCAGTAAATGATGAGTGATTTTTCAGGTGTAAAGTCGCCGTAACACTTATATCAAGCCATCGATTTACTTAAACGATATTTTTTCCCATCAAAAACAGTGTTTAATCCACACACGAAAATCGATTTTTTTCCACTGTGTTGAAAATACTAAAAGTAGCGTTATTAAAACCACTGTAACTGGTAAAATAATCGTCGAAATCCACATGTGTCAAAATTTTGACACATGTGGATTTTTTGAAAAGACCAAACACTTTTCAGATTATGTGTTGTTATCCGGACATTAACGAACAAAGTCTTGTTTTGTATACAACTATATATATATATATATATATATATATATATATATATATATATATATATATATATATATATATATATATTACAGTTGGTCAAATAAGAACGTGTCGCGCATTGTTCATTAAAAAATGTATTTATTTAAAAGAAGCTCTTTACATCATTCGGCAGTCAAATTTGCCATTAAAATGCTAACAATTCAGTAGTTCGTCTAGTCCCCCTCAGCGTCGACGATTGCCTGGCATCGTCGTGGCATATTTTCGGCGAAATTGTCCGCCTATTCTTCAGGCAAAGATTTCCAACTTGCCCGAATTGGCCGTGATAGCTGCTTCACTGTGTACACTTTTTTATTATGAAGCTTCTGCTTGATGTATGATCACACGTTCTCGATTAATTTTGCATCGGGCGACAGGGAAGGTCAATTTAGTGTGACAATACCAGATTTCGCATTCCACTGGCGACACGTTTTACTCTGCTGATTGAGGCCGTTATTCTCTTGACGAATTCACTCCTTATTTTTATCGAGAAACCACCGTTTGGCAGTCAGTACTAAAGCCTTCTTGTAAATCTGGACCATTTTTCACCGTTCAAACGGTAGGTACGAAATCTAGCAAGAGACTGATTTAGTTCTGTTGACACACGGTTTATATAGTGATATCCGTAAACCAGCCATCATCCACCCCGATCCGCTGATATAAGAGACGTGTGTACGTAGCATTAAATTCCAAAGATAATCTAGTCCAAGTTGGAATGTGGAATCTTTGGCACAATGACACTACTTAGTATATATCACCACTACACCAAACACTTTATTTTTGCACTCGACGCGCGTTTCGCTAACCATTTTAGCTTCATCAGGAGCGATGATTGACTGTCAATCATCGCTCCTGATTAAGCTAACATGGTTATTGAAACGCGCGTCGAGTGAAAAAATAAAGTGTTTGGTGTAGTGGTGATATATACTAAGTAGGATAATTTGTCGCTAAGTTGGGAATGTGGAATCTTTGGCACAATGATACTACTCAGTATATATCACCGAATCGAGTGCAGTGTAGTGGTGATATACACTGAGTAGTATAATCTAGTCACTTGGGAGTTGAACCGCACGTAAATTTAAATAAGGTAGATTTTTGGCCAGAGAGGTTCATTAACAGCCAAATAATCTATAATATATATAAAATGCAACGTATCTCTGTCTGTCTGTCTGTCCGTTAGTGACCTTATCACTGGAGAACCACTTATCCGATTTACGTACTTTTTTTTTAAAACATACATATGTACTCTAGCCAGGTTATAGGCTATAATTTATTACGATAGGTAGCATAAGGAATGAGCAGTGACGATAATAGTGAATGAAGTCGGAAAAAAAGTTTATCGCTAGCGCGTTCCCTTGCAATACACAGTCTGAACCATTAAATATGGAACAATATTATGTAGTAGAAAATATCTAGAATCTATAATATATATAAAATGCAATGTCTCTCTGTCTGTCTGTCTGTCCACTGGTACGTTTATCACGCGAGAACCACTTATCCGATTTACGTCTTTTTTTAAATTCATACATATATTCTTTGGCCAGGTTATATAATAATAATCTATACCTATAATATAAACAAATTGCAACCTCTCTCTGTCTGTCTGTCTGTCCGTTAGCGCGTTTATCCCTCGAGAACCACTTATCCGATTTACGTGATTGTTTAAATTCGTACATATGTTCTCTGACCAGATTTTAGATATATATATTTTATTACATCTATAATATATATCTCTGTCTCTCTGTCTGTCTGTCTGTTTGTCTGTCTGTCTGTCTGTCTGTCCGTTAGTGCGCCTATCACTGAAAAACCACTTATCCGATTTACGTACTTTTTTTTTTTTAAAACATACATATGTTCTCTGGCCAGATTATAGGCTATATTTTATTACGATAGGTAGCATAAAGAATGAGCAGTGGCGTAAAATAGTGAATGATGTCGCAAATAAGTTTGCCGTTAGCGCGTGCCTTTGCAATACACAGCCTAAACCATTAAATTATGGAACAATATTATGTATCTGTATATGTATAATCTATAATATATATAAAATGCAATGTCTCTCTGTCTGTCTGTCTGTCCATTAGTGCGTTTATCACGCAGGAACCACTTATCAGATTTACCTGTCTTTTTTTAAATTCATGCATATATTCTTTGGCTGGTTGGCAGGTTATATAATAATAAAAATAATCTATATCTATAATATATACAAAATGCAATGTCTGTCTGTCTGTCTGTCCGTTAATGCGCTTATCCTCGAGAACCACTTATCCGATGTACGTGATTTTTTTAAATTCATACATATGTTCTCACTGACCAGGTTATAGGTATATATTTTTATTACATCTATAATATATATAAAATGCAACGTATTCTGTACTGTCTGTCTGTCCGTTAGTGCGCTTATCACTGGAGAATCACTTATCCGATTTTCGTACTATTTTTTTTTTAACATTCATATCTTCTCCGGCCAGGTTATAGGCTATATTTTATTACGATAGGTAGCATAAGGAATGAGCAGTGACAATAATAGTAAATGAAGTCGGACAAAGTTTGCCGCTAGCGCGTTCTCTTGCAATACACAGTCAAACCATTAAATATGGAACAATATTATGTAGCAGAGAATATCTATAATATATATATAAAATGCAATGTCTCTCTGTCCGTCTGTCTGTCTGTCTGTCCGTCCGTTAGTGTGCTTATCATGCAGAACTACTTATCCGATTTACGTGCTTTTTTTTAACCATACGTATGTTCTCTGGCCAGGTTATAGGCTACATTTTATTAGGTGACATAAGGAATAAGCAGTGACGATAATAGTGAATTAAGTCGGAGGAAGGAAAAGTTTGCCGCTAG